>CM059816.1:32558960-33007884 GCA_030435695.1 Brachymystax lenok tsinlingensis
ACACACACACTATCATTTTCTCCTCTAACACACACACACACACACACACTATCCTTATCTCCTCTAACACACACACACACACTATTCTTATCTCCTCTAACACACACACACACACACTATCCTTTTCTCCTCTAACACACACACACACTATCCTTTATCTCCTCTAACACACACACACTATCCTTTATCTCCTCTAACACACACACTATCCTTTATCTCCTCTAACACACACACACTATCCTTATCTCCTCTAACACACACACTATTCTTATCTCCTCTAACACACACACACACACACACACTATCCTTATCTCCTCTAACACACACACACACACTATCCTTATCTCCTCTAACACACACACACACACACACTATCCTTTTCTCCTCTAACACACACACACACACACACACACACACACACACACACACACACACACACACACTATCCTGATCTCCTCTAACACACACACACACACACACACACACACACACACACACACACACACACACACTATCCTTAGCTCCGTTTGTCACGATCCCCTTGCGGGACAGACCAAGGCGCAGCGAGGCATCCAGTGTACATGTTTATTTAACGAACGAAACACACGTAACTGGGCAAAATAACAAAACAAAGATCATAACGTAGACTGACAACACGAACAAAGCTATGTCTAAACAATAACCCACAAAACCTAAATGAAAACCCCAAACATATATATGGTTCCCAATTAGAGACAACGACACACAGCTGCCTCTAATTGGGAACCATTACCCCAACATAGAAATAGAACACCTAGAACTCAAAAACCCTACACCAAAAACGAAACCTAAACACGCCAGCCTAAAACTCTGGCCTGGACGTGACACCGTTAACACACACACACAAAAACACTATCCTCATCTTCTCTAACACACACACAAAGACACACACACATCATCCTTAGCGCAACTGTAAGCCTACAAGTAGGGACTCTACAGTTATAATGGCCTAGTGAATAAATACTAAATCTAATCATTTATATATTTATAATGTACATGGAGAGAAAGTCTCCATGTACATCATTATGGCTTTAACACAGCCCTGTTTCCTCCTCAACCACTACTCTAGTCCTTATGGCTTTAACACAGCCCTGTTTCCTCCTCAACCACTACTCTAGTCCTTATGGCTTTAACACAGCCCTGTTTCCTCCTCAATCACTACTCTAGTCCTTATGGCTTTAACACTGTCCCTGTTTCCTCCTCAACCACTACTCTAGTCCTTATGGCTTTAACACTGGCCCTGTTTCCTCCTCAACCACTACTCTAGTCCTTATGGCTTTAACACTGTCCCTGTTTCCTCCTCAACCACTACTCTAGTCCTTATGGCTTTAACACTGTCCCTGTTTCCTCCTCAACCACTACTCTAGTCCTTATGGCTTTAACACTGTCCCTGTTTCCTCCTCAACCACTACTCTAGTCCTTATGGCTTTAACACTGGCCCTGTTTCCTCCTCAACCACTACTCTAGTCCTTATGGCTTTAACACTGTCCCTGTTTCCTCCTCAACCACTACTCTAGTCCTTATGGCTTTAACACTGTCCCTGTTTCCTCCTCAACCCCTACTCTAGTCCTTATGGCTTTAACACTGGCCCTGTTTCCTCCTCAACCACTACTCTAGTCCTTATGGCTTTAACACTGCCCTGTTTCCTCCTCAACCACTACTCTAGTCCTTATGGCTTTAACACTGTCCCTGTTTCCTCCTCAACCACTACTCTAGTCCTTATGGCTTTAACACTGTCCTTGTTTCCTCCTCAACCACTACTCTAGTCCTTATGGCTTTAACACTGTCCCTGTTTCCTCCTCAACCACTACTCTAGTCCTTATGGCTTTAACACTGTCCCTGTTTCCTCCTCAACCACTACTCTAGTCCTTATGGCTTTAACACTGTCCCTGTTTCCTCCTCAACCACTACTCTAGTCCTTATGGCTTTAACACTGTCCCTGTTTCCTCCTCAACCACTACTCTAGTCCTTATGGCTTTAACACTGTCCCTGTTTCCTCCTCAACCACTACTCTAGTCCTTATGGCTTTAACACTGTCCCTGTTTCCTCCTCAACCACTACTCTAGTCCTTATGGCTTTAACACTGTCCCTGTTTCCTCCTCAACCACTACCCAAATCAGACTTTTTATTTCTTAAATCATGCAGATCTAATAACCAGTTTAATAGATCTATGGTGTTAAAATATTAGACGTCTGTCTCCTGTATCAATGTTTTTCGGGTTTTGTTTTCAGCAGACTGTTGCAGCTACACTATGCCTAAATCCAAGGCCTGGTGTTTCTGTAGATGTTTCAATGGTGCCAGGGTTCAAGGATAGTTAGTTTTCAATATGCTTTGATATTTACCTTAGTCCAGAAGCATTTGCTGTTTGCACTTTTGGGGTTCCCAGTTCCACACCTGATGCTCAATCTAATCAAGGTAAAGTCTAATTTGCCGATAAGGTAGCTGTGTGAATAAGGTAGCTGTGTGCGTGCGGCCGGTCCAGGTAGAAATTGTCTAAAACTCCAGCAGTGAGGTGCAGCAATTACACCCACACACACAGACCTGTGGTTTAATTAATTAATTAATGATCCACTTAGTGCAGGCTGACAATATGAGCCTCACACTGGCCCAGCACACACACAGTTATCACATCTCTGCCTTAGTGTCTGTAAGCGGCTTTAGCTAGATGGACTGCCTCCCCTGTGCTCTGTCTGAGAGAGAAAGAGGACATTAGAGCTGGATTAGAGTAGATCAATTAGAGCTGAGATTTAAACACAGACACACACTACACTACACACGCCACACTCACTACACAAACGACACACTACTCCACACACACTACACAAATGACACACTACACCACACACACTACACAAACGACACACTACACCACACACACTGCACAAACGACACACTACACCACACACACTACACAAACGACACACCACACCACACATTACAAACGCCACAAACACTACACAACACTACACCACACACACTACACCACACACTACAAACGCCACAAACACTACACAACGCACTACACCACACACACTACACTACACACGCCACACACACACACACACTACACACACACACCACACACACTCCTAGGCCTGCTCTCACACAGACCCAGACCTGTCAATCAGTCAAGACAAGGTGTGGAGACACGACATCCACACAGCTCATCCTGTATCCATGGAGACGCCTCTGTCACTGCCATAATAAATAACATCCTAGAAGCAACACTCAACCATCAGATCCTATAGACATGGTTTATTTGTGATAGAAGATGACAACTGAACCAACACAACTTTTCAAAGCACCCTCCTATTTGCCTGCTGTTCGTTGCTCCCAAGTGTGATCTTTATTGAGCTACAGTAATAACGTGCACTGATCTAACAATGACCTCTGTTAACTGACCCGGCTTCAGCAATATGGATCTGTATTGATACACTGATTGATTAGTCTAGTGTGAGAATAGCCCTTTGGGTCTCTGTCTGTGTGTATGTGTGTGTGTGTGTGTGTGTGTGTGTGTGTGTGTGTGTGTGTGTCTGTGTGTGTGTGTGTATTGATAACGTAGGCCAGAGACTATGCTAGCTCGATAATCACGCTTTGGTCAAACAGTGAGCAAACAAACACTTCATCAAATGATGGGGAAGCCAGACGATGACAACTACACCCTGGATGACATGTTTGTTTCGAACGCGGCTCAGAGAGAGGGGGAGGAGCGAGATGAGGAGGGGATGAGGAGCAGAGCCATAGCGGACCACAGGTGACTGGCCGTTACCATGGAGAAATTATATCACTGTTCCAGCATCACCATAGGAACCAAGGTGAGGGAAAAGGGAAGGAGGGTTTGGCCCCCTGGGATTTGTAGTGTAAGATTGGTATGAGAGTATTCCGTGTGTGTGTGTGTGTGTGTGTGTGTGTGTGTGTGTGTGTGTGTGTGTGTGTGTGTGTGTGTGTGTGTGTGTGTGTGTGTGTGTGTGTGTGTGTGTGTGTGTGTGTGTGTGTGTGTGTGTGTGTGTGTGTGTGTGTGTGTGTGTGTGTGTGTGAGAGTGTGTGTATAGGTACAGTACCAGTCAGACGTTTGTCACCCTTACTCATTCCAGGGTTTTTCTTTATTTTTACTATTTTTTACATTGTAGAATAATAGAGAAGACATCAAAACTATGAAATAACGCATATGGAATCATGTAGTAACCAAAAAAGTGTTAACCTCTTAGCGCGCCGATCCCTTTAGCGGGATCGTTTTCAGAGCAAACATAACGCGCCAAATTCAAAATACATATTCGTAATACATATTCGTAATATTTAACTTCGATATACAAGTGTTGCATAGTGTTGCATAGCCATCAAAAGCTCTGCTTCTTGGCAATATCACTGCGTTGTCAGATTTTAAAAAGGCTTTACGGCGAAAGCACTACATTTGATTGTTTGAGGCTAGTACCTCACATATTTTCCACATTAGCATAAATTCATATCCAGCTCGGTTCTCAAAATATCCATATCACAGCTAATATAAATCGCTTACCTTTCAAATAACTTCTTCTGAGGTCTTCCCAAGTGTCCAAACAAGATAATCCATGGTTCTTTTGTTAGAAAAAGTAAATAATTATATCCATAAATATCCGTTGTTTTTGGCACGTTACGTTCAGCTACTCCACCAAGCATTGTCAGTCTACTCGCCCGTTTTACAGTGAAGGGATCGCGTTCAAATTATACCTCTCATCTTTTCACAAACAAATCAAATATCATTAATAATGCATCCTTATGTATTCTTTTATGAATAATAGCGATCATATTTTACAAGAACGGTAAGTGAAACGTTAAAAGACTAAAAGAAAGTTGGTCGCTGGGCGCGTTCACGTTCTCGTGAACGTGCACGTCTGTTTACCTATTTTCCCTACCCGTAGTAATTCTCTCTCTCTAAGGATCTGGTCAGAGCTTTTTCCTCCATACCCTTTCCAGAGACTGTTGACATCTAGTGGAAGCCATAAGTACTGCAACCTCGGTCCTATTCCCCATAGAAAAATATTACATGGGCTTCAAAATGAGAGGAGAGCCAAAGAAAAATAAATTCCGGACAGAAATTTCTCTGGTTTTTGCCTGCTAAATCTGTTCTGGAATAGCCACAGACTATATCTTAATGGTTTTATAAACTTCAGAGTGTTTCCTATCCAATAGTACTAAATATGTAAATATCCTAGTTTCTGGCCATGAGTGGTAGGCATTTAACTTTGGGCACGTCAGACAGGCGAAAATTCGGAAAATGGGACCCTAGCTGGAAGAGGTTAAACAAATCAAAATCTATTTAAAAATGTTTGATTCTTCAAAGTAACCACCCTTTGCCTTGATGACAGCTTTGCACACTCTTGGCATTCTCTCATCCTGCTTCAACTGAAAGGAGTTCCCACATTTGTTGGTTGCTTTTCCTTCACTCTGCGGTCCAACTCACCCCAAACCATCTCAATTGGGTTGAGATCGGGTGATTGTGGAGGCCAGGTCATCTGATGCAGCACTCCATCACTCTCATTCTTGGTCAAATAGCCCTTACACAGCCTGGAAGTGTGTTGGGTCATTGTCTTGTTGAACACAAATGATAGTCCCACTAAGCGCAAACCAGATGGGATGGCGTATTGCTGCAGAAGTTTGTGGTAGCCATGCTGGTTAAGTGTGCCTTGAATTCTAAATAAATCACTGACAGTGTCACCAGCAAAGCACCCCCACCTCCATCACACCTCCTCCTCCATGCTTCACGGTGAGAACCACACATGCGGAGATCATCCATTCACCTACTCTGCATCTCACAAAGACATGGTGGTTGGAACTCAAATTTGGGGCCTCCTGAGTGGCGCAGCTGTCTAAGGCACTGCATCGCAGCACGAGCTGCGTTACTACAGATACAAGATCGATACCCGGTTGTGTCACAACCGGCCGCGACCAGGAGACCCATGAGGCAACGCACAATTGGCCCAGCGTCGTCCGGGATAGGGGAGAGTTTGGCCGGCCGGGATGTCCTTGTCCTATCGCGCTCTAGCGACTCCTGTGGCAGGCTGGGTGCATGCACGCTGACACAGTCGCCAGGTGTACAATGTTTCCTCCGACACATTAGTGCGGCTAGTTAAGCGTGCATTGTGTTTCGGAGGACACACGATTCTCGGCCTTCGCCTCTCCCAAGTCCGTACGGGAGTTGCAGAGATGGGACAAGACTGTAACTACCATTTGAATATGACAACAAATTGTGGAGAAAAATTTGTAAAAATAACAAAAATATACTATTATCTCAAATTTGTACTCAACAGACCAAAGGACAGATTTCCACCAGTCTAATGTCCATTGCTCGTGTTTCTTGGCCCAAGCAAGTGTCTTCTTCTTATTGGTGTCCTTTGGTAGTGGTTTCTTTGCAGCAATTCGACTTTGAAAGCCTAATTCACACAGTCTTTTCTGAACAGTTCATGTTGACATGTGTCTGTTACTTGAACTCTGAAGTATTTATTTGGGCTGTAATTTCTCAGGCTGGTAACTCTAATGAACTTATTCTCTGCGGCAGAGGTAACTCTGGGTCTTCCTTTCCTGTGGCGGTCCTCATGAGAGTCAGTTTCATTATAGCGCTTGATGGTTTTTGGGACTGCACTTGAAGAAACTTTAAAAGTTCTTGACATGTTTTGTATTGACTGATCTTCATGTCTTAAAGACATTAAGGCTTGTTGTTTCTATTTGCTTATTTGAGCTGTTCTTTCCATAATATGGACTTGTACCAAATAGGGCTATCTTCTGTATACCACCCCTACCTTCTACAGCTGTCACAACGCAACTGATTGGCTGTCTACATACCACCACAGACCGATGCTGGCACTAACACCGCATTCAATGAGCTGTATTCCGCCATAACCAAACAGGAAAACGCTCATCCACATGCGGCGCTCCTAGTGGCCGGGAATTTAATTCAGCCAAACTTAAATCCGTTTTACCAAATTTCTATCAGCATGTTAAATGTGCAACTAGAGGGGAAACAACTGTAGACCACACACAGAGACGCGTACAAAGCTCTCCCTCGCCTTTCATTTTGCAAATCTGACCATAATTATATCCTCCTGATTCTTGCTTGAAAGCTAAAATTCAAGCAGGAAGCACCCGTGACTCTGTCAATAAAAAAGTGATCAGTATAAGCAGATGTTAAGCTACAGGACTGTTTTGCTAGCACAGACTGGAATATGTTCCGGGATTCTTCCGATGGCATTGAGGAGTACACCACATCAGTCATTGGCTTCATCAATAAGTGCATCAATGACGTCGTCCCCACAGTGACTGTACGTACATAACCCAACCAGAAGCCATGGATTACAGGCAACATCCGCACTGAGCTAAAGGCTAGAGCTTCCGCTTTCAAGGAGCAGGACTCTAACCCAGAAGCAAATAAGAAATCTCGCTATGGCCTCCGACGAACCATGAAACAGGCAAAGTATCAATACAGGACTAAGATCGAGAGCTGACCAATGAGAGCTGACCAATGACACGAGCCTACCAGACAAGCTAAACTACGTATATGCTCGATTCGAGAAAAATAACACTGAAACATGCATAAGAGCACCAGCTGTTCCGGACGACTGTGTTATCACGCTCTCCGCAGCCGATGTGAGTAAGACCTTTAAACAGGTCAATATTCACAAGGCCACAGGGCCAGACGGATTACCAGGATGTGTACTGTCAGCATGCGCTGACCAACTGGCAAGTGTCTAAATGACTACTGACCCATAGCACTCACGTCTGTAGCCATGAAGTGCTTTGAAAGGCTGGTCATGGCTCACCTCAACACCATTATCCCAGAAACCCTAGACCCCTCCAATTTGCATACCGCCCAAAAGGATCCACAGATGATGCAATCTCTATTGCACTCCACACTGCCCTTTCCCACCTGGACAAAAGGAACACCTATGTGAGAATGCTATTCATTGACTACAGCTCAGCGTTCAACACCAAAGTGCCCTCAAAGCTCATCAATAAGCTAAGGACCCTGGGACTAAACACCTCCTTCTGCAACCCGGATCCTGGACTTCCTAAAGGGCCCAGGTGGTAAGGGTAGGTAACAACACATCCGCCACACTGATCCTCAACACAGGGGCCCCTCAGGGGTGTATGCTCAGTCCCCTCCTGTACTCCCTGTTCACTCATGACTGCACGGCCAGGCACGACTCCAACACCATTAAGTTTTCAGATGACACAACAGTGGTAGGCCTGATCACTGACAACGACGAGACAGCCTATAGGGAGGCGATCAGAGACCTGGCCGTGTGGTGCCAGGACAACAACCTCTCCCTCAATGAGATCAAGACAAAGGAGATGATTGTGGACTACAGGAAAAGGAGGACCAAGCATACCCTCATTCTCATCGACGGGGGCTGTAGTGGAGCAGGTTGAGAGCATCACCAAGATCCTTGGTGTCCACATCACCGACAAGCTAACATGGTCCAAGCACACCAAGAGAGTCGTGAAGATGGCACGACAAAACCTATTCCCCCTCAGGAGACTGAAAAGATTTGGCATAGGTCCTCAGATTCTCAAAAGGTTCTACAGCTGCACCATCAAGAGCATCCTGACTGGTTGCTTGCCCTCCGACTCTGTACTGGTACCCCCCTGGTACCCCACTATTGTTATTTTACTGCTGCTCTTTAATGACTTGTTCCTTTTATTTCTTATTCTTCTTCATATTTTTTAAACTGCATTGCTGGTTAGGGGCTTGTAAGTAAGCATTTCACTAAGGTCTACACCTGTTGTATTCAGCGCATGTGACTAATAAAATTAGATTTGATTTTGAAACGCATTACGAAGAAAAGAAATTCCACAAATTAACAAAAGGCACACCTGTTAATTTAAATGCCTTCCAGGTGACTATCTCATAAAGCTGGTTGAGACAATGCCAAGTGTGCGCAAAGCTGTCATTGAGGCAAAGGGTGGCTACTTTGAAGAATCTCAAATATAAAATCTATTTTGATTTGTTAAAACTTTTTTGGTTCTTGATGATTCCATATGTGTTATTTCACAGTTTTGATGTCTTCACTATTATTCTACAATGTAGAAAATTGTAAAAATAAAGAAAAACCCTGGATTCAGTCGGTGTGTCCAAACTTTTGACTGGTATTGTGTGTTCTGACCATGTGTGTGTGCAGACTGTGTGTGTTCTGACAGTGAGTGTGTCTCTGCAGGTGTATCTGAGCCTGCCTGGAGATGTTTCTGACAGAGTGTCACTGTCTGATTGCTCCGCTGCAACACCACTGCTCTGCCACTGGATTGGACGAGGACGTGTGGACTGAGATCCAGGTCAGCCAATCAAAGACTCTGCCTCTACTACAGCCTAGACATGCTCTCCCACCTTTCAGATTTTCACTGATTGATCTAGAAGGCAGAGAATGGAGTTTGTGTGTGACGCTGTGTGTTTGTCCTGAGTGCAGGTGTTCCACAGGGCGCTGGTATGGATGTTTGAGTCTCAGGATCAAGACTGTGTATTTATGGAGGCCCATATGAACCCAAAGAGCTGGTCCTGGAGTGTATCCCTCTACCCAGAGAAATGGGAGACATGGCTCCTATCTACTTTAAGGTGTGTGTTTGTGTGCCTTCCTGTAGAAAACCATCTATACAATAGATAGTGTTCATGTGTCCTACAGAATTCTATCATGGAATGTGATGAGGAGTGGGCGATGAATAACAAACTTGTGGATTTCTCCTCCAAAGACATCCGCCATGATGTGAGTTATACCTCAATCTTCTCTTGTCTTTCCCTCTTTCTCATTCCTGAAATGCCTTTATCCCTCTACTAAGCTCCAGAACCAGTTGCCTAACCTTGCCGCTTTGGTTAGGGTTGTCATGACTCTCCTGTGATGATCTGAAGGATCAGGTTACAGTGGGTCCGCCTTAAAGCGTGCGGTTTCTTGTCGAGGGGGTTGAGCCGGAAGTCAGCTGTTTTATGGCAGTTGTAAAATACGCTGCCTCTATGCTCTGTAGTGTTCGAGTTTGGAATATAAAATGTGGAACACATAGAGACACTTAGACAATCAAAAGTTTGAATAATTAAACAATATTGATATTTTTGAGAATGTGGGAATGGTCCGTGGGTATTTAAAGAATAATCCTGTCAAAGTTGTTTCATTTGGTGACCTCGTGAAAGACAGGAGACCCACATTACTGTATCTCTGTTTGTGTTCACTTTTTAATTATCAGATTTACATCTAGATGTTGGATAAAACTAATGAGTAACTATGAAACTATTTGTGAAAAGATGTAATGTGACGTTAGCCTTCTAAATGAGATTATGGATTTTCATATAAAGTTTAACTAATCAGTGGCCACACCTCCGTGAGGCCAGACATTACATCAGGCGTCATGAAATCGCCCCTTTTTCCACAGAGTATAAAACCACTTCCTACAAAATGTACATTAAGTCAGAGAATGTTGGAATGGCTACAATTCTATAGGCCATCAGACTAGAAAACGACGCATCAGTGACATGGCAGGAGATGTTTTGAAACTATTACTGCTTCGCATACAAGCCAGTGAATTATATGTTACAGCTGGGTGAGTCAACAGACGTGGCGGGCCTGGCACAGCTCCTGGTATATGTCCGTTACGTTTATGGGGAGTCAATTAAGAAAGACATCCTCTTCTTCAAACCACTGGAAACCAGGACAACCTAAGAGGATATTTTTAAAGTACTGCACAGCTTTGTGACATCAAATGGACTTTGGTGGTCAAGATGTGTTGGTATCTGTACTGTTGGCTCAAAAGCCATGACAGGGAGACATAGTGGAGTGGTAACGCATGTGCAAGTTCCCGACGCCACTTGGGTACACTGCTCCCGATGCCACTTGGGTACACTGCAGCATCCACCGAGAGGCTCTTGCTGCCAAGGGAATGCCTGACGGCTTGAAAGACGCTTTGGACACTACAGTGAAAATGGTTAATTTTATTAAAGCAAGGCCCCTGAACTCTCGTGTATTTTATGCATTATGCAATGATAGCGAACAAGTAACGCTTTTAAACAACATACAGAAGTGCGCTGGTTTTCAAGGGCAAAGTATTAACACCTATTTTTATTGAGAGACGAGCTTAAAGTTTTCTTTAGTGACCATCATTTTCACTTGTTTGACCGCTTGCATGATGACGAGTTTCTCACACGACTGGCCTATCTGGGTGATGTTTTTTCTCGCCTGAATGATCTGAATCTAGGATTACAGGGACTCTCCGCAACTATATTCAATGTGCAGGACAAAATTGAGGCTATGATTAAGAAGTTGGAGCTCTTTTCTGTCTGCATTAACAAGGACAAAACACAGGTCTTTCCTAACAAAATAACTGTATAATTTTTTGTATGCAAATTAACTCAAGCTTACGGACAATGTCAAATGTGATATAGCGAAGCACCTGAGTGATTACGCAGGTACTTTCCCAAAACGGATGACACAAACAACTGGATCTGTTATCCCTTTCATGCCCTGCCTCCAGTCTACTTACCGATATCTGAACAAGAGAGCCTCATCGAAATTGAGCTCAGAGTTTCTTACCTTGGCAAATCGCGCTGTTAAGACACTGATGCCCTTTGCACCCACGTACCTATGCGAGAGTGGATTATTGTCCCTCACTAGCATGAAAACTAAATACAGGCACAGACTTTGTGGAAAATTATTTAAGACAGTAAAAGACAGTAAATGATCCCATGTCAAGTTCTAGACAGTCAATGGTCCCATGTCATCAGTAATGGTGTTATAGTGGTGACGAGTGATCTGTGGTTATGGCCACTTGGACCTGGGATGGACCTGGGACAGATTTACAGCCAGGCTGTGGACCTACAGGGCCTTCAGAAACTATTCATACCCCTTGACTTATTCATCATTTTGTTGTGTTACAGACTGAATTCCGAATGGATTAAATCAGATTTTTTTCTCACCCATCTACACATAATACCCCATCATGACAAACTGAAAACATGTTTTTAGACTTTGTTGCAAATGTATTGAATGTGAAATACAGAAATATCTAATTGGCATAAGTAATCACCTTTGGCAGCAATTACAGTTGTGAGTCTCTCTGGGTAAGTCTTTAAGGAGCGGCAGGTAGTCTAGCGGTTAGAGCGTAGGACTTGAAACCGAAAAACTGCAAGATCGAATCCCTGAGTTGACAAGGCAATAATCTGTCGTTCTGCCCCTGAACAAGGCAGTTAACCCACTGTTCCTAGGCCGTCATTGAAAATAAGAATTGTTCTTAACTGACTTGCCTAGTTAAATAAAAATAGAGCTTTTTTCAACACCTGGGTTGTACAATATTTTCCCTTTTTTTCAAGCTCTGTCAAGTTGGTAGTTGACTATTTCTAAAAAAAACTTTTTCAAGTCTTGCCATAGATTTTCAAGTCAAAACTGTAACTCGGCCACTCAGGAACATCCACTTTCTTGGTAAGCAACTCCAGTGTAGATTTGGCCTTGTGTTTTAGGTTATTGTCCTGGTGAATTCATCTCCCAGTGTCTGGTGGAAATCAGGTTTTCCTCTAGGATTTTGCCTCTGCTTAGCTCTGTTCCGTTACTGTTTTATCCTGAAAATCTCCCCAGTCTTTAACGATTACAAGCATACCCATTATATTATGCAGCAATCACTATGCTTGGAAATATAGAGTGGTACTCAGTAATGTGTTTTAATGGATTTGCCCCAAACATAACACTTTGTATTCAGAACAAAAAGTTAATTGCTATGCCATATTTTTTTGCAGAATTACTTTAGTGACTTGTTGCAAACAGGATGCATGTTTTGGACTATTTTTGTTCTGTACAGGCTTCCTTCTTTTCACTCTGTCAATGAGGTTAGCATTGTGGAGTAACTACAATATTGTTGATCCATGTCAAGGATCTTCCTGGTACTGCTGCTCATTCCGTTCACCAGCTCCGGAGGTCTACGTCACCGACCTTCTAGGCGTCACTGAACTGGATCATTACCACCAACCCTGGACTGTCTTGTCTCATTACGCACACCTGGTTCCCATTCCCCCTGATTAGTATGTGTATATATATATATGTGTCCTCTGTTCCCCATTGTCCTTGTTGATTATTGTTCCATGTCAGTTGGTCCTGTGAGTACCTGTGCTGTGGTATCGGCTTCCATGCTACGTGTTATTGTGCACTTGTTTTACGGGTCTCGTCCCGTGTATTACTTAGAGGTTTACACCTAGCTCTTTTGTTTGGGTGGAGAAAATGAAATCCCCTATTACGCATTCCTGCGCTTGTCTCCTATCATTATACAGCGTGCCAATCCATACCCAGTTTTCTCCTATAATTTTCTCTGTAACTGTTTTAAAGTCATGAGTGGCCTCATGATGAAATCCCTGAGCGGTTTCCTTCCTCTCTGACAACTGAGTTAGGAAGGACGCCTATATCTTTGTACTGTCTGGGTGTATTGATACACCATCCAAAGTGTAATTAATAACTTCACCATGCTCAAAGGGATATCCAATGTCTGCTTTTTTTACCAATAGTTGCGCTTCTTTGCGAGGCATAGGAAAACCTCCCTGGTCTTTGTGGTTGAATCTGTGTTTGAAATTCACTGCACGACTGAGGGACCTTACAGATAGTGGTATGTTTAGGGCACAGAGATGAGGTGGTCATTCAAAAATCATGTTAAAATTCCGTGCCCAAAGTAAAATGCCTCCCACTCAGGTCCAGAAAATAGTGTATGCACATAATTAGTACTATTGAATAGGAAACACTCTGAAGTTTCTAAGAGTGTTAAAATAACCAAACTGAGATTTATGGATATAATAAATGACTTTTTCTAACAAAAGAACCATGGATTGTCTTCGTTGGACACTTGGGAAGCCCTCAGCAGACGTTCTTCAAAAGGTAAGGGATTTGTTTTCGCTGTGAAATGTGTTTTGTGTGAACGATGGTTTATGAATTCATGCTAATGGTAAATATTGGAGGTGCTACCCTCAAACAATCAAATGTAGTGCTTTCGCCGTAAAGCCTTTTTGAAATCTGACAAAGCTGTGATATTGCCAAGAAGCAGAGCTTTTGATGACTATGCAACACTTATATATTGATGAATGTTTAATAATTCAACTTTTGGATTTTGAATTTGGCGCCTTGCATTTCACCGGGTAGTGTCGGGAGTGGGCCCCACCACTCCCTAAGTAGTTAAATTCTAAATAAATCACTGACAGAATCACCAGAAAAGCACCCCCACACCATCACACAATTTTCTGGATTTTCTGACCTTGATGTCTTAAAGGAATGATGGACTGTTGTTTCTCTTTGCTTATTTGAGCTGTTCTTGCCATAATATGGACTTGGTATTTTACCAAATAGGGCAATCTTCTGTATACCTCCCATATCAATCAAATTTATTTATAAAGCCCTTTTTACATCAGCCAATGTCAGAAACAGAAACCCAGCCTAAAACCCCAAACTGCAGCAATGCAGATGTAGAAGCACAATGGCTAGGAAAAACTCCCTAGAAAGGCCAGAACCTAGGAAGAAACCTAGAGAGGAACCAGCCTCTGAGGGGTGGTCAGTCCTCTTCTGGCTGTGCCAGGTGGAGATTATAACAGAACATGGCCAAAATGTTCAAACGTTCATAGATGACCAGCAGGGTCAGATAATAATAATCACAGTGTGGGCCAACTGGCATATGTGTGGCATGAAAACAAATTATTAAGGATCAAATCACATACAAACATGAGCCTATTTGATGTTTAGGTTATGGTCTTGGACTCTAGTGTCTCTTCCGTCAGTATCTGCGCCAAACTGCAGCCTAGCCCTAAACTAAAGTATCTCTCTCACAGGGATGGTAAGGGAGGGGGGGCAGGGTTTAGTCTGATATTATATCTGATTGGCTGTGGCGGATGGAGGTAGAATAGTGATGCTGTGTAGAGCTCGAGCGGAGTGGACAGATATAACTCCACGAGGTAGGGGCTCGAGCTGATGTTTGACTGCAAGCTGACTCCGCAAGCATCATCTCCGTATCTTCCGATCGTCCTCAGTCCCGCACCTGGACACACCGTTTCCCGCCCTCTGGAGAGGAGAGGAATACAGCCAACTGCAGGGATGAGAGGGTGAAGGAATGAAAGCATGAATAGTTCACAGAGAGAGAGAGTCAGAAAGCCGTGAAGCCACAGAGGATGTGATAGTAGAGAGGTGCGCAGCAGACAAAATACTTCAACTGGGATTTCAAAGGGAAAACAAAAAGGACCACGGTTAAAACCGTTAGACATGAGATTCCGCTGGTGAATACAGTCCCTCTCTCTGGCCGTCGCGAGACCTCTTGGTTTAGGTAATACATTTGTTCTCTAGCTCGTGTCGCTCTTGACCGGTGCGCGTGCCTCCCCATCTTTCCCACGCGAGTGAATCTGATGAGTCCCGGTGGCGGTGTGTTGTTTCGCCGCCGCACGCGTACGCGCCCAGACTTTTCGCGCTTAGAAGCAGCAGCATGTCCTCGCGCAAGATCTCTTCGGAGTCGTTCAGCTCGATGGGCTCGGGGTGCCTGGAGAGCCCCGGAGATGATGGCGACTCCTGCCCCTTTTCACGCATCTGGAACGGCAAGAGCCCGGTGGAGAAGCTCGCGTGCCCGTTCGAGGACGCACCGGGACCAAAACGGGCGAACAGACGGAAGCGCGTGAACCTGGACTCGCTCGGGGAGAGCTTGAGGAGGTTAACGTCGCCCACGGTAGGATACATTTACAAAAAACCCAGAGAGATTTTCTCCGGTATTTCTCTCCCCTCTGCATGCGTCACCTGCGTGGTTACAAAAGGACCAGCACCCTAGAGATGACTCGTAGAATACAGAGAGAGAGAGAGAGAAAGATAGAATAATGGGTAGTAGATTAGGCCTATTCTATATCACTCCTTACTGAGCGATGAGGTTATTCTGGGTGAGACGGTATCTGTTTACCTAGTGTAGCCTCCTCTCCTCCACCTGCGCTGAAGTGAAAGAAGTGGACAGGTGAAATAAAATACCATTGTTTGGGAGGCCTCCAGTTTACAGCATCATTAACCAGTGTTTTCAGAACAGTGTACAATAAGGAACAGAAACTAGGAAAAAAAATGATATTAGAGATGCACTTAATGATGATAATGATGATGATAAAGATATCATGGTCTTATACAATGCTGTTTTTTAATTTCCTTGGTCCAAGGGAAGTTATTAGCTTGCTACTCCCTGGCCAAAAGCAGAGACGTCCCACACACACAGACTGCAATCATGGTGACCCAATCATACAAGAGCAAGGCAAGGAGTGAACCACTCTTAGCAACCAGTCAACCATGACCCAGAGAACAGAGCATGTACTTGGTGTTCACTTCATGGTCCTGATACTGTCAACCAGGCCAGCCACAGTGACCCAGAACAGAGGACACACAGCATCTTCAGCATCTATCTTCACACACAAATTGACATATCCTCCTCCTGTTGCCACACATTACACACACATAAACACAAACATGAAGATATGCAGGTAGGTGGTAGTTAGTGGAGAGACCCGTAACCGTGTTAGTGGAGAGACCCGTAACCGTGTTAGTGGAGAGACCCGTAACCGTGTTAGTGGAGAGACCCGTAACCGTGTTAGTGGAGAGACCCGTAACCGTGTTAGTGGAGAGACCCGTAACCGTGTTAGTGGAGAGACCTGTAACCGTGTTAGTAGAGAGACCCGTAACCGTGTTAGTAGAGAGACCCGTAACCATGTTAGTGGAGAGACCCGTAACTGTGTTAGTGGAGAGACCCGTAACTGTTCTATAGTAGTGTAGTTCATCAACTTCCACGGCTGTGTGTGTACTGTGGGACATGTAACTGTTCTGTCATTTGCACTACATTCCCTAATTAAAGTCGTACACAGACACAGTCACATACAAACATACTGCCTTAGAGGAGCGAGGGAGGAGAACTGCTTGAAACATACTGCCTTAGAGGAGCGAGGGAGGAGAACTGCTTGAAACATACTGCCTTAGAGGAGTGAGGGAGGAGAACTGCTTGAGAAGAGAGACAGAGGGCAGAGGAAGGATACAGATGATGGAGGGAGAGGAGAGAGGAAAGAAGAGAGAGATGCGGAGAGAGTTAAACTAAAGGCGCTAATTGACACTTTTTTTATTTTGTGTGTATGTGTGTGTGTGTTTGTATGGATCAGCCAGCTGATCCACTGTGTTAACAAGCCAACCCGCCTTTCATAGCGTGTGTGCTTGTATGGATTCATGTACAAGTCTTTGTGATGTGAATGTTTGCTTGTCTGTGTCAGTGAAGTTTGATTAAAGATGTGTGCTTGTCATTGTGTTTACTGGTTTGCTGGTGGTAATGTGTGACGAGAGGGTGGTAATGTGTGGAGAGAGGGGGGTAATGTGTGGAGAGAGGGTGGTAAATGTGTGGAGAGAGGGTGGTAATGTGTGGAGAGAGGGTGGTAATGTGTGGAGAGAGGGTGGTAATGTGTGGAGAGAGGGTGGTAATGTGTGGAGAGAGGGTGGTAATGTTGGAGAGAGGGTGGTAATGTGTGGAGAGAGGGTGGTAAATGTGTGGAGAAAGGGTGGTAATGTGTGGAGAGAGGGTGGTAATGTGTGGAGAGAGGGTGGTAATGTGTGGAGAGAGGGTGGTAATGTGTGGAGAGAGGGTGGTAAATGTGGAGAGAGGGTGGTAATGTGTGGAGAGAGGGTGGTAATGTGTGAGAGAGGGTGGTAATGTGTGAGAGAGGGTGGTAATGTGTGGAGAGAGGGTGGTAATGTGTGGAGAGAGGGTGGTAATGTGTGGAGAGAGGGTGGTAATGTGTGGAGAGAGGGTGGTAAATGTGTGGAGAGAGGGTGGTAATGTTGGAGAGAGGGTGGTAATGTGTGGAGAGAGGGTGGTAATGTTGGAGAGAGGGTGGTAATGTGTGGAGAGGGTGGTAATGTGTGGAGAGAGGGTGGTAATGTGTGGAGAGAGGGTGGTAATGTTGGAGAGAGGGTGGTAATGTGTGGAGAGAGGGTGGTAATGTGTGGAGAGAGGGTGGTAATGTTGGAGAGAGGGTGGTAATGTGTAGAGAGGGTGGTAATGTTGGAGAGAGGGTGGTAATGTTGGAGAGAGGGTGGTAATGTGTGGAGAGAGGGTGGTAATGTGTGGAGAGAGGGTGGTAATGTGTGGAGAGAGGGTGGTAATGTGTAGAGAGAGGGTGGTAATGTGTGGAGAGAGGGTGGTAATGTTGGAGAGAGGGTGGTAATGTGTGGAGAGAGGGTGGTAATGTGTGGAGAGAGGGTGGTAATGTGTGGAGAGAGGGTGGTAATGTGTGAGAGAGGGTGGTAATGTGTGGAGAGAGGGTGGTAATGTGTGGAGAGAGGGTGGTAATGTGTGGAGAGAGGGTGGTAATGTGTGGAGAGAGGGTGGTAATGTGTGGAGAGAGGGTGGTAATGTGTGGAGAGAGGGTGGTAATGTTGGAGAGAGGGTGGTAATGTGTGGAGAGAGGGTGGTAAATGTGTGGAGAGAGGGTGGTAATGTGTGGAGAGAGGGTGGTAATGTGGAGAGAGGATGGTAATGTGTGGAGAGAGGGTGGTAATGTGTGGAGAGAGGGTGGTAATGTTGGAGAGAGGGTGGTAATGTGGAGAGAGGGTGGTAATGTGTGGAGAGAGGGTGGAAATGTGGAGAGAGGGTGGTAATGTGTGGAGAGAGGGTGGTAATGTGTGGAGAGGGTGGTAATGTGTGGAGAGAGGGTGGTAATGTGTGGAGAGAGGGTGGTAATGTTGGAGAGAGGGTGGTAATGTTGGAGAGAGGGTGGTAATGTGTGGAGAGAGGGTGGTAATGTGTGGAGAGAGGGTGGTAATGTGTGGAGAGAGGGTGGTAATGTGTGGAGAGAGGGTGGTAATGTGTGGAGAGAGGGTGGTAATGTGTGGAGAGAGGGTGGTAATGTGTGGAGAGAGGGTGGTAATGTTGGAGAGAGAGGGTGGTAATGTGTGGAGAGAGGGTGGTAATGTGTGGAGAGAGGGTGGTAATGTGTGGAGAGAGGGTGGTAATGTGTGTGGAGAGAGGGTGGTAATGTGTGGAGAGAGGGTGGTAATGTGTGAGAGAGAGGTGGTAATGTGTGGAGAGGGTGGTAATGTGTGGAGAGAGGGTGGTAATGTTGGAGAGAGGGTGGTAATGTGTGGAGAGAGGGTGGTAATGTGTGGAGAGAGGGTGGTAATGTTGGAGAGAGGTGGTAATGTGTGGAGAGGGTGGTAATGTGTGGAGAGAGGGTGGTAATGTGTGGAGAGAGGGTGGTAATGTTGGAGAGAGGGTGGTAATGTGTGGAGAGAGGGTGGTAAATGTGTGGAGAGAGGGTGGTAATGTGTGGAGAGAGGGTGGTAATGTGTGGAGAGAGGGTGGCAATGTTGGAGAGAGGGTGGTAATGTGTGGAGAGGGTGGTAATGTTGGAGAGAGGGTGGTAATGTGTGGAGAGAGGGTGGTAATGTGTGGAGAGAGGGTGGTAATGTTGGAGAGAGAGGGTGGTAATGTGTGGAGAGAGGGTGGTAAATGTGTGGAGAGAGGGTGGTAATGTGTGGAGAGAGGGTGGTAATGTGTGGAGAGAGGATGGTAATGTGTGGAGAGAGGGTGGTAATGTTGGAGAGATGGTGGTAATGTGTGGAGAGAGGGTGGTAATGTGTGGAGAGAGGGTGGTAATGTGTGGAGAGAGGGTGGTAATGTGTGGAGAGGGTGGTAATGTGTGGAGAGAGAGGGTGGTAAATGTGTGGAGAGAGGGTGGTAATGTGTGGAGAGAGGGTGGTAATGTGGAGAGAGGGTGGTAATGTTGGAGAGAGGGTGGTAATGTGTGGAGAGAGGGTGGTAATGTGTGGAGAGAGGGTGGTAAATGTGTGGAGAGAGGGTGGTAATGTGTGGAGAGAGGGTGGTAATGTGTGGAGAGGGTGGTAATGTGTGGAGAGAGGGTGGTAATGTTGGAGAGAGGGTGGTAATGTGTGTGGAGAGAGGGTGGTAATGTGTGGAGAGAGGGTGGTAATGTGTGGAGAGAGGGTGGTAATGTTGGAGAGAGGGTGGTAATGTGTGGAGAGAGGGTGGTAATGTGTGGAGAGAGGGTGGTAATGTGTGGAGAGAGGGTGGTAATGTGTGGAGAGAGGATGGTAATGTTGGAGAGAGGGTGGTAATGTGTGGAGAGAGGGTGGTAATGTGTGGAGAGAGGGTGGTAATGTGTGGAGAGAGGGTGGTAATGTGTGGAGAGAGGGTGGTAATGTGTGGAGAGAGGGTGGTAATGTGTGGAGAGAGGGTGTGTGTCGATGACGTATGTTCTGTGAATGAATGGCTAAGACAAGGATACTCTCATAGGACACACACACTATGCCTGTATGTATAACGTTGGATCAGCCAGATGCTGGTCTCCTGCAGGTTTCAGCAGAGGCCGTAGTGTATCCCCAGACTGACACTGTGTTCTTTTAGCGTTGCTACAGGATTGTATTGATGCTCATCATGTTAAAACCAGTCTCTCTCTCGCTCTCTCTCTCTTTCTCTCTCAATTCAATGGGGCATGTACGCAGGCACACCCACTGTCTCAGTCAGAGTCCACTGCAGAGGATTTTGAACATTTAAATCTTTCTGTAGTTTTTTTTTGATAGGAAAGGATAGATTTTTGTGTGCCAGTTATACATTGCTGGAACGTTTATAAAGCGTTAAGATGTCAGCTTTAAATGCAGGCTGTTGAAATGATCCGTTTTTATATATAGGGCCTATACATGTACACATGTGTATTAATACGCATGTGTGAATTGGACATGTGTTTTTGCATATCCCAAATCTCCTTGAGACACCCTGGGAGAGTGGGGTCACAGCCAGGGTCTGCCATAATCAATGGCGACCCTGGAGTAATTAGGGTAAGTGCATTGCTCAAGGGCACATCGCCAGACTTTTCTCTTTATTGCCTCGGGGATTCGAACCAGTGACCTTTTGGTTACTGGTCCAGTGACATTTGTTTTTCCATCTTCTTTCAGACACAGATGGTTCAACAGTCTTTACAGAGAACCTTAGAGTTCTACAGACAGAATGAGATCAGGTAAGGACTGCTGTGCTGCGTGTGTGTGTGTATGCGCGTGTGTACGTGTGTGTAATTGTGTACGTGTGTGCTTGTGTGTGTGTGTGTTTGTATGCGTGTGTGTGTTTATGTCTGTATGTGTGTGTGTGTATATGCGTGTTTGTGTGAGTGTATGCATGTGTGTATGCGTGTGAGTGTGTGTGTGTGTGTATGCGTGTGTGTGTATGCGTGTGAGCGTGTGTGTGTGTATGCGTGTGTCTGCGCCCTTGAGAATGGTGTACTAGAGGTAGCTATAGACCTTGGTAAGAGTGGATAAGGACTCTGTGAGGAATGATCTCTAGTAACATAGTGAGGTCACAGAAGAGCAAGGCCGCTGTACTGTTTTATCTAATCCAAGTGTTATAAATGAGAAAACCATGTAACTAATTCATCCGTTACGTAACGTGTGTTTGTATTTTGTGTAAACATTGCTCTGTGTCCTTTGAATTAGTTGAGTATTACTGTCTGTTTGTGTTGGTGTGAGTTTCTGTTCAATGCTCTTTGTGTGTGGGTGTGTGTGTGCATTGTTGTGTGTGTGGATGTGCTTAACTATACTTGGGACCAGAAGTCCCCACAAGAATAGTAAATGAACAAACATTTCACTATCTGGGGACATTTTGTTAGCCCCCACAAAAGGTCAAATGCTATATCTAGGGGGTTTAGGGTTAAGGTTAGAATTAGTGTTAGGGTTAGAATTAGGTTAGGGCTAGGAGGGTTAGCTCTAGGGTTAAGGTTAGGTTTTAGGGTTAAGGTTAGGGTAAGGGAAAATAGGATTTTGAATGGGACTAAATTGTGTGTCCCCACAAGGTTAGCTGTAGAAGACTGTGTGTGTATGTGTGGTTATGTGTGCGTGTGTGTAGGTGCTCTCTAGCCTGTTATATAATCTTTATGTCTCCATTCCGTGTGTGTGTGTGTGTGTGTGTGTGTGTGTGTGTGTGTGTGTGTGTGTGTGTGTGTGTGTGTGTGTGTGTGTGTGTGTGTGTGTGTGTGTGTGTGTGTGTGTGTGTCAAAGGTGCAGAGAGGATGGGAAGGAGGAAAAGAAAAGTGTTTCTTTGGAGAAGTGTCCCTTTGTGGATCCTTGTGGTTCTGGAGAAGAGACAGACATCTCAGGAATACTACAGTACATGGCTACTCTACAGGGTCAGTATCACCGTGTGTGTGTGTGCGCGTGTGTGTGGCCCATCGGTGTAGAGTTGTGTGTTGGCAGAATAACCTTGAATGTTATTGATGCTGCCTGCTTACTTTGTGCTTACTTTGTGTGTTTGTGTGTGTGCGTGTGTGTGCGCGTGTGTGTGTTTGTGTGTGTGCTTTTAAGGACTGTTATGCTCTGCGTAGAGGAGTTTGATAACGCTGTCTGCTAACTATGCCTACTAAAGGATAATGTGTGCTTTTTGATGTATACGTGTCTTGATTAATGGTTTGATTTATGTCCAAAAGTGTGTGTGTGTTTGTGTGTGCGTATGTGTGTCATTTTGACTCCCCAAAAAGTCATGATATTTCACACAAAAAAATAAAGCTGTGTGTGTGGAATGGGCGTGTGATTTATAATGTTTACTTGGTGCTTAAACTAGAATGATTCTTCAGCTGGACTTTGCAGCTAAAAGCAACCTCTCCACATGCACACAAACCCCTCCGAAACCCTACAGCTGCCTTCTAATGAGGAGGAGATACATCTGGGTGGAGTTCTGACAAGCACACACTTCTTCACCTCTTTCTGCTTTTCTTTTAGTCTCCTCCTTCCTCTCCCTTTCCTGGCTCTCCTATCTGTCACCCTCCCTCTCTCCCTCTCCCCTAATCCCTCTTTCTCCTCCTCCCTCCATCCTTCTGTCTTGTGCTGCAGTACTGATGGTCATTAGGTTAAATCATAACCTGTTCCTCAGTGTTCTTCTTCTCTGTACCTCTACCTCCCTCCATCTCTCTCTACCTCCCTCCATCTATCTCTACCTCCCTCCATCTATCTCTCTCTACCTCCCTCCATCAATCTCTACCTTTCTCCCTATATCTCTCTCTATCTCCCTCCATCTATCTCTACCTCCCTCCCTCTATCTCTCTCTACCTCCCTCCATCTATCTCTACCTCCATCTAGCTTTACCTCCCTACATCTATCTCTCTCTACCTCCCTCCATCAATCTCTACCTTTCTCCCTATATCTCTCTCTACCTCCCTCCATCTATCTCTACCTCCCTCCATCTATCTCTATCTCCCTCCCTCTATCTCTCTCTACCTCCCTCCATCTATCTCTACCTCCATCTAGCTTTACCTCCCTCCATCTATCTCTCTCTACCTCCCTCCATCTATTTCTACCTCCCTCCATCTATCTCTACCTCCCTCCCTCTATCTCTCTCTACCTCCCTCCATCTCTCTCTACCTCCCTCCATCAATCTCTACCTCCCTCCCACTATCTCTCTCTACCACCCTCCATCTATCTCTACCTCCCTCCCACTATCTCTCTCTACCTCCCTCCATCAATCTCTACCTTTCTCCCTATATCTCCCTCTACCTCCCTCCATCTCTCTCTACCTCCCTCCATCTATCTCTACCTCCCTCCCTCTATCTCTACCTCCCTCCCTCTATCTCCCTCTACCTCCCTCCATCTCTCTCTACCTTCCTCCATCTATCTCTACCTCCCTCCCTCTATCTCTACCTCCCTCCCTCCCTCTATCTACCCCCGTCCCTCTCTCTCTACCTCCCTCCCTCTATCTCTCTCTACCTCCCTCCATCTCTCTCTACCTCCCTCCCTACATCTATCTCTACCTACCTCCTTCCATCTCTCTCTCTCTACCTCCCTCCATCTCTACCTCCATCTCTACCTCCCTCCCTCTGCCTTCCTTTCTCCATCTCCCTCTACCTCCCTCCCTCCATCACTCTCTCTACCTCTGTCCCTCTACCTTCCTCTCTCTACCTCTCTCTACCTTCCTCTCTCTAACTCCCTCCCTGCAGCTCTCTCTACCTCCCTCCATCCATCTCTCTCTACCTCCCTCAACCTTCCTCTCTCCATCTCTCTAACTCCCTCCCTGCAGCTCTCTCTACCTCCCTCCATCCATCTCTCTACCTCCCTCTACCTTCCTCTCTCCATCTCTCTCTATCTCCCTCCATACAGCTCTCTCTACCTACCTCTCTCCATATCTGTCTCAGCCGTGACATGCCTGTAAATGTCAGCATGCTCCTCACCATACCCTCATTACCTAACCCACCTCTGTGTGTGTGTGTGGTTTGTATTTTTTTGTGTGTTGTCCAGCCTGTAGTGATCTCTCTGTTTGTTATGCATCAGGGTTGACTGATCAGTTGGACAAACAGCAGCTCTGTGTGTGTGTGTGTGTGTGTGTGTGTGTGTGTGTGTGTGTGTGTGTGTGTGTGTGTGTGTGTGTGTGTGTGTGTGTGTGTGTGTGTGTGTGTGTGTGTGTGTGTGCGCGCTCTAAAGCAGACTCCAGATCAGGGCTCTGCTTCTCCTTCGCAGTAAATAACTCCCCACAGCCTAGCCATGCCACTCCAGCTGTTTGTTTATTTTTTTGTTGTGGTTGTGTTGTCCTGATGTTCTGGTTGAGTTGTCCTTACGTTGTCCTGATGTTTTGGTTGAGTTGTCCTGATGTTCTGGTTGAGTTGTCCTTACGTTGTCCTGATGTTCTGGTTGAGTTGTCCTTACGTTGTCCTGATGTTCTGATTGAGTTGTTCTTACGTTGTCCTGATGTTTTGGTTGAGTTGTCCTTACGTTGTCCTGATGTTCTGGTTGTGTTGTCCTTACATTGTCCTGATGTTCTGTTCTGGTTGAGTTGTCCTTACGTTGTCCTGATGTTGTGGTTGAGTTGTCCTTACGTTGTCCTGATGTTGTGGTTGTGTTGTCCTTACATTGTCCTGATGTTCTGTTCTGGTTGAGTTGTCCTTACGTTGTCCTGATGTTGTGGTTGAGTTGTCCTTACGTTGTCCTGATGTTGTGGTTGTGTTGTCCTTACATTGTCCTGAGGTTCTGTTTGCGCTGTGTTCTAGGTGTGCGGTTCTGTGAGCTGAGGGAGCGTTTCCGGGAGGAGTTCTTCGGCCTGTGTTTCGAGGAGAACGAGCGGGTTCTAAGAGCGGTGGGAGGGAACCTGCAGGACTTCTTTAACGGCTTTGACGCCATCTTAGAACACATCAGAACCTCGACTGGACGCCGCGCCTCTTCAGAGAGCCCCTCCTTTCAATGCAAAGACCCTCACCAGGAGGAGAGAGGAGGAGGAAGGGAGAGGGTGGGAGGAAAGCTTCTCCTCCTCCACTGCTTTAACCCCGCCCCTGTCGTGGGATTGGCTATGCCTGGTCTGATTCGAGGTGTCGCACACCGAATCTTCCACTCCCACGTTGTGGTGAAGGAAGCCCCTTCCCTCTCGTCCTTGTCGCCCAATGAGGACGCAGAACACTCAGGAGGAGACTCCATCCCTACTCCCACCGCTTCTCCTTCCTCGTTTCCCTCACCCCCTTCCTTGTCTGCCCCCGTCTCACTATCCTTCCTCATCAGAGAAACCTTCCCCTCCTCTTCCTCCATCCCTCCCTCCTCTGTCACCCTTCCATCAGAGACCTCCAAGCAGACCCTCCCGCCCCTCTCCCTCTCCCCCACTGACCTGCGCATCGGTCCGGCTACATTCTGCAGGGCCTTCCCCTTCCACCTGGTGCTGGGCCCCAGCATGGAGCTGCTGCAGCTAGGGGAAGGTCTGAGAAGGCAGGCACGGATCGAGCCTCACCGGACCCTTTCCTTCAGGGACTGCTTTGAGATCAGCTCCCCCAGGATCCAGCCCACCTTCCAGGCCATTCTGCTGCGTCTGGCCTCCCCCTTCACAATCCGCACCCGCCCAGACTGCTCCCAGTCAGGCACCAAGGAGAAGGTATTTATGTACTGTGTGTGTGTATGTACTGTGTGTGTGTGCGTGTGCGTGTGTGTGTGTGCGTGCATGTGTGTGTGTGTGTCTGAGTGTGTGTGAAAGAGAGATGGTTTTATGTCCATGAGTCTCAGTCTGCATAGAAAATGAAAGCACAATTACCTTGTATCTGTGCAGGCGTGCGTGTGTGTGTCTGTGTGTGTGTGTGTGCGTGCGTGTGCATGCGTGTGTGCTTGGTGTGTGTGTGCGTGTGTGCTTGCGTGCATGTGTGTGTGCATGTATGTGTGTGCTTGCGTGTGTGTGCGTGTGTGCTTGCGTGCGTGTTTGCGCATGTGTGTGTGTGCTTGCGTGTGTGTGTGCGTGTGTGTGTGTGCTTGCATGCGTGTTTGGTCTTGTGTGTGTGTGCTTGCGTGTGTGTGTGTGTGCTTGCGTGTGTGTGTGCGTGTGTGTGTGTGCGTGTGTGTGTGTGCGTGCGTGTGTGTGTGTGTGTGTTTGTGCATTAGAAAAAGAGGCTAAAATGATCCTGTTGTGTAATAACCTCTGAGCTGATCTGCAGTCTCCTCGGTCAGCAAGCTAACACGCACTCTGCTCTCTCCATCTTATTTTTTCTCACCTAGTTTTCTGTTCCCGTCTTCCTGCCTTTCTCTCCTCTATTAGTTCTGTTCCTCTGGGTTATAGCTTTAAAAGTCTGTGTTGTTACTCATTTCTTCTTGGATTTGTCTGTCCTTTTGTACCGGTCTATTTCTGTAGGTTAGTTGTCCTCTGGGGGCCTCTCTGTCCCAGCTGAACTCATTTAAATGCTTTTAACTGACTGTGTTCAGGAAGTCTTTTCAGGACAGGTTTCTGTCTACTATGGACAGGAACACCGTGTTAGCCATACATCAGCTAGTGATATATGTCGGAAATGTAGATATTTTTGATTGCAATAAGTTGTTTTGCAGAACGAACAATCTATCCAAGCCACTGTTTTTTTTACCATACGCTGAGTTGAAAGTATCAGGGAGCCTAGTAAACTAGAATTACTATATCAATTCATGATTGCTGTACGATACATCTGCACAATATAAGCTAATATTGAGATTACCAACTCAAATGTACACGATTTAGTAGTTGTGTGTGTTGCTGTTTTGTACAGGGGTTTTAATTGGATAATTGTGGCGTTGCAGTGGGTTTCAGAGGGAGGCTGTTGACAGACTAGTGCCAACCACTATTACCTTGGTAATCTGGACAGATGATTATGAAATACACCAGTTTCTGTTTTCATATGAAAGAGCATTACCCTGCTGGCCTGTTCCATTATTGTAGACCTCCCACACAAAACACCATCTAAACACACACACATGGACATATGCACGCACGCACACACACCTACACACACACACATGTCATGTTATATTCTTCTATAATTTTCATTCAAAATCCTGATTTCCATTCAAAATCCTTTAAAATTCCTAATTTCCATTCAAAATCTATTCAAAATTGTAACCCTAACCCTAATTGTAACCCTAACCCTAAACCTAAACCCAAATGTTAAAATAGCCTTAGTCCTCACGAGTGATAATTTTCCTTGTTGTTCTATTCTTGTGGGGACTTTGGGGATTTTAGGTCCCCACAAGGTTAGAGGAACCAACCCACACACACAAATCTAAACCTTCATTCTAACCCTAAACCTAAACCTAAAATAGCCTTTGTCCTCATGGGTACCTGGGAAATGTTTGGGGGATTTCGGGTGCCCACCAGGATAGGAATACACACACACACACACACACACACACACACACACACACACACACACACACACACACACACACACACACACACACACACACACACACACACACACACACACAAAAACGTACACACACACACACACAAAAACGTACACACACACAAAAACGTACACACACACACGGAAAGACAGAGTTATTGCAGATGAAATGTGTGTCTGTGAGTCACCCAGGTCTCTCTGTCAGCAGTGGTTGGGTAACCTCAGTGATGAATCAGAAAGCAGTGTGACGTGTAGAGCAGGTCAATTCTGACTGAGTTAGCCGGAAACACACCTCAGCTTGAATAACACAACAGCCTGCCTTTCAATCAGAATTAGACATTCATCCATGTTTCTCAAATGTCAAATTTCGAAGTTGTTCCAAACGTCAAATTGTTTAAGGATAAGGTTAGGCCGGTAGCCGAGTGGTTAGAGCGTTGGACTTGTAACCGGAGGGTTGCAAGTTCAAATCCCCAAGCTGACAAGGAAAAAAAATCTGTCGTTCTGACCCTGAACAAGGCAGTTAACCCACTGTTGCCCGGGCGCCGAAGATGTGGATGTCGATTAAGGCAGCCCCCCGCACCTCTCTGATTCAGAGGGGTTGGGTTAAATGTGGAAGACACATTTCGGTTGAAGGCATTTGGTTGTACAACTGACTAATAATGGTGACTTTGACTTTAAATCTGAATGGTTAAGGTAAGGGTTAAGGTTTGGGATAGGCTTAAAACAAAAAAATATATAAAAAAACTACTTTCTTTCGATGTATTTGAACTTGCCAATCCCGATCCACAATGCCCTAGCAAAACCGAAACCTACTTGGAAGTTAACAGCGTCAACAGCGGGTGAACTCGCCCAGTCGCCCAGTGTTTATCCCAGAAAACACAGTGCCGAAGTGTTAATAGATGAAAGGGGGCATAAATTGTTGACGTAATTGTAATCCAAACCAAACCCTCAAGTATGTCATGACGCAGCCACTTACCAAACTCAGTTTAGGACAAGACAGACTTTATGGGGCGGCAGGTAGTTTAGCACGTTGGGCTAGTAACCGAAAGGTTGCTGGATCGAATCCCCAAGCTGACAAGGTTTAAGAAGAGATCTGTTGTTCTGCCCCTGAATAAGGCAGTTAACCCACTGTTCCCCGGTAGGCCGTGGTTGTACGTAATCATTTGTTCTTAACTGACTTGCCTAGTTAAATAAAGGTTACACATAACCAATATTGACCTGTTTACACTTTGTAGTTAATTTTGACACCACAATGTCGCATATCGATGACACAGGGGCCGTTTAAAACCAGAGAAGTTGGTTCTAAGGGGCAGTTGACCTTTAATAGTCATAGCAGGGACAGTGATGTATGCAACAGTAAGACACATTAAGAGTCATTTGGGACAGTGATCTATGCAACAGTAAGACACATTAAGAGTCATTAGGGACAGTGATGTGATGTATGCAACAGTAAGACACATTAGGAGTCATTTGGGACAGTGATGTATGCAACAGTAAGACACATTAAGAATCACAGCAGGGACAGTGATGAATGCAACAGTAAGACACATTAAGAGTCATTAAGGACAGTGATGTATGCAACAGTAAGACACATTAAGACTCATTAGGGACCGTGATGTATGCAACAGTAAGACACATTGAGTCATTTGGGACAGTGATGTATGCAACAGTAAGACACATTAAGAGTCATTAGGGACAGTGATGTATGCAACAGTAAGACACATTAAGAATCACAGCAGGGACAGTGATGTATGCAACAGTAAGACACATTAAGAGTCATTAAGGACAGTGATGTATGCAACAGTAACACACATTAAGAGTCATTTGGGACAGTGATGTATGCAACAGTAAGACACATTAAGACTCATTAGGGACTGTGATGTATGCAACAGTAAGACACATTAAGAGTCATTTGGGACAGTGATGTATGCAACAATATGAAACTTTCCACATCAAGTAACTCATGAAATAATGCAAATACACCTTATGGAACAGCGGGGACTGTGAAGAGACACACAGGCACAGACACACGCATACACACACACGGTAACAAAAGCACTATACACACACATGGATTTTGTGTTGTAGATATGTGATAGTATAGTAGCAATCAATCTAATGTATGTATTAAGCAATTTTTACATCAGCAGATGTCACAAAGTGCTATACAGAAATGCAGCCTAAAACCCCAAACAGCAAGCAATGCAAATGTAGAAGCACTGTGGCTAAGAAAAACTCCCTAGAAAGGCAGAAACCTAGCAAGAAACCTAGAGAGGAACCAGGCTTTGAGGGGTGTCCAGTCCCCTTCTGGCTGTCCCGGTTGGAGATTATAACAGAACATGGCCATTAAGGCCAGATTGTTCTACAAGATATTCAAACGTTCATAGATGACCAGCAGGGTCAAATAATAATTACAGTGGTTGTAGAGGGTGCAACAGGTCAGTACATCAGAAGTAAATGTCACTTGGCTTTTCATAGCCGGGCATTCAGAGGTCGAAATAGCATGTGCGGTAGAGAGAGAGAGTTGAAAACAGCAGGTCTGGGACAAGGTAGCACGTCCGCTGAACAGGTCAGAGTTCCATAATCGCAGGCAGAAGAGTTGAAACTGGAACAGCAGCACGACCAGGTGGACTGGGGACAGCAAGGAGTCGTGAGGCATGGTCCCTGGTAGTCCTGAGGCATGGTCCCAGGGCTCAGGTCTTCTGGGAGGGGAGGGAGAGAGGGAATTAGAGGGAGTATACTTAAATTCACACAGGACACCGGATATGACAGGAGAATAACAACAGATGTACAGACTGACCCTATCCCCCGGCACATAGACTATTGCAGCATAGATACTGGAGGCTGAGACACAGGGGATTTGGGAGACACTGTGGCCCCTTACGACAATACCCCCGGACAGGGCCAACCAGGCAGGATATAACCCCACCCACTTTGCAAAAGCACAGCCCCCACACTACCAGAGGGATATCAACAGACCACCAACCTACTACCCTTTGAGTATAGCCCTCAAAGATCCCCTCCACCGCGCGAGCCAGAGGGGGTGACAAACCGGACAGGAAGATCATGTCAGTGACTCAACCCACTCAAGTGACGCACCCCTCCTAGGGACGGCATGGAAGAGCAATAGCAAGTCAGTGACTCAGCCCCTGTAATAGGGTCAGAGGGAGAGAATCCCAATAGCGAGAGGGCAACTGGCCAGGCAGAGACAGCAAGGGCGGTTCGTCGCTTCAGTGCCTTTCCGTTCACCTTCACACCCCTGGACTAGACTACACTCAATCATAGGACCTACTGAAGAGATGAGTCTTCAATGAAGACTTAAAGGTCAAGACCGAGTCTGCTTCTCTCACATGAATAGGCAGACTATTCTATAAAGATGGAGCTCTATAGGAGAAAGGCCTGCCTTCAGCTGTTTGCTTAGAAATTCTAGGGACAGTAAGGAGGCCTGTATCTTGTGACTGTAGCGTATGTGTAGGTATGTACGGCAGGACCAAATCGGAGATAGGTAGAAGCAAGCCCATGTAATTCTTTGTAGGTTAGCAGTAAAACCTTGAAATCAGCCCTAGTATTACAGGAAGCCAGTGCAGAGAGGCTAGCACTGGAGTAATATGATTACATTTTTGGTTCTAGTCAAGATTCTAGCAGCCGTGTTTAGTACTAACTGAAGTTTATTTAGTGCTTTATCTGGGTAGCCGGCAAGTAGAGCATTTCAGTAGTCTAATTTAGAAGTGATAAAAGCATGGATTAGCTTTTCTGCTAGTCATTCTTTGACCCAAAATTTCTGATTTTTGCAATGTTACGAAGATGGAAAAAAGCTGTCCTTGAAATATTCTTGATATGTTCGTAAAAAGAGAGATCAGGGTCCAGAGTAAAGCCGGGGTCCTTTACAGTTTTATTTGAGACGACTGTACAACCATCAAGATGAATTGTCAGATCCAACAGAAGATCTCTTTATTTCTTGGGACCTAGTCTGAGTTTAAAAGTAAAACATGTGCTGCCATCCACTTCCTTATGTCTGAAACACAGGCTTCCAGGGTAGGCAATTCTTGGGCTTCACCGTGTTTCATTGAAATCTACAGCTGTGTGTCGTCCGCTTGGCAATAAGGTTTACATTGTGTTTCCAAATGACATCACCAAGGCTTAAGCCATGTTTCAGTCAGGCCAATCACATCAAGGTGATGATCAGTGATTAGTTCATTGACTATACCTGCCTTGGAAGTGAGGGATCTAACATGAACATCTAACATTAGATACCTCACCATCTCTTTCAATAATGGCAGGAATGGACGAGGTCTTTATTCCGGTAAGATTGCTAAAGTGAACACCGCCATGTTTAGTTTTGCTCAACCTAGATCGAGGCACAGACACGGTCTCAATAGGGATAGCTGAGCTGACTACACTGACTAGGCTAGTGGCAGACTCCACTTAGCTGGCAGGCTGGCTAACAGCCTGCTGCCTGACCTGCATCCTATCTCATTGTGGAGCTAGGGAAGTTAGAGCCCTGTCTATGTTCGTAGATAAGATGAGAGCACCCCTCCAGCTAGGATAGAGCTCGTCACTCCTCAGCAGGCCAGGCTTGGTCCTGTTTGTGGGTGTCCCAGAAAGAGGGCCAATTATCTACAATTTCTATATTTTGGGAGGGGCAGGAAACAGTTTTCAACCAGCGATTGAGTTGTGATAGTCTGCTGTAGAGCTCATCACTCCCCTAACTTGGAGGGGGCCAGAGACAATTACTCGATGTCAACACATCTTTCTAGCTGATTTACACGCTGATGCCTTGTTGCTCTGACTGTTTCATCCTAACATCATTGGTTCCGACGTGGATAACAATATCCCTATATTCTCTACACTCGCCAGTTTTAGCCTTAGCCAGCACCATTTTCAAATTAGCCTTTACGTCGGTAGCCCTGCCCCCTGGTAAACAGTGTATGATCGCTGGATGTTTATTTTTAAGTCTAATATTGCGGTAATGGAGTCACCAATGATTAGGGTTTTCAATTTGTCAGAGATAGTGTTATGAGGATTCGCCGGCTCAGACCCCATTATGGGTGGAGGAGAGACCTGAGAAGGCTCGGCCTCTGACTCCGACTCGTTGCTTAATGGGAAGAACCAGTTGAAAGTTTCTTTCGGCTGAATGAGCGACACCGGTTGAGCATCCTGACAGCATTTCTTTCCAGAAGCCCTGAGAAAATTGTCCGGCTGCGGGGGACTGTGGCACAGACGCTGTTTCATCCTTTCCTACACTTAAATTACCTTTTCCTAACGATTGTATCTGAAGCTGGGCTTGCAACACGGCTATCTTCACCAAAACTCGATAGTTTTCCTGTATATGATGAGCACAGCGACTGCAATTATGGCATAGTGTTAATGTTACTACTTAGCTTTTTTGGGCTGGTGGAGGTCCTGTAGAACCATGTCCAGATAAAGTTGAATGAAAGAAGTCCAGCGAGGGAAAAAAAGAACTAAGACAATGGTAAATGTGTTAAATGGCAATTTAAATTAAACGGTTATAAAAACAAGTAAAAATCATAAAGTTTGGCAGGTAGCAAAGTAGTAACAAACAGCACAGCAGCACGGAGACAAGTGACGCGCTCAAAACGGAAGTGGCTTGTTGCAAAATCTGTTGCGAAATGTATTGTAATGTTTTTCAAATTGTATATAACTGCCTTAATGTTGCTGGACCCCAGGACGAGTAGGCAGCAGCTAATGGGGATCCTTAATTGCAGTGGGCTAAATCAGTGTTTCTTGGTCTTAAATGTATTACATTTGGAGTTTGCATCTCAATATTACACTTTATACACATCACAGAAGACTGAAATATAACAAATCCAGTTGACATAGAAACACCGGATTTTGGGCTGCTTTTTTAAAATAATGTTGATTAATATGAATTAAAAATATGAATAACATTCCACCCATGAGACCACTAGAGGGTGATTTGGTAATTAGACGGTAGGAAAGGGCTACTAAATACAAACAGTAAGACACATTAAGAGTCGTAGCAGGGACAGTGATGTATGCAACATTAAGACACATTAAGAGGCATAGCAGGGACAGTGATGTATGCAACATTAAGACACATTAAGAGGCATAGCAGGGATAGTGATGTATGCAACATTAAGACACATTAAGAGGCATAGCGGGGACAGTGATGTATGCAACATTAAGACCCATTAAGAGGCATAGCAGGGACAGTGATGTATGCAGCATTAAGACCCATTAAGAGGCATAGCAGGACCGTGGAGATAGTCAGTGCACCTGGATCAGTGAGGGAGTTAGCCAAGGAGTTAGAGAGAAAGTGAATTAAAGCAAGTGTGTGTGTTTTTCTTTCAGAGAAGGGGGATGAGCTGACATTTTCATCAGAAAGGGCAGAGAGTGGAGGCGACAGGACATAGTCTGAAGCTCAGTCCATACCCCCCCACCCAGACTCCCTCTCTCTCCCTCCTGACAGTGTCTGTTTGTCCATTCATCCTCCCCCCAGGGCTTGAGCGTGGACCTACTGGAAAGGTCACTTATCTCCTCTCTCTCTCTCTCTCTCTCTCTCTAGTGTATGTCTGTATTGTTTTAGTGATTCACCATAGTGAAGGCATAGGTTTTCTGGGTCTCTATGTTTTTGGTTGGATAGGTTTCTCAATTTCCTTCTTAGGTTTTTGAATTCTTCAAACCATTTGTCATTGTTGTTAATTTTCTTCGTTTTTCTGTTTTACATTTTTAGATTTGATAGTGAAACAGAGAGGTCAAATATACTGTTAAGGTTTTTAACTGGAACATTTTGTCCAAGAAGTTGTCTAAAAGGGATTGAATTTGTTGTTGCCTCATAGTTTTTTGGTAGGTTTCCACACTACTTTCTTTCCATCTATAGCATTTCTTAATATTATTCAGTTCCTTTGGCTTTCATGCCTCATTATTGAGTATTGCTCTGTTCAAGTAGACTGTGATTTTTCTGTGATCTAATAGGTCTCTCTCTCTCCCTTTATCTCTCTTTCTCTCTCTCTCAATTCAATTTCAATTTAAGGGCTTTATTGGCATGGGAAATATATGTTAACATTGCCAAAGCAAGCAAAAATGAACAGTAAACATTACACTCACAAAAGTTCCAAAAGAATAAAGACATTTAAAATGTCATATTATGTGCAAATAGTTAAAGTACAAAATGGAAAATAAATAAACATAATTATGTGTTGTATTTACAATGGTGTTTGTTCTTCACTGGTTGCCCTTTTCTTGTGGAAACAGGTCACAAATCTTGCTGCTGTGATGGAACACTGTAGTGTTTCACCCAATAGATATGGGAGTTTATTCAAATTCTTTGTGGATCTGTGTAGTCTGAGGGAAATATGTGTCTCTAATATGGTCATACATTTGGCAGGAGGTTAGGAAGTGCAGGTCAGTTTCCACCTCATTTTGTGGGCAGTGTGCACATAGCCTGTCTTCTCTTGAGAGCCAGGTCTGCCTATGGCAGCAAGGCCATGCTCACTTTGTCTGTACATAGTCAAAGCCTTCCTTAAGTTTGGGTCAGTCAAAGTGGTCAGGTATTCTGCCACTGTGTACTCTCTGTTTAGGACCAAATAGCATTCTAGTTTGCTCAGTTTTTTTGTTAATTCTTTCAAATGTGTCAAGTAATTATCTTTTTGTTTTCTCATGATTTGGTTGGGTCTAATTGTGTTGCTGTCCTGGGGCTCTGTGGGGTCTGTTTGTGTTTGTGAACAGAGCCCCAGGACCAGCTTGCTTAAGGGCTCTTCTCCAGGTTAATCTCTCTGTAGGTGATGGCTTTGTTATGGAAGGTTTGGGAATCGCTTCCTTTTAGGTGGTTGTAGAATTTAACGTCTCTTTTTTCTGGATTTTGATAATTAGTGGGTATCGGCCAAATTCTGCTCTGCATGCATTATTTGGTGTTTTACGTTTTACACAGGATATTTTTGCAGAATTCTGCATGCAGAGTCTCTATTTGGTGTTTGTTCCATTTTGTGAATTCCTGGTTGGTGAGCGGACCCCAGACCTCACAACCATAAAGGGCAATGGGTTCTATAACTGATTCAAGTATTTTTAGCCAGATCCTAATTGGTATGTCAAATTATATGTTCCTTTTGATGGCATATAAGGCCCTTCTTGCCTTGTATATCTCTCTCCCTCTCTCTCTCTATCTCTCTCTCTCTCTCTCTCTCTCTCTCTCTCTCTCTCTGTCTCTGTCTGTCTCACTCTGTCTCTGTCTCTCTCTCTTCTTTTTCTCGCTCTCTTTTTCTCTCACTCATCTACCCAACACCTTACACTCCTCCTCTCTCTCTAGCTCCTTCACTCCAAACCCCTCTCTCTCCTCTCTCTCTCGCTCTCTCTCTTTTTCTCTCGCTCTCTCTCTCCCCCTCTCTCTCGCTCTCTCTTTGTCTCTCTCTCTCTTCTCTGTCTGTGGTACCAATGTCTCACTGTCCTTTTCCTTTACTCCTTTAACTTCTCACTCTCTCTCACACACACACACACACACACACACACACACACACACACACACTGATGCTGAGAGCCCTCCAGCTGTGTGTGTGTGTACACCTTTCTGCACACAGAGGAGACATCTTATTGGCATGCCGTCAGGACCGCACTCATCTACCCAGCACCTTCCACTCCTCCTCTCTCTCTAGCTCTTTCACTCCAAACCGCTGTCTTCACCTTCTAACCAGTAAATCCCCCCTTCCCATCCTGCCCAATAATGTTTGTACCATGTTTTGTGCTGGTCTCTCTGTATGTAGTGTTGTGGTGTCTCTCTCGTCGTGATGTTTTGTTTCGTCCTATATTTTTATTTTTAATCCCAGCCCTCGTCCTTGTAGGAGGCCTTTTGCCTGTTGGTAGGCCGTCATTGTAAATAAGAATTTCTCTTAACTGACTTGCCTAGTTAAATAAAGATTAAATAACTTGTTACGGAGTGGTGGCGCGCTAGCTCCCGACACTACCTGGTGAAATGCAAGGCGTCAAATTCAAAATCCAAAAGTTGAATTATTAAACATTCATCAATATACAAGTGTTGCATAGTCATCAAAAGCTCTGCTTCTTGGCAATATCACAGCGTTGTCAGATTTCAAAAAAGCTTTACGGCGAAAGCACCACATTTGATTGTTTGAGGATAGCACCTCACATATTTTTACCAATTCATAAGCCATCACGGTTCACACATAACACATTTCACAGCGAAAACAAATCAATTATCTTTTGAAGAACTTCTGCTGAGGGCTTCCCAAGTGTCCAACGAAGACAATCCATGGTTCTTTTGTTAGAAAAAGTAATGTATTATATCCATAAATCTCTGTTTGGTTGGCGCGTTATAATGAGAAAATACAGCGTTGACTCGTCCATTGAAACGTGAAGAGAACTCATCCAACTTATACCTATAAACTTGTCCAAGAACAATCAAACATAATTGATAATGTATCCTTAGGAACACTTTTATGTATAAATAGTATAATATTTCAACCGGAATATAAACTGGGTCGATAAGAAAGGAAAAAAACACAGAGCGCGCCAGCCGGGAACACGCCTTTTCCTCTATTGACATTCTGTTTGACCACTTCCTAATTCTTCTTCTTCTGCCATATAAAGCAGCTAAACAGAATCAAAACACTTTCTCGAGACTGTTGACATCCAGAGGAAGCAATAGGTACTGCATTCATATGCCCTAATATGGGCATTTTCATAAGGGAGGGGTTCCAAATGAGGCAATGTGTCAAAATCACTTTTTTCAGGACAGAAAAAATCCGTATCCGCCATATCCGTTCTGTTATACTCACAGACAAAATGTTAACACTTTTAGAAAATTCAGAGTGTTTCCTATCCAATGGTACTAAATATGTGCATATCCTATTTTCTGGGCCTTAATGGGAGGCATTTTACTTTGGGCACGCCAGGCTCTCCAAAACCGTCACCTCGTGCACTGCTCCCAAAGAAGATAAAATAAAATAAATCCTCGCTTCACCTAACCAGAACACCCCCTCTACCCACCCACAGCAATCCATCTTCTCCAACCACTATCGTCAGTTTGAATTTGCGCGGCATGTTACTGTGTAACCTAAGAGCACCTACATCATGTACCTGTTTTCATGGCTGGTGTCATATGGTCATTTTCTGCACTCTCTGTAGTGTAAATATGACCCAAAGAGTAAGGGAGAGCAGTGACTTTCATAATGACCCAGAGAGTAAGGGAGAGCAGTGACTTTCATAATGACCCAGAGAGTAAGGGAGAGCAGTGACTTTCATAATGACCCAGAGAGTAAGGGAGAGCAGTGACTTTCATAATGACCCAGAGAGTAAGGGAGAGCAGTGACTTTCATAATGACCCAGAGAGTCCTGAACAACAAACAGTAAAACAACACAATGTTGACTGGGGTGTCGGATCAATCCTTTTTGTTCCCTATCACACACGCACACACACACACACACACACACACACAGGTAGCTACACGCACACACACAGCCTTGTCATGTAAAACAGCCTCCACAATAACAGATCAACAGAAATCAAAGACACCAGCCGAGTTGGACTAGAGGAGAAATTAGTGTCTGAGCACAGGTTGGTCTAGAGGTCTCACATTATCTTTCAATAGATCTGAGTGAGTATACAGGGAGATACCATGTGCATGCACGGCCTGCGTGCAATGTACGTGTGCATTTGTGTGTGTGTGTGTGTGTGACACGCCAGTCTGTTCACACGCCAGTCTGCTTAAATCCTCTCTTTCTCCCTCTCTGTTGTTTCTCCCTCTCTGTTGTTTCTCCCTCTCTACCCTCCTCTCCTTTTCTCTCTCACTTTCCCTGTCTATCTCTCATTCTCTCTCGCTTTCTCTCACTCCATCTCTCTCTGCTCTCCTTCTCTGTCTTCTGGTTGAGAGTGGGGCTGTGGTCCTCTGTGGTCTGTGTTGCTGTGTGTTACTGCTGTGTGTTACTGCTGAGAGTGGAGATCTGTCTGTTCTGATGAGGGAGATGGAAACAGGAAGGAACTGAGTTAAAGCAGGGAGACGCAAAACGAGACCAGCAGAACAGCCTCTGGTGTGTGTGTGTGTGTGTGCGTTAATGTGTGTGTGTGTGTGTGTGTGCTTTTGCGTTAATGTGTGTGTGTGCGTGTGTTTATGTAAGTTAGCACACTCACTTGCTTGTGAGTGAGTGTGCATGCTTTACATGTTACATATAGGTAGAGTACTCTACATGTTACATATACTCTACATATACTCTACGTACTCTACATATGTAGATCAGTGCATTTGTGTGTGTATTAGTGGTTGTGTGTGTATGTGTGACTTTGTGTGTGTGTATTAGTGGTTGTGTGTGTAATTGTGTGTGTGTGTGTCTATGCATGCAAACTTATATTTTTCCGAGATACAGTTGCTTGGTTTTCCGGAGTGCCAGCGTTCCTGGTGTTCCTGTCATCCCCATGGAGATTCCCATTAGTGTGTCAACAATGTGACTCCTCCCACTCTGCCCGCCACAACCACAGAAGACAGCTGTTCACATCCTCCCACATTACACACTGCAACTGTATATATGTGTATGTGTCTACTTTCTGTAGCTAAGTGTGTGTGCAGTGATCTGTCTCTCTGTAGACTATATGTAGGTAGTGTGTTTGTTAGCTCTCTGTATATGTAGGTTGTATGCATTATGCAGAGCTAGGAGAGGGTTCTATAAATAAATCAGCCTGCAGTGGGCTGCAGTGGGCTCACAGGCGGAATAATCTATCTGACACCAGGGAGAGAGAGAGAAACCGAGGGAGAGAGAAAAACCGAGCGGGGTAGAGAGAGAGAGAGAGAGGTAGAGAGAGAGAGAGAGAGAGAGAGAGGTAGAGAGAGAGGTAGAGGTAGAGAGAGAGGTAGAGGTAGAGAGAGAGAGAGGTAGAGAGAGAGAGAGGTAGAGAGAGAGAGGCAGAGAGAGAGAGATGCTAGGATCTTAAACCAGGCCTGGAACCTGAGAGAGACCTGGCTTCCCCAGGTTAAAATAACAATATGTAGCTTTCACTTCTGGTCAAAGTGCTGCCATTGCACTTGTGTGTAAACTCAGGGGGGTGGTTGTTTGGTTATTCTTCTTGAGTGAGAATGTTGTTCATATGTTCTGGTATTCCACCAGAACCGCAACCGAAGATACAGTAGCAGACTACAGTTACAGTAGTTACAGTAGCAGACTAACCTGACTTTATTCAGTCAGCTGAGAGCCAGAAAGATGTTTTCAACCCTGAACACATTTCAATTTAATCTTGTATTGTCTATAGGCTACAGCTGGACTTATTACCGCAGGGCCAGTGTTCTCTTGAACTGGTGTGTTTTGGAGAATGGGTAAAGGACATCTCATTTGTTGCCTAGATGATGTTGGAATGTGCAGCAGTACATTCCCGTTGTAAAGGGGATTAGGGTCTTCTGAAAACATTGTTGTGTTTGGACTACAACGTCCTTTTAACTTTTCTGAATAGTATTTCTATGGTTTTGTTTATAGATCAGGTAATGGAAACGCCACGTGTCCCTCCGTGGGGGATAGATCCAGAATCTCCTCATTGCTGCCCATCAACATAATCCTAAATTTAACCTACTGTTTATATGTCTATTTCACACTATGTTGAGGTAAACATCGGAGTATTATGCTTGTTTGGATGTCAATCCCAATTCATGTTCATGTCATCTTCACCAATCAACTGTATTACACTTGAAAATGACTTAGACTACCACCACCAATTTCTGTTTGGCTAGCTATGCTACCAGCTTTTTCGAATGGGTTAGCATTTAGCAAAAAAAAAAAAAAACAAAGGACAACTTTTAAAAATTATACAGCAAAAACAGCCAAATGTAGCCACATCGGATTTCAGTAACCACATTGTGGGCCAGTTGATGCCAATGACGGCTTCCTTCTTCTACAGTGCCTTCAGAAAGTATTCACACCCCTTGATTTTGTTGTGTTACAGCCTCAAATTGAAATTGATTACATTTCCATTTTTTGTCACTGGCCAACACACATTTCATAATGTCAAAGTGGAATTATGTTTTTATATATATTTTGAGTCAATAAGTATTCAATTCCTTTGATTTGGCGAGCATAAATACGTTCTGGAGTTAAAATGTGCTTAACAAGTCACATAATAAGTTGCATGGTGTCACAATCTCCGTACGGGACAGACCAAGGCGCAGCGAGGCATCCAGTATACATGTTTATTAAATGAACGAAACACACGTAACTGGGCAAATATACAACTGAATGAATGACGATCGCAACATATGACGATACAAAACAAAGCTATGTCTAAACAATAACCCACAAACCAAGTGAAAACTACAAACAAATATATGGTTCCCAATTAGAGACAACGACACTCAGCTGCCTCTAATTGGGAACCATTACCCCAACATAGAAATATATAACCTAGAACAGAAAAACCCTACACCAACAACGAAACCAAAACACTCCAGCCTGTCATCTCAGGCCTGGACGTGACACATGGACTCAATAATAGTGTTTAACAGGATTTTTGAATGTCTACCTCCTCTCTGTACTCCAAATATTCAATGATCTGTAAGGTTCCTCAATCGAGTAGTGAATTACAAACACAGATTCAACCACAAGACCAGGGAGAGGGAGATGGGGACACTTGAGCAGTTGCAGAACTGAATGCATTCAACAGAAATGTCTCTTCCGCATTTAACCCAACCCCTCTGAATCAGAGGGAGCTTTTCCAATGCCTCACAAAGCAGGGCACCTATTGGTAAATGGGTAAAAAAAATAAAAGCAGACATTGAAAATCCCTTTGAGCATGGTGAAGTTATTAATTACACTTTGGATGGTGTATCAATACACCCAGTCACTACAAAGATGCAGGCGTCCTTCTTAGCTCTGTTACCGGAGAGGAAGGAGCTAAGCATACTAGAGCTAAGCACAGGCAAACTCCTGGAGGAAAACCAGGAACTGCTTTCCACCAGACACTGGGTGATGAATTCAACTTTCAGCAGGACAGTAACCTAAAACACATGGCCAAATCTATGCTGGAGTTGCTTACCAAGAAGACGGTGAATGTTCCAGAAGTCTTCTAGAAAATGTATGGCTAGACTTGAAAATGGTTGTTTAGCAACGATCAACAACCAATTTTACAGAGGTTGAACATTTCTGAAAAGAATAATGGGTAAGTGTTGCACAATCCAGGTGTGGAAGGCTCTTCGAGACTATACCCAGAAAGGTTGTCACGATCCTCTGAAGGGACAGACCAAGATGCAGCGATGCTTCCAGTATACATATTCATTTTGAACGTAACTGGGTAAAAATAACAAAATGAACACGAAGAGCGATACGCTGACCACAACTAAACATACAACAAGCTATGCTCAAACAATAACCCACAAACCCCAAGTGAAAAATACAAACATATATATGGTTCCCAATTAGAGACAACGACACTCAGCTGCCTCTAATTGGGAATCATTACCCCAACATAGAAATATATCACCTAGAACATAAAAAACCCTACACCAAAAACAAAACTAAACACACCAGCCTGTCTTCTCAGGCCTGGACGTGACAGTACCCTCCCCCAAAGGCGCGGACCCCGACCGCGCCACAAGTCCATAGGGGGGGTCTTCGGTGGCGGCTCCGGTGCTGGCCGTGCTGACTCGAGGTCACGCACCGGAGGCCCTGGGCAATTAGCCGTACTGGGGACCCTCTCTGGCGGTCCCGGACTGGGGACCCTCTCTGGCGGTCCCGGACAGGGGACCCTCTCTGGAGGTCCCGGACAGGGGACCCTCTCTGGAGGTCCCGGACAGGGGACCTCTCTGGAGGTCCCGGACATGGGACGCGCACTGGCCCTCTGGTGCGGGGAGCAGGAACGAACCGTGCTGGGCTCACTAAACGCACGGGCCCTCTGGTGCGGGGAGCAGGTACGGGCCGTGATGGGCTCATTACGCGCACTGGCACTCTGGTGCGGGGAGCAGGAACCGGCCGTACTGGGCTCATTACGTGCACTGGCACTCTGGTGCGGGGAGCAGGAACCGGCCGTACTGGGCTCACTAAGCGCACTGGCACTCTGGTGCGGGGAGCAGGGACAGGACGTGCTGAGTCCACGACGGCACAGGAATCCTGGAGCGTGGAACAGGGACAGGACGTGCTGAGTCCACGACGGGCACAGGGATCCTGGAGCGTGGAACAGGGACAGGACGTGCTGGGTCCACGACGGGCACAGGGATCCTGGAGCGTGGAGCAGGGACAGGACGTGCTGGACTCTCTAAGCGCACAGGGGGCCTGGTGCGCGGAGCCGGAACAGGACGTGCTGGACTCTCTAAGCGCACAGGGGGCCTGGTGCGCGGAGCCGGAACAGGACGTGCTGGACTCTCTAAGCGCACAGGGGGCCTGGTGCGCGGAGCCGGAACAGGACGTGCTGGACTCTCTAAGCGCACAGGGGGCCTGGTGCGCGGAGCCGAACAGGACGTGCTGGACTCTCTAAGCGCACAGGGGCCTGGTGCGCGGAGCCGAACAGGACGTGCTGGACTCTCTAAGCGCACAGGGCCTGGTGCGCCGGAGCCGAACAGGACGTGCTGGACTCTCTGGCGCACAGGGGGCCTGGTGCGCGGAGCCGAACAGGGCGTGCTGGACTCTCTAAGCGCACAGGGGGCCTGGGTGCGCGGAGCCGAACAGGGGCGTGCTGGACTCTCTAAGCGCACAGGGGGCCTGGTGCGCGGAGCCGAACAGGACGTGCTGGACTCTAAGCGCACAGGGGGCCTGGTGCGCGGAGCCGAACAGGACGTGCTGGACTCTCTAGCGCACAGGGGGCCTGGTGCGCGGGCCGAACAGGACGTGCTGGACTCTCTAAGCGCACAGGGGCCTGGTGCGCCGGAGCCGAACAGGACGTGCTGGACTCTCTAAGCGCACAGGGGCCTGGTGCGCGGAGCCAGGCTAGACGTGCTGGACTCTCTAAGCGCACAGGGGGCCTGGTGCGCGGAGCCAGGCTAGGACGTGCTGGACTCTCTAAGCGCACAGGGGGCCTGGTGCGCGGAGCCGGAACAGGACGTGCTGAACTCTCTAAGCGCACAGGGGGCCTGGTGGGCGGAGCCGGAACAGGACGGGCTGGACTCTCTAAGCGCACAGGGGGCCTGGTGCTCGGAGCAGGGACTGGATGTACTGGGCTATCTAAGCGTACAGGGGACCTGGTGTGTGGAGCCGGTACTTCTCTCCCCGGCTGTTCACTCACCCTTGCCTCATGGATGATGGGAGCTGGAATGTCACGCACTGGGCTGTGGATGCGAACCGGAGACCCCACACGCAGAACCGGTGCAGGATATATCGGTCCCAGAAGGTGTACTGGGGACCTCGCTCGCAAAGCCGGCACCACTCTTCCAGGCTGCACACTCACCCTAGCCCGACAGATGAGTGGCGCTGGAATTTTGCGCACCGGCCTATGCATGCGCACTGGTGTCTGCTCAGTGCGACGCTCTCCCCAACGCTTCCTCCAGAGAGCACGAGGAGTTGGCTCAGGAGTCCATCCTGAACCGGCCAAACTCCCCGTGTGCCCCCAAAAAAACCCGAGGGGCTGCCTCTCGGGTTTCCACGCCAGGCGAGTCCCAACATATCTCTCCCTCTCCGGGTTCCACGCTCCATATAAATCCTCATAACTCCCTCGCTTAGCCTTCGCTTCCATCTCCTTCTTGGGGTGACGATGCTCCGTCGTCTTCCTCCAAGGCCCCTTCCCAACCAATATCTCCTCCCACGTCCAGGACACCTTTTGACATCGCTGCTTGGTCTTTTTGTGGTGGGTTATTCTGTCACGATCCTCTGAAGGGACAGACCAAGATGCAGCGATGCTTCCAGTATACATATTTATTTCGAACATAACTGGGTAAAAATAACAAAATTAACACAAAGAGCGAGACGCTGAACACAACTAAACATACAACAAGCTATGCTCAAACAATAACCACAAACCCCAAGTGAAAACTACAAACATATATATGGTTCCCAATTAGAGACAACGACACTCAGCTGCCTCTAATTGGGAACCATTACCCCAACATAGAAATATATCACCTAGAACATAAAAAACCCTACACCAAAAACAAAACTAAACACACCAGCCTGTCTTCTCAGGCCTGGACGTGACAAAGGTGTAATCGCTGCCAAAGGTCATTCTAACATGTATTGAATACTGGAGGTTGAATACTGATCTAATCAAGATATAGTAGTGTTGAATTTTTTATATTTGTCTTCCACTTTGACATTAGAGTATTTTGTGTAGATCATTGACAAAAAAGGACAATTAAATCTATTTTAATCTCACTTTGTAACGCAACAAAATCAAGGAGTGTGAATAGTTTCTGAAGGCACTGTATTTCCCACGGTCTGCCTTCCACTGATCTCTTTATCACAAGAATAACCCCTCTCCTGTCTTCTACCCCCTCTCTCTCTCTTTCTCTCTCTTTGCCAGGTGATGGAGGTGAAGGGTCAGATGATTCATGTCCCAGAATCCTCTACTCTGATGTTCCTGGGTTCCCCCCGGGTGGACAAGCTGGAGGAGCTGATGGGCAGGGGCCTCTACCTGTCAGACATCCCCATCCACGACGCCACGCGTGATGTCATACTGGTGGGACAGCAGGCCAAGGCACAGGACGGCCTCAAGAACAGGATGGACAAACTCAAGGTACAGTCAAACACACATGCAATATGCACACACACACAAGTGCACACACACGGTCACACACACATACACGTGTGCTCATACTCATTATTCTGTCACGTAGACATTCAGCAGCCGACTCATCCAGCTTCAGAAAAAGAGAAAACGCGTCGGTCACTAAATCTCTACTCCATCATCCCCATTCTACTAATTGTATTTCTATCCCTCTGCTCTTCCCCAGGCCACTCTAGAAAAGACACACCAAGCTCTAGAAGAGGAGAAGAGGAGGACAGTAGACCTTCTCTACTCCATCTTTCCTGGTGACGTGGCCCAGAAGCTGTGGCAGGGGGAGTCTGTCCCCGCCAGGAAGTTTGATGATGTCACCATGCTGTTCTCTGACATTGTGGGCTTCACGGCAGTGTGTGCCCAGTGTACCCCCATGCAGGTCATCAGCATGCTAAACGAGCTCTACACACGCTTCGACTACCAGTGTGGAATACTAGACGTGTATAAGGTACAAACACACACCTGTTTGACTACCAGTGTGGAATACTGGACGTGTATAAGGTACAAACACACACCTGTTTGACTACCAGTGTGGAATACTGGACGTGTATAAGGTACAAACACACACCTGTTTGACTACCAGTGTGGAATACTGGACGTGTATAAGGTACAAACACACACCTGTTTGACTACCAGTGTGGAATACTGAACGTGTATAAGGTACAAACACACACCTGTTTGCACGTCACATACTGTACACTCAGTGCATGCTTGTTGTTATGTTTCAGGGTTTGGGTCGATTCTGAATTGAGTTATGAATTGCTCTTTAATTCCAATTCAATTATTGTATTTGAATAGAATTTGAATTGGCCACACACCACAGGAAGCAGAATTTGAATTGCATTCGATTTAAAGGAAGTAGAATTTAATGAAATGAAATTCAAATGCCTTATTTATTCTACACATCACCATAGCAATGTTTATTTTGACTTGGTTACCAATACCATTTAGCATTAGATTGAAACATTTCATCTTTAAAACTCATTTTCCTAAAACAATAATAAATAATTAGTGATCTAGAAATATTCTAAGATCATGTTGTTGGTTGTCTATAATAATTAATAGCTCCCTTAAATGTTTTTAAATATCAGAAACAAAATGTTTTCCCATAATGCATTAGATCAAACTGTTTGACACATTTGAGTTAAAATAAAACTCATATTTTAAATGGTATGTGTATTCGTTGTATTAAGAAGTGGTACATTTGAATGAGATTTTAATGTTTCACATCTCAGTTGATTCAAATCAAAGGAAATTCAAATTCTGCTTCCTGTGGAGTGTGGCCAATTGAAATTTAATTGAAATTCATTGTTTGAATTGGATTCAATTCAGAAATACTGAATTGACTCCAACCCTGATATGTGTCACCTGGCCACATAGGAGAGGTTTAGTGCAATTGAGTAATGGTGCTGCCGTGGGTAAATACAAGGATCAATCAAGTTGTGTTTTATATCAGCACTGTGTGTCTGCGTGCGTGCATATGTATCAGGTGGAAAAACACACTGATTAATGGCTAATGCAACAGTGCTTAACAACAGTGTGTCAATACTGGCTGCCTGACAGAGTGGTATTACAGCAAGGCCCAGTGCGTCCATTAACAACCATCACTCCCTCTATCCATCCCTCCATCCATCTAGCACTAGATCAGCTCTCGTTCTTTGCCAGGGTTTGAGTCAGCACAGAGACAGCAGTTTTCCCTTCCTCTCTCCTCACCCTTCCACTTTTTTGCTTGACGCTTCCCCTTCTCTCTTTCTACTTCCATTTTCTCTCATCTCCACTTTCTCCTCTCTCCCTCTCTTTTCCTGCTCCATGTGAGGAGAGAGGGGGAGAGAGGGGCTAGGAGGAGAGATCCAAATGTTCCCATTGTCATGGTTTCTCTGGATAAATGACTGTGACTGGAAGAAAATGAGAGTTGTGTTTCTTGTTGTCAGGTACAGCTTGTCTGAGTGTTTATTTGAATTCTGCCAATAACCCTGTCAGGATAAATGTTATTATGAAAATATTTAAATTTGATTAAAGTATGGAACTCAAATTAAATGAAATCATCATGGTTTTATGGACTCTTCTCCAATCCCCATATAGATTGAGACAATAGGCGACGCCTACTGTGTTGCTGGCGGGCTCCACCGGAAGATTGACAGCCATGCCAAGCCAATTGCACTCATGGCCCTGAAGATGATGGAGCTGTCAGAGGAGGTGTTAACACCGGACGGCAAATCCATAAAGGTGAGTCTTTGCTTGGCACAGGAGAGGGGTTGGGCAATTTCTCCCTCACTCTCTTTTTCTGTCATCTTTTCTGTCATCTCCCTTTTCACTCCCCCTCTTTTTCTCTCACTTCCTCTCTCTCTTTCTTTCTATCCCTTTTCACCCTCTCCTCCTACTGTCTGTCTCTCTTCTCATTCAAATGTATATGTGGTTTACACCTCGAATTTAAAGCATCTATCAGCTTATCAGTGCAGTGCTGTGTTGTACCACGGACAGAAGGGGTAACCCAGACACGGCACAGGGGCTATAAAGCTGAAACATCCATGTAGAACGTTTTCTTACCACCAAATATGGTAGTGAGAGGAAGTCCAGTCGCTGGTAGTGGGAGAGGATGGAACTAGGTGAAACTGGGCCAATGTTGTCATCGATGAAACATCTGATCTCAATAAATGTTTCTGTTCCCAAAACTAGAATCCGCTATGACCACAGTGCACTAAGTTTTATAAGTTAAAACAAAAAGATTTAGTAGGAGTGCAAGGTCGAATTGAGTTTGTGCACATGCACACTTCACAGAGGAGGCATTCCCTAACGGAATACATTCTACAACGCGTCAATAGAATCTCTCTAGCTCCTGCTTGGCTCTGCCCACCTCCTTGCTTGTTCTGACCACTATGCTTCATTTTCTCCCACTGTAATGTGTTGTGATGTGCTAGCTGTGTTGTGATGTGTTGTGATGTGTTGTGCTGGCTGTGTTGTGTTGTGCTGGCTGTGTTGTGTTGTGCTAGCTGTGTTGTGATGTGTTGTGCTAGCTGTGTTGTGTTATGTTGTGCTAGATTGTGTTGTGTTGTGCTAGCTGTGTTGTGTTAGCTGTGTTGTGTTATGTTGTGCTAGCTGTGTTGTGTTATGTTGTGCTAGATTGTGCTGTGTTGTGTTGTGCTAGCTGTGCTGTGTTGTGTTGTGCTAGATTGTGCTGTGTTGTGTTGTGCTAGATTGTGCTGTGTTGTGTTGTGCTAGCTGTGTTGTGTTATGTTGTGCTAGATTGTCCTGTGTTGTGCTAGCTGTGTTGTGTTATGTTGTGCTATATTGTGTTGTGTTGTGCTAGCTGTGTTGTGCTAGCTGTGTTGTGCTAGTTGTGTTGTGTTGTGCTGTGTCGTGCTAGCTGTGTTGTGTCGTGCTACCTGTGTTGTGCTAGCTGTGTTGGCTAGCTGTGTTTAGCTGTGTTGGGCTGTGCTTTACTAGCTGTGTTGTGTTGTGCTAGCTGTGTTGTGTTGTGTGCCAGCTGTGTTGTGTTGTGTTTAGCTGTGTTGTGCTGTGCTGTACTAGCTGTGTTGTGCCAGCTGTGTTGTGTTATGTTGTGCTAGATTGTGCTGTGTTGTGATAGCTGTGTTGTGCTAGCTGTGTTGTGTTGTGCTAGCTGTGTTGTAATGTGTTGTGCTATCTGTGTTGTGTTATGTTGTGCTGTGCTAGCTGTGTTGTGTTGTGCTAGCTGTGTTGTGCTAGCTGTGTTGTGTTATCTGTGTTGTGTTGTGCTTGCCGTGTTGTGCTGTGTTGTGCTAGCTGTGTTGTGCTAGTTGTGTTGTGTTGTGCTGTGTCGTGCTAGCTGTGTTGTGTCGTGCTACCTGTGTTGTGTTGTGCTAGCTGTGTTGGCTAGCTGTGTTTAGCTGTGTTGGGCTGTGCTGTACTAGCTGTGTTGTGTTGTGCTAGCTGTGTTGTGCCAGCTGTGTTGTGTTGTGTTTAGCTGTGTTGTGCTGTGCTGTACTAGCTGTGTTGTGTTGTGCTAGCTGTGTTGTGTTGTGCCAGCTGTGTTGTGTTGTGTTTAGCTGTGTTGTGCTGTGCTAGCTGTGTTGTGTTATCTGTGTTGTGTTGTGCTTGCCGTGTTGTGCTGTGTTGTGCTAGCTGTGTTGTATTGTGCTAGTTGTGTTGTGTCGTGCTACCTGTGTTGTGTTGTGCTAGCTGTGTTGGCTAGCTGTGTTGTGATGTGCTGTACTAGCTGTGTTGTGCTGTGTTGTGCTAGCTGTGTTGTGTTGTGCTAGCTGTGTTGTGCTAGCCCTATTGTGTTGTGCCAGCTGTGTTGTGCTGTGTTGTGCTAGCTCTGTTGTGTTGTGGTAGCTGCGTTGTGTTAGCTGTGTTGTGCTAGCTGTGTTGTGTAGTGCTAGTTGTGTTGTGTTAGATGTGTTGTATTAGCTGTGTTGTGTTTTGCTAGATGTATTGTGGTTTGTTAGCTGTGTTGTGCTAGCTGTGCTATGTTGTGTTGTGCTAGCTGTGCTATGTTGTGCTAGCTGTGTTGTGCTAGCTGGGTTGTATTGTGTTGTGTTGTGCTAGCTGTGTTGTGTTTTGCTAGATGTATTGTGGTTTGTTAGCTGTGTTGTGCTAGCTGTGCTATGTTGTGTTGTGCTAGCTGTGCTATGTTGTGCTAGCTGTGTTGTGCTAGCTGGGTTGTATTGTGTTGTGTTGTGCTAGCTGTGTTGTGCTAGCTGCTTCGCTCCAATTGGCTGGCTGACAGTCCCAGATGTGCGTGTGTTGATATAATAATTTTATTTTTACCATTATTTTACCAGGTAAGTTGACTGAGAACACGTTCTCATTTACAGCAACGACCTGGGGAATAGTTACAGGGGAGAGGAGGGGGATGAATGAGCCAATTGTAAGCTGTGTTGCGGCCCATTGGGAAGGAAGTTCTTTACCAGCTGTAGATGCTGACAATGGAGCCCCTCTCATCTTCCCCTTTACTGACTGCCGATGAGATGAAACGTGTTTTCACAAGGAAGAGAGCACACGCTAGCATACACACACACGGACCGACACTACAATGGGTTTGTGTTTTTGTGTGTATAATAAATGACTGTTTGTGGATGTCCGTGTGCATATTTATGCTTGCAGTGTGTGATCACAGCATGTATGTGTGTAATTGACTTATTGCCAACACACCAGTCGTCACGTGATGGATAGAACATGGGAATGCGTAGTATGCAGTTGCCATGGTGATGAGAGAATTGTGACGTTGCATCAGGGGCTGTATTTGGCTAATTAATGACGGTTGTTTCTGTTACACTGTTGTTTTAATGTCTTACAGGAAGTACATGATCTTTGTGTTGGGCTGTATTGTGTTAAGTTAGAGAGAAGGTCACATTCAGGCAGTCTATCTTTCTCCCATCTCCATAGGTAGAGGCTCTTTTCTGTTACATCCAGCTGTCTGTGTCAGAGTCAACACTGACAATACAAAACATGGTGTTTGTGTGTGATTATCTGTCTGTGTGTGTGTTGGCCCAGGTTGTTTTTCTAGCATGCTTCAACCTAGACTTTCTATTTATGGCAAACGGCAATAAAAATAACCAACCTCTCACAATCTCTGTCTATCGGCATGACAACAAGGGTGCTGGGGATCACATGTACAGTCACGACCTAAATTATTGGCACCCTTGATAGAGATGAGTAAAAAAGAGAGTATAAAATAAATAATACAAATACTGAACATGGGAAAATTATATTATTTTATACCAGTACAATTACTCACAGAAAAAGGGGGTTTCAATTATTTCAACCCCTATCTTTTTGAGAAAAAAGGTTTTCCTTGTTAAACAAAATATTTAGCATGAAACAATATAATTTAGCACTTTTGACCATACAATACAGCTCAGTATTTCTATTATTTATTAATGCTGTATTTTGTGCTCATCTTTACGAAGGGTGCCAATAATTTGGGTCGTGAATTTATATAGCTATGTGGTGAGCTGGATACAGCGCATTTGGAAAGTATTCAGACCCCTTGACTTTTCCACATTTTGTTACATTATAGCCTTATTTTAAAATGGATTAAACTGCCCCCATCAGTCTACACACAATACCTCATAATGACAAAGCAAAGATAGGTTTTAGATGTCTTTGCAAAATAAATAAATAAAGTACTGAAATATCACATTTACATAAGTATTCAGACCCTTTACTCAGTACTTTGTTGAAGCACCTTTGGCAGTGATTACAGCCTTGAATCTTCTTGGGCATGACGCTACAAGCTTGGCACACCTGTATTTGGGGAGTTTCCCCCATTCTTCTCTGCAGATCCTCTCAAGCTCTGTCAGGTTGGATGGGGAGCGTCGCTGCACAGCTATTTTCAGGTCTCTCCAGAGATATTAGATCAGGTTAAAGTCCGGGCTCTGGCTGGGCCACTTAAGGACATTCATAGACTTGTAACGAAACTACTCCTGCGTTGTCTTGGCTGTGTGCTTAGGGTTGTTGTCATGTTGGAAGATTAATCTTATCCCCAGTCTGAGGTCCTGTGCGCTCTGGAGCAGGTTTTCATCAAGGTTCTCTCTGTACGTTGCTCCGTAAATCTTTCCCTCGATCCTGACTAGTCTCCCAGTCCCTGCTGCTGAAAAACATCCCCACAGCATGATGCTGCCACCACCATGCTTCACCGTAGGGATGGATGGTGCCACGTTTCCTCCAGACGTAACACTTGGCATTCAGGCCAAAGAGTTCAATCTTGGTTTCATCATACCAGAGAATCTTGTTTGTCATGGTCTGAGAGTCCTTTAGGTGCCTTTTCGCAAATTCCAAGCAGGCTGTCATGTGCCTTTTACTGAGGAGTGGCTTCTGTCTGGCCACTCTACCATAAAGGTCTGATTGGTGGAGTGCTGCAGAGATGGTTGTCCTTCTGGAAGGTTCTCCCGTCTCCACAGAAGATCTGTCAGAGTGATCATTGGGTTCTTGGTCACCTCCCTGACCAAGGCCCTTCTCCCCCGATTGCTAAGTTTGGCTGGGTGGCCAGCTCTGGGAAGAGTCTTGGTGGTTACAAACTTCTTCCATTTAAGAATGATGGAGGCCACTGTGTTCTTGGGGACCTTCAATGTTGCAGAAATGTTTGTGTAACTATCCCCAGAATTGTGCCTCAACACAATCTTGTCTCGGAGCTCTACGGACAATTCCTTCGACCTCATGGCTTGGTTTTTGCTCTGACATACACTGTCAACTGTGGGACCTTATATAGACAGGTGTGTGACTTTCCAAATCATGTCCAATCAATTTAATTTACCACAGGTAATCAAGTTGTAGAAACATCTCAAGGATGATCAATGGAAACAGGATGCAGCTCAATTTCGAGTCTCATAGCAAAGGGTCTGAATACTTATATAAATAAGGTATTTCTGTTTTTTATTTTTAATACATTTCCACAAATTTCTAAAAACCTGTTTTGGATTTGTCATTATGGAGTATTGTGTGTAGATTGCTGAGGGAAATCCATTTTAGAATAAGGCTGTAACATAACAAAATTTGGAAAATGTTAAGGGGTCTGAATATTTTCTGAATGCGCTATATGTCCTGGCTCAAACCAGGCTCCTGTAGGAGAGCTCTGCTCTGCTGCTTGTCTAGAAGGAACCTAGCACTGTTTAAACTATCTGTCTGTCTGTAGAGCTGCATGATTAATTCATCTCTCTATTCATTCGAACTCTGATGCCCTGCGAAGAGGACATTTCAGAGAGAGAGAAAGAGAGTCCTTTAGTCCTTAAAAACGGCAACTACACAATTCTAATGTTGTGTGTGTGCATGCGTGTGGCCATGCATGTGTATGCCTGTATCAGTCTGTGCACGTGAGTGCATGTGTCTTGTGTGTGTGTATGTTAATGCGTGTAGCTATGCGTCTGTGTGTGTATGTGTGCGCGTGTCTGGTGTGTCTGTGCTTGTGTGTGTTTGTTGCCTATAGTTGTGATTAATTCACTGGCCATTGTTCCAGAAATAGACTGGCATAGCTATGCCCTGTAGCCCTGTTCTCTCTCTCTCTCTCTCTCTCTCTCTCTCTCTCTCTCTCTCTCTCTCTCTCTCTCTCTCTCTCTCTCATTCTTTGTTCCCTTGCTCTGAGGAAAAGAGGAGAGAGACTCTGCTCGTTCAAACCACTTCAGCCGGATAAACGCTCTTCGGTCAGCTTGTTCACAACTAGCCAATACCACTGTGTTATGTAAACTAGTCTATGAGAGAGAGAGAGTATTGACCCATATTACTGTTTTAAAATCACATATTCCAGAACACAGAACATCACAATGTTCTAGAGAACAGTGTTCCATGTACCTCACAGCTGTCGGTTGGGATTGGCTGCTTTAGAGCTGCAGTGTGTTTTGATTGGTCTGCTCTGACTCTGTGCTGACTCACAGAAGAGTGAGAGATAGGGGGGATAAAGTAGGAGAGGGGGGACAGAGAAATAGAGAGGGGAGAGAGGGGACAGAGAAATAGAGAGGGGACAGAAACAGATGGGAGTGGGGGACAAATAAACAGAGAGGGGAGAGGGGGACAGAGAAACAGAGAGGGGAGAGAAGGGACAGAGAAATAGAGGGGACAGAGAAATAGAGGGGACAGAGAAATCGAGAGGGGACAGAGAAAAAGAGAGGGGAGAGAGGGACAGAAAAAGAGAGGAGAGAGAGGGACAGAGAAACAGAGAGGGGAGAGAGGGACAGAGAAAAAGAGAAGGGACAGAGAAATAGAGGGGACAGAGAAATCGAGAGGGGACAGAGAAATAGAGGGGGGAGAGGGTGACAGAAACAGAGAGGGGAGAGAGGGACAGAAAAAGAGAGGGGAGAGAGGGACAGAAAAAGAGAGGGGAGAGAGGGACAGAGAAACGGAGAGGGGAGAGAGGGACAGGGAAACGGAGAGGGGAGAGAGGGACAGAAAAAGAGAGGGGAGAGAGGGACAGGGAAACGGAGAGGGGAGAGAGGGACAGGGAAACGGAGAGGGGAGAGAGGGACAGAGAAACGGAGAGGGGAGAGAGGGACAGAGAAACGGAGAGGGGAGAGGGGAGATGAGGACAGAGAAATGGAGAGGGGAGAGGGGAGGGGGGTCCGTTTGTACAAGAGAGAAAGATCAAAATACAACACCTTAACTTGTCTCTCCTCCATCTATTTCTCTCTATCTCCCCTCACTCTTTCCTCATAACATCTGTCAATCTGTCCATCTCTATGGCAGTGTGATCAGAACTAGCCAATACCAATCTGTCCATCTCTATGGCAGTGTGATCAGAACTAGCCAATACCAATCTGTCCATCTCTATGGCAGTGTGATCAGAACTAGCCAATACCAATCTGTCCATCTCTATAGCAGTGTGATCAGAACTAGCCAATACCAATCTGTCCATCTCTATGGCAGTGTGATCAGAACTAGCCAATACCAATCTGTCCATCTCTATGGCAGTGTGATCAGAATAGCACACCTTTGCCCTCACGTTTTCCTCGCTCTCTCTTCCTCCCCCTTTTCACTCTCTCTCTGCTCTCGCCTCTCTCTCATTGCCAAGGTTACCCACATTAGTGTGCTGGCATGTGCTCAGTGCCGTTAGTAACCGTGGAGATGAGATACTGAAGTGGATCATTAGAGATGATGTGTGCTTGTGTGAGTGTGTGTGTGTTTGTGTGTTGTGTGTCAGACCTACAATGGAGTGGGTTTGAAGTGTGATGATCAAATTTTAATCCAGCTATAATAATATACTTTCCATGACATAGACTGACCAGGTGAATCCAGGTGAAAGCTATGATCCCTTATTGATGACACTTGTTAAATCCACTTCAATCAGTGTAGATGAAGGGTCAGAGACAGGTTAAAGAAGGATTTCTAAGCCTTGAGACAATTAAGGAATGGACTGCAATGCTGCTGGGTTTTTCACACTCAACAGTTTCCTGTGTGTATCAAGAATGGCCCACCGCCCAAAGGACATTCAGCCAACATGACACAACTGTGGAGCGCATTGGAGTCAACAACTCCAACAGTGTGTTCCAGCTTATCCCTTTACTGAAACAGTGTTCAACTGACATCTCTCTCTCTGCTTCTCCCTCTACTCTCCCTCCCTCTCTCCGTCCTTCAGCTGCGTATAGGTATCCATACAGGCTCAGTGTTGGCGGGGGTGGTTGGGGTGAGGATGCCCAGGTACTGTCTGTTTGGCAACAACGTCACACTGGCCAGCAAGTTTGAGTCTGGGAGCCACCCACGATGCATCAACGTCAGCCCAACCACATACCGGTGAGTACACCTGTGTGTGTGGAGTGTGGAATGTGTAGTGTGTAGTGTGTAGTGTGTGTGTGAGGGGGGAGAATGAATGTCAATAGAGCAGCTTTCAGACTAAGGACATTTGAGTAAGAAACAGTCATGTCCAGTCACTGCATTTGTGATACGTCATAAACACACGCACGCAAGCACAAACACTTTCACACGCATGCACACACACACACATCTCACACACACACACAGTGACTCTGATGTTGAGTCAAACGCTGCCTGTAGAGGCACTTTGAGATGAGAGCTGATCGTAGTGTTCTCTCCGTCTCTTTCTCCCTTTCTCTCTCTCTCCTTCTTATCTCTCTTTTTCCCGCTCTCTCTCTCTCCCTCTCTATGGTGTCCCTTATATGAGTCAGTGAGTCAAAAGTGTTGCCTTGGAAACCTCTCTATTTTTGCAGTCAAGGACGTTCTCTCCTCAGAATCACAAATTATTTGCACGACACAGAGGGCTAATTGTTTCAGATTTAAACCAAGCTCTGTGTGTGTGTGTGTGTGTGTGTGTGTGTGTGAATGGTGATTAATAAATCCAGTGTGTGTTCTGCCTCCTCTGCTATTATCTCTGTGGACTCAGCATATGTACACACTGTGTGTGTGTGTGTGTGTGTGTGTGTGTGTGTGTGTGTGTGTGTGTGTGTGTGTGTGTGTGTGTGTGTGTGTGTGTGTGTGTGTGTGTGTGTGTGTGTGTGTGTGTACATACCCCCCTTTAGCACAAACACACACCTGTAGCTTGTGAATAATGCCTGGGTTTGTGATTGACCGTATCTCATTCTGAACAAGGCTGCATCACTCCCAGGAGAGTCACTGCTGTTTGGAGAAATAGCCAAATCCCACTCTGCAGCCAAATATAACACACAGTCATCATGTGTTTTTAAATCTCTCTCCTCTTTCTTTCCCTATTCAGGCTGCTGAAAGACGATTGCTCCTTCTCTTTCGTCCCTCGTTCCCGGTTGGAGCTTCCTGATAATTTTCCAAAGGAGATCCCGGGAACATGCTACTTCCTGGAGGGAGGGACTTCCCATAGCCACACCTCCCTGACAAGCTCCCGCTCCGCCCCTCCAGCGCCCCTGAGAAAAGTGTCCTACAGCATCGGCACCATGTTCCTGCGAGAGACCAGTCTATAGGCTCCCAAAACACATACACACACAACTCTAAACCTATACCCCTAACCCTACCCCATGTTTAAATGGGGGACTTATAGGGATGACAATACCTGCGTACCCCAAACCAGGACGCAGTCCTCTTAACAACCCCCTTCGCTTTTCCATCTAGAAACAGACACTCCTCGCTTCACCAACTACAACCTGTTGTTACCAAGGGCAACCACCCTTTACCCTTCAACCCCACCACAAACCAGACGTTGAAGGTTGAGAGAAGGAGGAGGAGGAGGAGGAGGAAGACTGAAAACAACAAAATCAACAGAGACAATAATAGAATAATTTAGCAACTTCAAAACTAAACTAAAGCCTTCTGCTTGTAGAACACGGCGTACTGTAACCATGGATACCACGGCTGGCTGTCAGTCTGGGCATGGCAGGTACTGTGTTATTATCAACAACGCTCACAACTCAGTGCCTTCTTCACTAGAACACTCCAGACATACACTCTCAAACCCCCAACATGGGAGCTGGCTGAACACGTGGGGAAATAGGAAGCGGTCTGCAGCTCTGATGCTCCTCACGGTGAGGTGTGTGACTCTCCCAAATCAATCACTGTGGGGACCCTATGTTGTTTTGGTCCAGCTAGCACCTGAACCACTGGGATGTTCGGACATTTTCTCTTTCAGTTAGCTGAATGCATCCACCTCCCAGCCCATCTGTCAACACTAAACCATGGACATGAGCAAGCAGCACGTAAATCCATCCACCCTCCTCCCCTCCCTCCACCAACTCTAATAACCAAGGTGTGGGTAGGAAATATGCCTGGGGGGGGGGGGATCTATGTCATTCCAGATCTCTACATCATTCTATGTTTTTAGAGCAATAACCTTAGGATCCTATCTCTCTGTCACCAACCTAATATCTCTCTCACACACACAGACACACATTGGCTTGCTACAAGTAAGAAATGGCCCGCTTCAATCAAATACCATTCTAAACATATTTGTGCTGGAAAGTGGTTTTTGATGTCATTGATTTAGCTGTGAGGTTAAAGCGTTAAAGATAATAAATGAGACAAAATAATCTATCAATCAGTCACCCCATTGAGACCATGTTGGCATCATAATCAAACGTTCCATTCCATGTTGGAGTTCTACACCAACAGTATCATAATGAAACGTTCCATTCCATGTTGGAGTTCTACACCAACAGTATCATAATGAAACGTTCCATCCCATGTTGGAGTTCTACACCAGCAGCATCATAATCAAACGTTCCATCCCATGTTGGAGTTCTACACCAACAGCATCATAATCAAACGTTCCATTCCATGTTGGAGTTCTACACCAACAGTATCATAATGAAACGTTCCATCCCATGTTGGAGTTCTACACCAGCAGCATCATAATCAAACGTTCCATCCCATGTTGGAGTTCTACACCAACAGCATCATAATCAAACGTTTCCATCCCATGTTGGAGTTCTACACCAACAGCATCATAATCAAACATTCCATCCCATGTTGGAGTTCTACACCAACAGCATCATAATCAAACATTCCATCCCATGTTGGAGTTCTACACCAACAGCATCATAATCAAACGTTCCATCCCATGTTGGAGTTCTACACCAACAGCATCATAATCAAACATTCCATCCCATGTTGGAGTTCTACACCAACAGCATCATAATCAAACATTCCATCCCATGTTGGAGTTCTACACCAACAGCATCATAATCAAACATTCCATCCCATGTTGGAGTTCTACACCAACAGTATCATAATGAAACGTTCCATCCCATGTTGGAGTTCTACACCAACAGTATCATAATGAAACGTTCCATTCCATGTTGGAGTTCTACACCAACAGTATCATAATGAAATGTTCCATCCCATGTTGGAGTTCTACACCAACAGTATCATAATGAAACGTTCCATTCCATGTTGGAGTTCTACACCAACAGTATCATAATGAAACGTTCCATCCCATGTTGGAGTTCTACACCAGCAGCATCATAATCAAACGTTCCATCCCATGTTGGAGTTCTACACCAACAGCATCATAATCAAACGTTCCATCCCATGTTGGAGTTCTACACCAACAGCATCATAATCAAACATTCCATCCCATGTTGGAGTTCTACACCAACAGCATCATAATCAAACATTCCATCCCATGTTGGAGTTCTACACCAACAGCATCATAATCAAACATTCCATCCCATATTGGAGTTCTACACCAACAGCATCATAATCAAACATTCCATCCCATGTTGGAGTTCTACACCAACAGCATCATAATCAAACATTCCATCCCATGTTGGAGTTCTACACCAACAGCATCATAATCAAACATTCCATCCCATATTGGAGTTCTACACCAAAGAACTTCGCCAGCCATGTATAATAACCTGTAAAAACACAAGTGTGTGTGCGTGGGAGCGAGCGAGAAGTAAGTGTAAGATAAGCTGTGGATCTGTAATTGCATTAAACTCTGTACAAAATAACTTGTATGTAAAAAGGCCTATACAATGAGGGAAAAAAGTATTTGATCCCCTGCTGATTTTGTACGTTTGCCCACTGACAAAGAAATGATCAGTCTATAATTTTAATGGTAGGTTTATTTGAACAGTGAGAGACAGAATAACAACAAAAAAAAATCTGAAAAACACGTGAAAAATGTTATAATTTGATTTGCATTTTAATGAGGGAAATAAGTATTTGACCCCGCTGCAAAACACGACTTAGTACTTGGTGGCAAAACCCTTGTTGGCAATCACAGAGGTCAGACGTTTCTTGTAGTTGGCCACCAGGTTTGCACACATCTCAGGAGGGATTTTGTCCCACTCCTCTTTGCAGATCTTCTCCAAGTCATTAAGGTTTCGAAGCTGACATTGTCGTGGAAAAAATGATCTTCAAAATATGACACTCATACAAGAAACTTGTGAATTCAATAAGGCCTTTAATTCAGAGTAATTAAAAGTCGAGCTGACCCGGGAAACAGCTAACACCATTAATCACACAATTCAAATTTATACCCTTACAGCATATGAGTACAGCCCATATGTAAATGCAGTCACTCCTTCTTTCTCTCATGCCACCTATCATCTTTTGATCTGAGGTCTTACTTGTTCACGCCCAGTAACACCCCTATCTGTTCCAAGTTTAGATCATATGATGGCAGGCCCTTCAATGTTATAACAATAATACATTTATTGTGTACATATATTACTTGTGTTGACCATTCTGCCGTCATCCCTTAGACCCTAATGGATTAAATTAGTATTATATCTCTACTTGATGTATCTTATGGTGCCAGTTGCATTGATCTCTGTATATGAAAATAGCTTGTCTTTAACTCTCCTCACCACATTCTCTCTGTCTTAACAATTGCTTGCTGTCACTCACACCTGACAGCTGCTTGGGCTCTGTCTAATTTTACAGACCCTGTTACTTGACTCTATGTCTGACTTTTAACATATGTATTTACGGGTCTCAGCTTTGCAGCCTTGTCACTAGCCGAGACAACCTTTTGACCTATGTTCTGCTCACAAGTGGCAAAATAGGCCAAGTGGCATTCTGAGAGATGCGCTTGGTGTCCTCTGTCTCTTGACAACTGTCTAAGTTATCTTGCATGCTTGTTTTAGCACTTAAGCCTCAGCCAATATTATCATGTTGTCTGCTATCATTAAATAAATGAATGTGTCTTAGCCATGTTTTTACTACCACAACGTTTGGCAACTCGAACCTTCAGCTCCCTCCACAGATTTTCTATGGGATTAAGGTCTGGAGACTGGCTAGGCCACTCCAGGACCTTAATGTGCTTCTTCTTGAGCCACTCCTTTGTTGCCTTGGCCGTGTGTTTTGGGTCATTGTCATGCTGGAATACCCACCCACGACCCATTTTCAATGCTCTGGCTGAGGGAAGGAGGTTCTCACCCAAGATTTGACGGTACATGGCCACGTGCATCGTCCCTTTGATGCGGTGAAGTTGTCCTGTCCCCTTAGCAGAAAAACACCCCCAAAGCATAATGTTTCCACCTCCATGTTTGACGGTGGGGATGGTGTTCTTGGGGTCATAGGCAGCATTCCTCCTCCTCCAAACACGGCAAGTTGAGTTGATGCCAAAGAGCTCCATTTTGGTTTCATCTGACCACAACACTTTCGCCCAGTTGTCCTCTGAATCATTCAGATGTTTATTGGCAAACTTCAGACGGGCATGTATATGTGCTTTCTTGAGCAGGGGGACCTTGCGGGCGCTGCAGGATTTCAGTCCTTCACGGCGTAGTGTGTTACCAATTATTTTCTTGGTGACTATGGTCCCAGCTGCCTTGAGATCATTGACAAGATCCTCCCGTGTAGTTCTGGGCTGATTCCTCACCACCGTTCTCATGATTATTGCAACTCCACGAGGTGAGATCTTGCATGGAGCCCCAGGCTCTTCCATTTGCGAATAATTGCACCAACTGTTGTCACCTTCTCACAAAGCTGCTTGGCGATGGTCCAGCCTTGTGTAGGTCTACAATCTTGTCCCTGACATCCTTGGAAAGCTTTTTGGTCTTGGCCATGGTGGAGAGTTTGGAATCTGATTGATTGATTGATTGCTTCTGTGGACAGGTGTCTTTTATACAGGTAACAAACTGAGATTAGGAGCACTCCCTTTAAGAGTGTGCTCCTAATCTCAGCTCGTTACCTGTATAAAAGACACCTGGGAGCCAGAAATCTTTCTGATTGAGAGGGGATCAAATACGTATTTCCCTCATTAAAATGCAAATCAATTCATAACATTTTTCACATGCGTTTTTCTGGATTTTTGTTGTTGTTATTCTGTCTCTCACTGTTCAAATAAACCTACCATTAAAATTATAGACTGATAATTTCTTTGTCAGTGGGCAAACGTACAAAATCAGCAGGGGATCAAATACTTTTTTCCCTCACTGTATCTTTATTAAATATGTACAATTTAAATTAATTTAATAATTCAACAGAAAATATTCCATTTTAAAGATCATTCTATGTTGTACTTTTTGGTATTATTCACAAGTTTAGATGAGTACATTCACATTTCTGATGACTTTTTTCTCTTTTTGGTCAAATTAGTCGTCTGTCATCTAGGCCTATAAATAACATTACTGATGTATCTGGTTGGAAACATGTTGAAATCTGTTTAATGACTGAGTTGTAAGGCACATCCTCTGTCAAATAAGTTGTCAATAAAAATCACCAGATATGCTTAATAATGAAAATGTGTTTAGTTTATTATGTTTATCACATGATGGACAGGGGCGCAGGCATTGATGGGCCTGGGAGGGTATAGACCCACCCACTTGGGAGCCAGGCCCACAAACTGGGGAGCCAGGGCCAGCCAATCAGAATGAGTTTTACCCCACAAAAGGGCTTTATTACAGACAGAAATACACACAGACACACAGACACACACTCATACATACATACAGACATACACACAGACACACAGACATACAGACACACAGACACACACACTCATACATACACACAGACATACACACAGACACACACTCATACACACAGACACACAGACATACAGACACAGACACACACTCATACATACATATAGACATACACACAGACACACAGACATACAGACATACAGACACACAGACACACACTCATACATACACACAGACACACACTCACACAGACATACACACAGACACACTCATACATACATACAGACATACACACAGACACACAGACACACAGACATACAGACACACAGACACACACTCATACATACACACAGACACACACTCACACAGACACACACACACTCACAGACATACACACAGACAGACACACACTCACACAGACAGACACACAGACATACACTCACACAGACATACACACAGACAGACACACACTCACACAGACAGACACACAGATATACAGACACACACTCACACAGACAGACACACACTATCTTCCTCTGTGACTGACAGAACACACTGTTTCATTATTTATAACCACACCCCTTCCTCTGATCTATAGTGCAGGACCACACCTATCTCTCTGTCACACACACTTTCGCATGTGCACATCCAGGATCGGTGATAACAACATGATGGTATGATGTTAGCCCACTAGGTCTTGGCTTGTCACCTATACTCCAGCTGTTTTCCATCAATGCAGATGGAGGAATGGAGACAAGGAGAGAAAGCCTGTTTAGACCGTGCAGTCAGTGTGTGCTCCATGATGGTGAGGTTGACCTGAGAGTCGTGACCTTGGTGAGCCAGATGCTAGATCAGATATAGCTCATCCCAAAACACAAACAACACTACTTTACAAAGATACCCTTGCATACACACACACACACCTGCATACATTTCACCCTATTTTTTCTCCCCTGCCTTTGCCTCCCTTCCACCTCTCTGCCTCTCAGGTCTTACGAGTCTCTGTCTCTCAGGTCTTACGAGTCTCTGTCTCATGCCTTACGAGTCTCTGTCTCTCAGGTCTTACGGGTCTCTGTCTCTCAGGCCTTACGAGTCTCTGTCTCTCAGGTCTTACGAGTCTCTGTCTCTCAGGTCTTACGAGTCTCTGTCTCTCAGGCCTTACGAGTCTCTGTCTCTCAGGTCTTACGAGTCTATCTCTCAGGCCTTACGAGTCTCTGCCATTTGTAGACAACATGTGATGGGTACACACGCACACACACACACACACACATATTCTAACTAACCCCTGTGTCCTCCTCATCCTTCTCCCATCCTACCCCTCTCTCCCCCATCACCTCTCCCCCTCCTCCCCCTATCACCTCTATCCCTCTTACCTTCTCTCCCCATCACCTCTCCCCTCTCCCCCTCCTACCTTCTCTCCCCCATCACCTCTCCCCTCCTACCTTCTCTCCCCATCACCTCTTCCCCTCCTAACCCACTCTCCCCATCACCTCTCCCCTCCTACCTTCCCTCCCCAACACCTCTCCCCCTCCTACCTTCTCTCCCCATCACTTCTCACCCTCCTAACCCCCTCTCCCCCTCTTCCCCCTACCTCGCTCCCTCTACCCCTCTCTCCCCCATCACCTCTCCCCTGACAACCCTGTCTGCCTTTTATTTTCCCTCAGCTCACTGCCAGTGGCTGGAGGGATAGCTTGAGGGAGGGAGAGAGAGAGAGAGAGAGATAGAGAGAGAGTGTACATGTGTGTATGTGTTTGTTTTCTAAGACCCCCTGCGGAACTATGTGATCCCGTTTTGCTATTTTTCTGACAGGAAGCTGCTAATCCAAGCTGTAAACCCATGAGCCTTTGTGTCCAAGAGATCCCTGATGATGCCAGAGTGTGACCAGGAGGTGGGGGTGTTGTTGTGAGGGGGGGTTGGGGGACTCAAGGGGTGTGGGAACAGCAAGGTTATAAATATCAGGATAGAGAAACAAAATTGGCTGCACATATTGGTCTCATAGCACGTTCACTATGACAGTGTTTCAGTCTAGGTGGTTATCTGCCTGGTTTGACCTTGAACTGAAACATTGTATTACTTATTAATGGTATATTGGAGCAATAAGGCTATTGTCTTCTTGTCTCTATGTAGAGAGGTTTCACATTGCACCTAATGCGATTAGTGTATGAATAACAATGTTGATACGAGGATATCCAGGATAGCAAACTGATGCTCCAGTAAACATGCTCTTGTTATTCTAAGTCTGGGTTCAAAAGAGCCTTACCACATGAAGTCTATTACCCAGAGTGCACCTATACGTTAAACATCACCTCTTCCTCCCTTCCTGTGACAGTGTTGGGCGGTCACAGAGTATGATCACCGGCAATCAACATGAAAACAATATTGACTCAAGACTTTTGGACAGTAGCGCGCTCTCTCTCTCTCTCTCTCTCTCTCTCTCTCTCTCTCTCACTCTCTCACTCTCTCTCTCGCTCCCTCGCTCTCACACACACACAGCTGTGTATGTAAGCAGGCATGCCAGATTGTTGTTGCAGCTGAGGCGTGGAGTTCAGAGGGATGTTTAGAGGTCATATAGAGGTCATGTAGGGCAGAAGGAAGTTTAGTGTTGGGCTATTGTGGAAGAAATGTATGTTTTCTGCACTTTTGAAGTGGGAACGGAGAGAAAGAAAGGAGAGGGAGGAGGGTAAGTCAGCAGAGTATAGATGGAAGGGAGAGACGAAGAGGAACGGGAGTTATCACGAGTTATGAAAATGTCTCTGTAACCTATATTCATTTGTGTGTGTGTGTGTGTGTGTGTGTGTGTGTGTGTCTGTGTGTGTGTGTGTGTGTGTGTGTGTGTGTGTGTGTGTGTGTGTGTGTGTGTGTGTGTGTGTGTGTGTGTGTGTGTGTGTGTAAACAGGGAGAGAGCAGACATCCCTCAGCTTTATAGCCTTCTTCTGACTAGTGAAAGAGAAACGTTCAAATGGACGTACCAATCTCTTTTACCATCTACAGTTAGCATCAAGTGTTCTCAACTACAGATAGCATCAAGTGTTCTCATCCACAGTAGGCATCAAGTGTGCTCAACTACAGTTAGCATAAAGTGTTCTCATCTACAGTTAGCATCAAGTGTTCTCATCTACAGTTAGCATCAAGTGTTCTCATATACAGTAGGCATCAAGTGTTCTCAACTACAGTTAACATCAAGTGTTATCAACTACAGTTAGCATCAAGTGTTCTCATCTACAGTTAGCATCAAGTGTTCTCATATACAGTAGGCATCAAGTGTTCTTAACTACAGTTAACATAAAGTGTTCTCATCTACAGTTAGCATCAAGTGTTCTCATCTACAGTTAGCATCAAGTGTTATCAACTATAGTTAGTATCAAGTGTTCTCAACTACAGTTAGCATAAAGTGTTCTCATCTACAGATAGCATCAAGTGTTCTCATCTACAGTTAGCATCAAGTGTTATCAACTATAGTTAGCATAAAGTGTTCTCATCTGTAGATAGCATCACGTGTTATCAACTATAGTTAGCATCAAGTGTTATCAACTATAGTTAGTATCAAGTGTTCTCAACTACAGTTAGCATCAAGAGCCCTCAACTACAGTTAGCATCAAGTGTTCTCATCTACAGTTAGCATCAAGTGTTCTCATATACAGTAGGCATCAAGTGTTCTTAACTACAGTTAACATAAAGTGTTATCAACTACAGTTAGCATCAAGTGTTCTCATCTACAGTTAGCATCAAGTGTTCTCAAATACAGTTAGCAAAAGTGTTCTCATCTACAGATAGCATAAAGTGTTCTCATCTACAGTTAGCATCAAGTGATCTCATCTTCAGTTAGCATCAAGTGTTCTCAACTACAGTTAGCATCAAGTGTTCTCATCTACAGTTAGCATCAAGTGTTCTCATCTACAGTTAGCATCAAGTGTTCTCATCTACAGTAGGCATCAAGTGTTCTCAACTATAGTTAGCATCAAGTGTTCTCAACTACAGTTAGCATCAAGAGCCCTCAACTACAGTTAGCAGCAAGTGTTCTCATCTACAGTTAGCATCAAGTGTTCTCATCTACAGATAGCATCAAGTGTTCTTATCTACATATAGCATCAAGTGTTCTCATCTACAGTTAGCATCAAGTGTTATCATATACAGTAGGCATCAAGTGTTCTCAACTACAGTTAACATCAAGTGTTATCAACTACAGTTAGCATCAAGTGTTCTAATCTACAGTTAGCATCAAGTGTTATCAACTATAGTTAGCATCAAGTGTTATCAAATACAGTTAGCATCAAGTGTAATCAACTGTAGTTAGCATCAAGTGCCCTCAACTACAGTTAGCATCAAGTGCCCTCAACTACAGTTTGCATCAAGTGTTCTCATCTACAGTTAGCATCAAGTGTTCTCATCTACAGTTAGAATCAAGTGTTCTCATCTTCAGTTAGCATCAAGTGTTCTCATCTACAGTTAGCATCAAGTGTTCTCATCTACAGATAGCATCAAGTGTTATCAAATACAGTTAGCATCAAGTGTAATCAACTGTAGTTAGCATCAAGTGCCCTCAACTACAGTTAGCATCAAGTGTTCTCTCCTACAGTTAGCATGAAGTGTTCTCATCTACAGATAGCATCAAGTGTTATCAACTATAGTTAGCATAAAGTGTTCTCATCTACAGTTAGCATCAAGTGTTATCAACTATAGTTAGCATCAAGTGTTCTCAACTACAGTTAGCATCAAGTGTTCTTATCTACAGTTAGCATCAAGTGTTCTCATCTACATTTAGCATCAAGTGTTCTCATCTACAGTTAGCATCAAGTGTTCTCATCTACAAATAGCATAAAGTGTTATCAACTATAGTTAGCTAAAAGTGTTCTCATCTACAGTTAGCATCAAGTGTTATCAACTATAGTTAGTATCAAGTGTTCTCAACTACAGTTAGCATCAAGTGTTCTCATCTACAGATAGCATCAAGTGTTCTCATCTACAGTTAGCATCAAGTGTTCTCAACTACAGTTAGCATCAATTGTTCTCATCTACAGATAGCATCAAGTGTTCTCATCTACAGTTAGCATCAAGTGTTCTCAACTACAGTTAGCATCAAGTGTTCTTATCTACAGTTAGCATCAAGTGTTCTCATCTACAGTTAGCATCAAGTGTTCTCATCTTCAGTTAGCATCAAGTGTTCTCATCTACAGTAAGCATAAAGTGAAAAGCAACTATAGTTAGCATCAAGTGTTCTCATCTACAGTTAGCATCAAGCGTTATCAACTGTAGTTAGCATCAAGTGTTCTCAACTACAGTTAGCATCAAGTGCCCTCAACTACAGTTTGCATCAAGTGTTCTCATCTACAGTTAGCATCAAGTGTTCTCAACTACAGTTAGCATCAAGTGTTCTTATCTACAGTTAGCATCAAGTGTTCTCAACTACAGTTTGCATCAAGTGTTCTCATCTACAGTTAGCATCAAGTGTTCTCATCTACAGTTAGCATCAAGTGTTCTCATCTACAGTTAGAATCAAGTGTTCTCATCTTCAGTTAGCATCAAGTGTTCTCATCTACAAATAGCATAAAGTGTTATCAACTATAGTTAGCTAAAAGTGTTCTCATCTACAGTTAGCATCAAGTGTTATCAACTATAGTTAGTATCAAGTGTTCTCAACTACAGTTAGCATCAAGTGTTCTCATCTACAGATAGCATCAAGTGTTCTCATCTACAGTTAGCATCAAGTGTTCTCAACTACAGTTAGCATCAATTGTTCTCATCTACAGATAGCATCAAGTGTTCTCATCTACAGTTAGCATCAAGTGTTCTCAACTACAGTTAGCATCAAGTGTTCTTATCTACAGTTAGCATCAAGTGTTCTCATCTACAGTTAGCATCAAGTGTTCTCATCTTCAGTTAGCATCAAGTGTTCTCATCTACAGTAAGCATAAAGTGAAAAGCAACTATAGTTAGCATCAAGTGTTCTCATCTACAGTTAGCATCAAGCGTTATCAACTGTAGTTAGCATCAAGTGTTCTCAACTACAGTTAGCATCAAGTGCCCTCAACTACAGTTTGCATCAAGGGTTCTCATCTACAGTTAGCATCAAGTGTTCTCATCTTCAGTTAGCATCAAGTGTTCTCATCTACAGATAGCATCAAGTGTTCTCATCTACAGTTAGCATCAAGTGTTCTCAACTACAGTTAGCATCAAGTGTTCTTATCTACAGTTAGCATCAAGTGTTCTCATCTACATTTAGCATCAAGTGTTCTCATCTACAGTTAGCATCAAGTGTTCTTATCTACAGTTAGCATCAAGTGTTCTCATCTACAGTTAGCATCAAGTGTTCTCATCTACAGTTAGCATCAAGTTTTCTCATCTACAGTTAGCATCAAGTGTTCTCATCTACAGTTAGCATCAAGTGTTCTCATCTACAGATAGCATCAAGTGTTCTCATCTACAGTTAGCATCGTGTTCTCATCTACAGTTAGCATCAAGTGTTCTTTTCTACAGATAGCATCAAGTGTTCTCATCTACAGTTAGCATCAAGTGTTCTTTTCTACAGATAGCATCAAGTGTTCTCATCTACAGTTAGCATCAAGCGTTATCAACTGTAGTTAGCATCAAGTGTTCTCAACTACAGTTAGCATCAAGTGCCCTCAACTACAGTTTGCATCAAGTGTTCTCATCTACAGTTAGCATCAAGTGTTCTCATCTTCAGTTAGCATCAAGTGTTCTCATCTACAGATAGCATCAAGTGTTCTCATCTACAGTTAGCATCAAGTGTTCTCAACTACAGTTAGCATCAAGTGTTCTTATCTACAGTTAGCATCAAGTGTTCTCATCTACATTTAGCATCAAGTGTTCTCATCTACAGTTAGCATCAAGTGTTCTTATCTACAGTTAGCATCAAGTGTTCTCATCTACAGTTAGCATCAAGTGTTCTCATCTACAGTTAGCATCAAGTTTTCTCATCTACAGTTAGCATCAAGTGTTCTCATCTACAGTTAGCATCAAGTGTTCTCATCTACAGATAGCATCAAGTGTTCTCATCTACAGTTAGCATCGTGTTCTCATCTACAGTTAGCATCAAGTGTTCTTTTCTACAGATAGCATCAAGTGTTCTCATCTACAGTTAGCATCAAGTGTTCTTTTCTACAGATAGCATCAAGTGTTCTCATCTACAGTTAGCATCACGTGTTCTCAGATATTTACGAGAACCACAAACCATTGCACTGTGCTCACACCACACTGCTTTCTGGAGAACAGGGAAATATGAACATTTTCTGCACTCAGACCACACTGCTTCCACAGTACAGTTACTGTACAGTTTGACTGAGTGTGGCACAGTGCAATTGAGTGACATGAGGAAGAAAGGATCCATGTGAGGGAGAAGAGAGGATAGATAGAAGGGAATAGAAGGAGAGGCCCTTAGGAATGAGATGGAGAGAGATCCTTAGGAATGAGATGGAGAGGCACTGAGGAATGAGATGGAGAGGCCCTGAGGAATGAGATGGAGAGAGAGAGAGGCCCTGAGGAATGAGATGGAGAGAGATCCTTAGGAATGAGATGGAGAGGCCCTGAGGAATGAGATGGAGAGAGATCCTTAGGAATGAGATGGAGAGGCCCTGAGGAATGAGATGGAGAGGCCCTGAGGAATGAGATGGAGAGGCCCTGAGGAATGAGATGGAGAGGCCCTGAGGAATGAGATGGAGAGATGAGAAACTGCCACACCCATGTCATTAGTTCTTTGACTGCGGTGTAATTCTTACTGTGGTTTAATTGTGGTTGTGATTTTTATTTGCCTTTATTCAACTAGGTAAATCAGTTACGAACAAATTCTTATTTACAATGACGGCCTACCAGGGAACTCTCTAACCTTTCGGTTATTTGCCCAACGCTCTAACTAATAGGCTACCTGCCACCCCAGTGGTACGTTTGTGGTTTATTTCTGGTCTCATGAAGTCGTGACTGGATCCCCGGCTCATGACTGATGCAGCCTGGTAGACTGAGGATAGACTGACTGGAGAAATAATGGCCTGTTCTGATAATATATGCCGAATGATTCGATTACCCTGGTGTGATTGGTCTAAATGACTGACTAATGAGTGTATGAATACGCTAATGAGATTACAGCATGTTCCTGGAAGAAGGAAGAGGACACAGTGTATGTCCCTTAGAACAATGCACGCTCACGCACGCGCGCGCGCGCACACACACACACACACACACACACACACACACACACACACACACACACACACACACACACACACACACACACACACACACACACACACACACACACACACACACACACACACACACACACACACACACACACACACACACACACACACACACCTAATATTAAGCACATTGCTTCTCTTTACAACAGGAGTATAGCCTACCTGGCTGGCATGAAAATGAACCACGGGAAAAGCAGACTATTTAAGTATATAAACAACATGTATTTTTTTCCCGCTGCCTCTGTTTCGAGACAGGTGCATTACAATGGTCCATTATAAATCAAAACAAATTTTACATATATATTATTTACTATATGTAAAGACAATATTAAATAAAGAATAGTGTGATTTTTTATTATTTTTTATTTAACCTTTATTATTAGTTAAGAACAAATTCTTATTTAAGGCCTAGGAAGAGTGGGTTAACTGCTTTGTTCAGGGGCAGAACAACAGATTTTTACCTTGTCAGCTCTGGGATTCAATCTAGCAACCTTTCGGTTACTGGCCCAATGGTCTAATCACTAGGCTACCTGCCGCCCCCATGATGGTTGACAATATTAGCCTATCCCTTGTGAAGTATATATTATCACTTGTGAATGATGCCCAGCTTAATGCAAGAAACAGGACACCTCATGTAGCTTAGCTCATAGGCCTATATGTGTTGATAAGGTTTGTATCACAACTAAAGTGGCCAAATAACTTCTTAAAATTAAGCACATTAATCCACTTTACAACAGGTGTAGAGCATAATTGGCATACATAAGCAGCGCTTAAGTTTGGGGAAGATCATTTTCACCAAAAGAAGCACCTATATAATAAAAGCATTACATGCATAATCACATTTGTGGTCACTTTTGAGAAGGGTGTTTTCCTGCTAATGGAACAATCGCGCTTATAGCCTACTGCCGTGTGTGCATTGCTGCACTTATAATGTGAAGAAATAGCCCAATAGTTTATCAACATTTTAAGATAAACGTTCTCATCTGTTGCGTCAGGCTCATTCTAGTGGTTGTATTAATTTGGGATCTATCGCAACCCACCACTGTCCCAGACTATGTTTGGAATATTTATTTCTTGCACAGAATAGAATAAGTCCACTTTTGTAATATGGGGGATAATGCTTTTGTTGTTCGTTAGGCCTATTCATTTTGTTGGCTGACGAAAAGTAAATATGGACAGTTCTTCAATATGCGCCTCGGAATTGGATAAGGACGTGCGCAGTTGCGTCCCCGATGTGTCTGTCTTCACTTGTAGCCTGTGAGAAAGACCCGATCACATGACGGAGAGCCATATGAGTGAGAGGTCACTGGCCGCAAAAGGCATTCATTTATTTAGGGGGCATTATGGCCACACAAAAAGGATGCACCCGGGAAATCCGAGGCATTATCAGTGCCTGTCAAATTGTGAATGAGAGACTGATGAAGTGTGTACAGCCTGCGCAAAAAAATCTGAGCATATGCCTTTCATGCAACTTTTTTTAAATAATCATTAGAGTTGCATCGTGCAGCCTTAGAATGTATTACAAATCAAAACATATAGCCCAACATTTGTATCACAACTAAAGTTATATAAGAACTAAATTAAGCATATAGGAGTACCTGTTTCTTTGTTAACCGCCTAACACAGAATAGTTGCATGTGTACACTCCCTCCAATCATTTGGAGAAAATATCCTTTTTATTTTAGCTATGTTCAATTGTATTCTTCATTTTATAAAATAATATAAAATAATGCCACGTCATTCTAAGCAAATCTTTTCTGCTAAATGAACTAGCGTAGCCCACAGCCATATGGAATAGCCGGATCAGGGCCTAACATAAGGCCAACTTAGAGTATGCTATTCTGTTCTTCTGAAATAGACTACATTTTCTTCATATTATGTTCCTTTAGACCTGTCTAAAATAAATAATGGATTTACTGTGATGGTGTAGGCCAGGTATTCCCAAACTGGGGTACGCAATGCCATCGGGGGTACGCCAAATATATATATATTTTTCTCCCATTTTCAAAAGTACATTTATATTTTCCACCGGGGCTATACACTTGGGTGAGGTTTTTTTCTCACCTGATTCGCCTCGTTTCACTGGCAAAAATAAAATTAAACCATCTGTAACGTCTGCTTCCAACTCATACTCTCAAACACGTAGATCCCCTGAACGCAGCTCCCTCTCCAGATCCCAATCACCTGAATTCTGATCACCTGTTCACACAGCTGTATGTCATTATCACACACTATTTAGTTCAGTTCTTTGCACCCCATCATTGTGAGGTATTGTTTGTTTTGTGACACACTTCTATTCGGAGCTCTGTTTTTCCCGTAATTTACTCCTCTCATGTATGATAGTTTTGGCCTGCCTCACGATGCCTTTTGCCTATTCCCTGCCTGTACTTTAGCCTATCGGATTTCCTGTTATCAACTTATTCCCTGATCTCCCGGACGATGTTACTAGCCTTTTCGCTGCCTGTACTGTTGCCTTTTTGGACCCCCTGTGTATGACCTTCTGCCTGCCCCTGGACCCAGCTACCTGCCTCCTCCTGTGGTCCTTTACAATAAACACCTGCTGCGCCCTGCACTTGAAACCAGCTCTCTGTCTCCCATCGTGTTCATTACACCATCTTGTTTTCAGCTAAATAACAACACAATGTCAAATACAGGTAGCCTAGTCAAATAAATAACATCCAATCACATTAACTGTTACTCTCTCGCAGGAAACCTTCACTCTTGCGCAGACATTTAGAAATGAAACATGACAATTAGAAACATTTTGCCAGAGAAAATACGTCTTTTGAGTAGTAAGACATGTATAAAAGCAACAGATACCATTAACAAAAAGGAGCTAGAAGCGTCTTATATGGTGAGCTAACGAGTGGCTAGGACAGGCAAGCCCCATACTACTGTGGAGGACTTAATTCTTCCTGCTGCCGCGGATATGGCTGGGGCAATGCTGGGGAAAAAAAGGGGGAAAAAACTATACAGACAATGCCTTCATCAAACAACACTGTCTCACGATGCATCAGTGACATGGCAGGAGATGTTTTGATACAATTATTGTTTCGCATTCAAGCCAGTGAATTATATGCGTTACAGCTGGATGAGTCAACAGAAGTGGTGGGCCTGGCACAACTCCTAGTATATGTCCGTTAAGTTTATGGGGGGGTCAGTTAAGGAAGATATCCTCTTCTGCAAACCACTGGAAACCAGGACAACATGAGAATATATTTTTAAAGTACTGGACAGCTTTGTGACATCAAATGGACTTTGGTGGTCACGATGTGTTGGTATCTGTACTGATGGCGCAAAAACCATGCCAGGGAGACATAGTGGAGTGGTAACGCGCGTGCAAGCAGTTGCTCCCGACGCCACTTGGGTACACTGCAGCATTACCCCACAAGAGGCTCTTGCTGCTTGAAAGACGCTTTGGACACTACAGTGAAAATGGTTACCTTTGTTAAAGCAAGGCCCCTGAACTCTCATGTATTTTCTGCACTATGCAATGATATAGGCAGCGACCATGTAACGCTTTTACAACATACAGAAGTGCGCTGGTTGTCAAAGGGCAAAGTATTGACCGTTTTTTTTTAAATTGAGGGGCGAGTTTAAAGTTTTCTTTACTGACCATAATTTTCACTTGTCTGACCGCTTGCATGATCACGAGTTTCTCACACGACTGGCCTATCTGGGTGATGTTTTTTCCATCATTGTATAATTTGTTGTGTGCAAATGAACTCAAGCTTACGGACAATGTCAAATGTGATATAGCGAAGCCCCTGAGTAAGCTGGGTGTGCAATTACGCAGGTACTTTCCCGAAACGGACAACACAAACAACTGGATTCGTTATCCCTTTCATGCCCTGCCTCCAGAGAGACTGTGTGTGGAAAATGGTTTAAGACTGAGACTCTCTCCAATACAACCCAACATTGCAGAGTCATGTGCATCCTTTCAAGCACACCCTTCTCATTAACCTGTGGTGAGTTATTCACAATTTTTGATGAACAAATAAGGTTTTATGTGTAAGATTGCTAAATGAAGAGCAAAATGATTGATTATTATTATATTATTATTTGGGCCCTGGTCCTATAAGAGCTCTTTGTCACTTCCCACAAGCCGGGTTGTGACAAAAACTCACACTCGTTCTTATGTTTAATGAATGGATCGTGTGCGCTGACCTTGGTACGCAGCTGGAGGTTGAATGTTTGAAGGGGTAAGGGACTATAAAATGTTTGGGAACCACTGGTTTAGGCTATTTTACATGGATTTATTCTACTTTTTAAAATGTAGATGTTCCAAAGGTCTGCATCAGAGGCTTGTAGGCTGTGCGTGGAAGCCAGGAGATGCTAAATGTGTTTATGTTAATGTTTTTTTATTGAATATCTGAAACATACAATATACTTGCAGTGAAGCCACTCAACAACTACATCATACCAGTCATCCAACAGACTCCCATTCAGAGCGACACACAGAAGCATCCAGGGTCAATGCCCTGCTCAAGGGCACGTTGACAGATCTCCCACCAGGCCAAAAAACTCCAAGATCCCCCCACAGTTCCCCAATAGCTGCCCCTCAACCATTTGAGACCCCTCCCACAGTCCCTCCCAAGAAGAAAAATTAAAATAAAAAATACAATGAATTCCATTCCCCACCCCCAAAAACCCCCCATTGCACCAACAACCAAGAGAATGAACTATGGAGAAAAAAGAAAAAGACATGAAGAAAACAGCAAACAACAATGCAAAAAACAAAAATTATAATAAAAAAAACTATAAAACAAAGGACATCAAGGACAACTAAAATCATAACAGCAATGTCAACTGTATATGTTTGTGTGCATGTCTGGTACTATTACATGCATGTGTGTGTTCTTGTATGCGTTTATTTGAATGAGAGTGTGTCTATATTCATGTGTACAAAGACCTGCATGGCATCAGCCTCAGGTAAACCGGCATTAGTTGGAAAAACACTGCCCCTCAGTGTCATTCAAACATACTTTTTATTATGTTCTTTTTTACTTTTTTTAAAAACCTTCATCTTTGACCATCATTCTATCTCCCGCACAGCAACTCCACTCCCACTTGTCTCCAAGTCCACATCCCAACCCTCAGCCCGCCCCATTTATCTCTGCTGACCACCCTCTTCGAGTTTCTACGCGACACATATCTTTCAACTGTGATGTTTAACGTACAATTTCAATATATCTAATCGAATAGAATCCACAGATTGCGAGTTGAAGATAAATACTTTTACTAAGAGTATTAGTATATTAGTAATTGACTAACCTGGTCTCTCCAGATCTCCTAACATGACTACTTCTAGGGTAAATTTCAGATCAATGCTATGCATTTTCAGCCATTCCTGAACCTGAGACCAGAAACAGGCTACCTGAGGGCAATACCAAAACAAATGGTCTATTGATTCTGTATCCTCACAACAAAATCTGCAGAGATTCAATGATTTTATGCCTCAAATATTCAACATTTGTTGGTGGCAAGAATTCTATCATTTTAGCTGAAAAGCACAAAGTCTTGAATCTTGCTTATTATATATCAACTCATACACCCTATACCATGGAATCGGTACATCAAAAATCTCTTCCCAACTATTTTGCATTCTGTATGGCAGTTGTCAACATCCTGGTCCTCAAATGAAACTGGTATTTATGCAATTTTTATTCCTCCGCCAGTTTTGATCCTTTATATTGGGCAGACAGACCAGTTCCCTACCTCCTCCCGCTGCCATCTGCCTCCTCCATTTTTGGGGTAATGCTGTAATCAATTGGTTGTACTCTTGGATTGAGCAGACCTTCCTGTACAATTCTGATAACTCCATGAAGGACATAACTCTATCATTCCAATTTACAATATAATTTAAGAACAAAATACCCTTTTCAAACATCTTTCCCATAAATACAGGTATTTTATCAACCAGCACATTTGAAATCATCCATAATATTTGTTGTAATATTTTTTCATGTGTATGAAATTGTTTGAAAAAGAGAGATACTTTGAAAAAAGTATAATTTTCAATTAATTGAAAATGAGACATTATTACAAAGGCCATTTAAACATTTTCAAAAAGACAATTTTCAAACAATCGATGAGCTTTTCTTAGTAATCTACTTCAGAACCATTTAGGGTTCAAGTAAAACTTTGAATAAGTGAAGCTTTTAGAGAGAGGTTTAGTGCTTTTATATTTAATTAATAATCTCAAACCACCCAATTCATATTCATTATATAGATTGGCACGTTTTATTTTGTCTGATTTAGCGTCCCAGATGAAGCGAAATATTTTTTGCTCATATGATTTGAAAAAACAAATCATCAGGAGTAGGCAGCGCCATAAGTAAGTGAGTAAACTGAGATATGACTAAGGAGTTAATCAGGGACATTTTTCCATAAATAGACAGGTATTTACCTCTCCATGGTTGCAGGATTGCAAGTTTTCTATTGAAATTCATTGTGGAGAGCTTATTTATATATTTTTTGTGATATGATTACCAAGTATGTCTACTTCACCATCAGCCCATTTTATAGGTAAACTGTAGGGTAATGTAAAAGTTGTATTTTTTTAAGATCCAATACGTAATATTGTACACTTATCATAATTAGATTTTAGTCCCGAGAGTACAGAAAAGTTATCTAGCTCTTCAATGAGACATTGCAGGGATCTAGCTTGCGGACTTAATATAAAACTTGAGTCATCGGGCATTACATGGACACCTTTTTTTGTAAGCCTTGGATTTGTAATCCTCTTATGTTGTTATTGGATCTGATTTTACTAGCTAGTATTTCGATGGCCATAAATAGATATGGTGACAGAGGACACCCTTGTTTAACTCCTCTTGCTTATGTTAATTAACTTAAAATTACCGTGAGACCGGCAGTTATTTGCTTGACAATCACAGGCTGACTAAATGTAATGACCGCCACAGCCCTAGTCGGAGGTGTAACTGCGTTGAAGCTGTCAAATCAGCAAGCAGCCTCCGGCGTTATAACTATCTCTGACATTGCAATTGGATGCGTAGTCTTGTTACAGTGTTGAACGCTGGAATGTGTGTTGTAAGACATGTGACTCTGGATGACAACATAATGATGTTTGTTTCTTTAGGGCTGTTTTCCTAAAGAAGTTAAATTGTGTATTGTATTTTGTTTCCTTGCCACGATACTAACGAGTATTGCGATATTGCTATTGTCCAGTGCCTAGGTTATTCACCCTCTATCTTTTCCTCTATTCTTCCTTCCCTCACTCCAACACGCCAACCTCCCATCTTCACATTCTCCATCTCCCACTCCCTCTCGCTCTCTCTGACTTCCTCTCTCTGCCTCCATCTTTCATTCACTCCATCTCCCCCCTCACTGCCGCCCTCTTACTCTCCTCCCCCTTCTATCTCTCGGCCTGTGTTTGTGGTCTGTGTCATGTCTCTTGTTTGTGGATATCATAAGAGTGATAAGCATCATATTTCATCTGAATGCTCATGTGTGTGTGTCGGTCCGTAGTTTAGAGCGATAAGCATCACATTTCATTTGACTACTCGTGTGTGTGTCGGTCTGTAGTTTAGAGCGATAAGCATCATATTTCATCTGACTGCACGTGTGTGTGTCGGTCTGTAGTTTAGAGCGATAAGCATCACATTTCATCTGACTACTCGTGTGTGTCGGTCTGTAGTTTACAGCGATAAGCATCACATTTCATCTGACTACTCGTGTGTGTGTCGGTCTGTAGTTTAGAGCGAGAAGCATCACATTTCATCTGACTGCACCGCCCATCACAACATGAATAAATAACATCACCACATTCACATGCAATTAAAGCATCTGTTCCAATGTGATCTCACAGTCTACGGGCACCCAGTGTGTGTGTGTGTGTGTGTGTGTCGGTGTGTGCACGCGCACGTGTTTGTAATACGGTTAGAGGGTTGTGTTGAGTAGTCTGTTGTCTGTAGGGGTGTCTGCCCTTTTGCTCTCAGGAGAGGTTTATTTTGGGGTGATGGTTCCTTCCTACAGGACACACTGTCACAGCTCATCATTGTCCCTGTGTTTGTGCTTGGGATGGGGTAGGGGTTCTGCTGTGTACATGTGTGTGTGATTTAATGTGTGTGTATGTGCATGTATTTATTATGTGTGTGTGTGTGTGTCTCCCCACACCTCGGGGAGAGCTACAAAGTCACAGACTGAAAGAGAGAGGCCTGATTCAGAGTGGCAGGTCTGACGTTAGTCCGATGTTCATCAGACGTTAACTGCTTTGGCCCAGCGTGTGTGTGTGTGTGTGTGTGTGTGTGTGCGTGTGTGTATTGACCCCTAAAGGAACGGCCGCAAGGCACTACAGAGGGTAGTGCGTACGGCCCAGTACATCACCGGGGCCAAGCTTCCTGCCATCCAGGACCTCTATACCAGGCAGTGTCAGAGGAAGGCCCGCCAAAAAATTGCCAAAGACTCCAGCCAGCCAAGTCATAGACTGTTCTTTATGCTACCGCACGGCAAGCGGTACCGGAGCACCAAGTCTAGATACAAAAGGTTTCTTAACAGCTTCTACCCCCAAGCCATAAGACTCCTGAACAATCAAATGGCTAACCAGACTATTTGCATTGTCTCTCCCCCACCCCCATTTTTACACTGCTGCTACTCTCTGCTTATTATCCATGCATAGTCACATTACCTCTACCTACATGTACATATTACCTCAACTACCTCGACTAACCAGTGCCCCTGCACTCTGTACCGGTACCCCCTGTATTTAGTCTCCACATTGACTCTGTACCGGTACCCCCTGTATTTAGCCCTGCTACTGTTATTTTATTGTTGCTCCTTAATTATTCGTTACTTTTCGATTTTATTTTATTTATTATTTTACTTCAGTTTATTTTAGTAAATACTTTAACACTTTTTTTTTTTCTTCTTAAAACTGCATTGTTGTTTAAGTTAGCAGGACAACTTCTGGTAAAACTGGACGGCGTGCAATTCAAATAAATAATCATGAAAATTATATAAACATTTAGGTGTATATACAGTAAGGGAAAAAAGTATTTGATCCCCCTGCTGATTTTGTACGTTTGCCCACTCACAAAGAAATTATAAGTCTATAATTTTAATGGTAGGTTTATTTGAACAGTGAGAGACAGAATAACAACAAAAAAATAAATTGATTTGTATTTTAATGAGGGAAATAAGTATTTGACCCCTCTGCAAAACATGACTTAGTACTTGGTGGCAAAACCCTTGTTGGCAATCACAGAGGTCAGACGTTTCTTGTAGTTGGCCACCAGGTTTGCACACATCTCAGGAGGGATTTTGTCCCACTCCTCTTTGCAGATCTTCTCCAAGTCATTAAGGTTTCCAAAGGTGTTAACCATTTGTCTGTGAGTGAAACAGAACGCATATGGCAGGCGAAACACCAAGGAATTTCTGTCCTGGAAAAAGTGATTTTGACACATTGCTCATTTGGGAACCCCTCCCTCATGAAAATGACCATATAAGGGCATATGAATCCAGTACCCATCGCTTCCTTTAGATGTCAACAGTCTCGATCCAGTGTAAAATTTTATTTTGGATGTTTTAGACCAGAGAATAAGAGCAAACCAGGAAGTTACCTTTTAATGTAAACAGTACCCAGCGCGCGCTCCCGACAAGTCGCGCGGTGTCTTTTTTACCGTCTTTATCGATCAGTTTATATTCCGGTTGACTTATAATAGTAAATATACGTAAAAGTGTTCCTAAGGATACATTTAAAACTATGTTTGATTGTTCTTGGACAAGTTTATAGGTATAAGATGAACGAGTTCGCGTCACGTTTCAATGGAGGAGTGGAGGCTGTCGTTTCTGATTATAACGCGCGAACCAAATGGAGGATTTATGGATAAAATACATTACTTTTGCTAACAAAAGAACCATGGATTGTCTTCGTTGGACACTTAGGATGACCTCAGCAGAAGTTCTTCAACAGGTAATTGATTTGTTTTCGCTGTGAAATGTGTTATGTGTGTGCCATGATGGCTAATCGATTCATGGCTATGGGAAAAATATGTGAGGTGCTACCCTCAAACAATCAAATGTGCTGCTTTCGCCGTAAAGCCTTTTTGAAATCTGACAACGCTGTGATATTGCCAAGAAACAGAGCTTTTGATGAGTATGGAACACTTGTATATTGGTGGATGTTTCATAATTCAACTTTTGGATTTTGAATTTGGCGCCTTACATTTCACCTGGTAGTGTCGGGAGCCGCCCGCTAGCGCCCCAGCAATCCCTGAGAGGTTAATGTGCTTCTTCTTGAGCCACTCCTTTGTTGCCTTGGCCGATGGACGGGGCCATGTACCGTCACCCAAGATGTGATGGTACATGGCCCCGTCCATCGTCCCTTTGATGCGGTGAAGTTGTCCTGTCCCCTTAGCAGAAAAACACCCCCAAAGCATAATGTTTCCACCTCTATGTCTGATGGTGGGGATGGTGTTCTTGGGGTCATAGGCAGCATTCCTCCTCCTCCAAACACGGCGAGTTGAGTTGATGCCAAAGAGCTCCATTTTGGTCTCATCTGACCACAACACTTTCACCCAGTTGTCCTCTGAATCATTCAGATGTTCATTGGCAAACTTCAGACGGGCATGTATATGTGCTTTCTTGAGCAGGGGGACCTTGAGGGCGCTGAAGGATTTCAGTCCTTCACGGCGTGGTCTGTTACCAATTGTTTTCTTGGTGACTATGGTCCCAGCTGCCTTGAGATCATTGACAAGATCCTCCCGTGTAGTTCTGGGCTGATTCCTCACCGTTCTCATGATTATTGCAACTCCACGAGGTGAGATCTTGCATGGAGCCCCAGGCCGAGGGAGATTGACAGCTCTTTTGTATTTCTTCCATTTGCGAATAATCGCAATAACTGTTGTCACCTTCTCACCAAGCTGCTTGGCGATGGTCTTGTAGCCCATTCCAGCCTTGTGTAGGTCTACAATCTTGTCCCTGACATCCTTGGAGAGCTCTTTGGTCTTGGCCATGGTGGAGAGTTTGGAATCTGATTGATTGATTGCTTCTGTGGACAGGTGTCTTTAATACAGGTAACAAACTGAGATTAGGAGCACTCCCTTTAAGAGTGTGCTCCTAATCTCAGCTCGTTACCTGTATAAAAGACACCTGGGAGCCAGAAATCTTTCTGATTGAGAGGGGGTCAAATACTTATTTCCCTCATTAAAATGCAAATCAATTTATAACATTTTTCACGTGTTTTTCTGGATTTTTTTGTTGTTATTCTGTCTCTCACTGTTCAAATAAACCTACCATTAAAATTATAGACTGATCATTTCTTTGTCAGTGGGCAAACGTACAAAATCAGCAGGGGATCAAATACTTTTTTCCCTCACTGTAAGTGTCTTATATCGGTTGAAAGCTTACATTCTTGTTAATCTAACTGCACAGTCCGATTATACAGTAGCTATTACAGCGAAAGCATGCCATGCGATTGTTTGAGGACGGCGCCCCACATCAAAATATTGGTTTCATAAATTCACAAATAGCGATTAAATATTCACTTACTTTTAGAAAATCTATAAATATATAACATGTAGTGTCATTTTGTTAGATAAAATCCTTCTCTATATCCCAAAAAGTCAGTTTAGTTAGCGTCATCGAATTGAGTAATTCACTCGTCAACATGCAGAGAAAGGAATCCGAAAATCTAACCCTAAACTTTGTTGTTTCAACAAGTCAAAATAAGTTTATTTCCACTCCTCAAATACCTTAAAATGTAATGAAACTATAATATTTCTTACGGAAAGAAGTATGTTCAATAGGAAACTGATTTTAGCAGGTGCATCCTGTCTTCATAGCGCGTGCCAACACGAATTTCCTAGACTGTGTCCCTGTACTAAAACTGATATTTCTTATTCGTTTTGGAAGTTACAAGCTTGAAACCTTGAACAAAGACTGCTGACACCCTGTGGAAGCCATAGGAATTTCATCCTGGGAGCTAATTTCCAGTATGCCCTTGTACTTGCCATTGTAAGAGTATGGTCTCTCAAAAAATAATAATGTCCGGTTGGTTTTACTTTGGATTTTCTCCTACCATATCTATTGTGTTATATTCTCCTACATTATTTTAACATTTCTACAAACTTCAACGTGTTTTCATTCCAATGGTACCAATTATATGCATATCCTGGCTTCAGGGCCTGAGCAATAGGCAGTTTACTTTGGGCACCTCACTCAGGCAGAAATTGAGAAAAAGGGGCCTAGCCCTAAGAAGTAAGCATTTCACTATAAGGTCTAAACCTGTTGTATTGGGCACGTGACAAATCAAATTTGATTTGGATTTCTTCGGCCCATGAGGGATTCCCTCTCAAACTGGTGAAACCCACCCCTCAGATAAATGTGTGCTGAATGTACTTGTCAGTAGAATGTATTTCCTCAATGCTAAAGTTCAATAACCAATTATCAATCATACTGAATAATTCAATAAATATGTTACACATGACATGAATGTGTTGCTACCGGCAACAGGAAAGATCCATGTTTGAGTATCCAATATTATAATTTTTTTATTGAACCTTTATTTAACTAGGCAAGTCAGTTAAGAACCAATTCTTATTTACAATGATGGCCTAGGAACAGTGGGTTAACTGCCTTGTTCAGGGGCAGAACGACAGACTTTTACCTTGTCAGCTCGGGATTCAATCCAGCAACCTTTCAGTTACTGGCCCAACCCTCTAACCACTAGGCTACCTGCCACCCCAAAAAACGTATCTCTCCTTCATCCCTCTCTCTATTTTCCACTCTTTCCATGTCTCTCTTTTCCACATCTTTCTCTCTCTCCATGTCTCTCTAATCTCTCATTTGCTTTTCTGTCACATCTCTCTATTTCCCCATGCATAAAACACATGCACACATGCGCACACACACATGGTGTTGACAGGGCCTGAACTGTCCATCCTAATTTGATAACGTACAGCCTTCCAGAGGTTGTTCTCACAAACCAAGGGCAGGAATTAAATTAATAGCCCTGTTATTGGATGCCATGTGTTACCATGGACACTGACAGCTCATATTACTCTCTGATTTGTGTCTGGGAAATCATTCCCCCATCAGCTTCATGCCTACACCTTGGTTCAACTCTAACCCTAGCCTTAACCACTGCCACAACCTTAGCCTCAACCACAACCACTACCCTAACCCTCAACCACTACCCTAACCCTCAGCCACTACCCTAACCCTCAACCACTACCCTAACCCTAGCCTCAACCACTACGCTAACCCTCAACCACTACCCTAACCCTCAGCCACTCCCCTGCCCTCGGCCACTACCCTAACCCTCAACCACTACCCTAACCCTAGCCTCAGCCACTACCCTAAACCTCAGCCACTATCCTAACCCTCAGTCACTACCCTAACCCTAGCCTCAGCCACTACCCTAGCCTCAGCCACTACCCTAAACCTCAGCCACTACCCTAACCCTCAGTCACTACCCTAACCCTAGCCTCAGCCACTACCCTAAACCTCAACCACTACCCTAACCCTAACCTTCAGCCACTACCCTAACCCTCAGCTACTACCTTAACCCTAGCCTCAGCCACTACCCTAACCCTCAATCACTACCCTGAGCCACTACCCTAACCCTCAGCCACTACCCTAGCCTCAACCACTACCCTAACCCTCAGCCACTACCCTAACCCTAGCCTCAAACACTACCTTAACCCTCAACCACTACCCTACCCCTAGCCTCAACCACTACCCTAACCCTAGCCTCAACCACTACCCTAAACCACTACCCTAACCCTAAGCCACTACCCTAACCCTAGCCTCAACCACTACCCTAACCCTAGCCTCAACCACTACCCAAACCCTAGCCTCAACCACAGCCCTAACCCTAGCTTCATGTCCACATCCCGGTTCAAGCCTAACCCTGAACTTATGTTCAAAGCTGGCTTAACCCTAAACCTAACTAGAACTCCCCCAAACAGGGCTTCCCACCTCTGAATTACCTATTTAACCTCTGCCATATAATATGACTGTAACTTACTGTATGTAGGCCCACATAGACAGGATTCTAACATGACATTCAAACTGTTCACAGACAGACAGACCAGTATTTGGTACACTACACTACACTACACTACACTACTGCCTACTACCTCTGTCTCCCCACTCTCTCTCTCTCTCAATTCAATTATTTCTCTCTCTCTCTCTACCTAAAACTCTCATCACCCATTATCTCTTCTTTCTTTCTCTATCTCTGTCTTCCCCATCTTCTCTCTTTCTCCCTGCCTGTATTTCTCTCTCTCCCCCTCATGCCCTTATGACCGAGGTCAGTGTTCTGCCAGCAGAACTAGATTGCATTAGTACGAATGGCTGCGCGCACACACACACACACACACACACACCCCCCCCCCTTGGTTAATGCAGCCCTCTTCCCTTCCCTGTGGAGAAAGTAGAGCACATCCATGCAGCCAATCACACTAATGCAAACCTACACTGATGTGTGTGTGTGTGTCATTGTCACACAAGCATAAATGACAGCCCTACTCTTTCCCTTTAAATGGAAGAGGTGTGTTTGTACGCTGTGTTATCTCCACAACAGCTCTACACAGGAGAGGAGAGCAGATGCTACCTCTGTGGAAAGGGGATAATGTGTGTTTTGAACCCGACAAAACAGCATCTGCCCATTGTCCTGTTAGCTCCTAGAACTAATACCTACAGTGAGGGGAAAAAGGTATTTGATCCCCTGCTGATTTTGTACGTTTGCCCACTGACAAAGAAATTATCAGTCTATAATTTTAATGGTAGGTTTATTTGAACAGTGAGAGACAGAATAAGAACAAAAAAATCCAGAAAAACGCATGTGAAAAATGTTATGAATTGATTTGCATTTTAATGAGGGAAATAAGTATTTGACCCCCTCTCAATCAGAAAGATTTCTGGCTCCCAGGTGTCACCTGTATAAAAGACACCTGTCCACAGAAGCAATCAATCAATCAGATTCCAAACTCTCACACACACACACACAGTAGGGCTAATCCCAGGGTCTCATGCCAGTCAGTCGTTCATAACAGATATAAATCAACAAATTATAATCGTAAATAAAACATTGTGGAGCCTCAAAACATGGTTAAAAATACAATTTGATATCATTGATGGTCAGTCCTTCTCCAGCTGTTTACCAAAACAGTGGCGGGGTACCTTTTTGTTGTTTGAACTGCAGATTTCAGTTCCCTTCAACAGTGGTACCATGGTTATAACACCAGAGATGCTTTGCTGGGTCTGGTTTCTGACAGGACACTCAATTACACAATACAAAATCAATTCTGGCCTTTATACGAATACATCCCATTACCTCCTTCTACACCTCCTCCTCTCCACCTCCTCCTCTCCACCCACTCCTTCAGTCTATGAGATCATTTAAGGTGGGGATGAGCTCAGCTAAACAAATACACCTGGTGACACACAGGCTCATGTCGAAGCACACACGGACATACACACACACACGTATGCGCACACACACAGTAATCAAAGGGTTTCATGCCAGTCGTTAATAATCCATAACGGATTATTTCAAATCAACAAATTGCCAAATAATTAATATTTTATACACACACACACAAACATAACCTATACTTTTGGTCATGTAGTGTGTATATACACACACACACACACACACACACACACACATACATATACACACACACACTACTGTTCAAAAGTTTGGGGTCACTTAGAAATGTCCTTGTTATTGAAAAACACATTTTTTGTCCATTAAAATAACATCAAATTGATCAGAGATACAGTGTAGACATTGTTAATGTTGTAAACGACTATTGTAGCTGAAAATGGCAGATTTTTTATGGAATTTTATTTGACCTTTATTTTACTAGGCAAGTCAGTTAAGAACAAATTCTTATTTTCAATGACGGCCTAGGAACAGTGGGTTAACTGCCTGTTCAGGGGCAGAACGACAGATATGTACCTTGTCAGCTCAGGGAATTGAACTTGCAACCTTTCGGTTACTAGTCCAATATCTACATAGTCGTAGAGGCCCATTATCAGCAACCATCACTCCTGTGTTCCAATGGCACATTGTGTTAGCTAATCCAAGTTTATCATTTTAAAAGGGTAATTGATCATTAGAAAACCCTTTTGCAATTATGTTAGCACAGCTGAAAACTGTAGTTCTGATTAAAGAAGCAATAAAACTAGCCTTCTTTAGACTAGTTGAGCATCTGTCACACCCTGATCTATTTCACCGGTCTTTGTGATTGTCTCCACTCCCCTCCAGGTGTCGCCCATCTTCCCCATTATCCCCTGTGTATTTATACCTGTGTTCTCTGTTTGTCTGTTGCCAGTTCGTCTTGTTTGTCAAACCTACCAGTGGTTTTGTCAGCTCCTGCTTTTCCCCAGTCTCTCTTTTCTCATCCTCCTGGTTTTTGACCCTTGCCTGTCCTGACCCTGTACCCACCTGCCTGACCACTCTGCCTGCCCCTGAGACTGCCTGCCATCCTGTACCTTTGCCCCACCTCTGGATTACCGACCTCTGCCTGACCTGCCCGAGCCTGCCTGCCGTCCTGTACCTTTGCTGTTATAAACATTGTGTTGTGTCTTTACTATGGATTAAATGATATGACATGCTATTTTATAAAATATTTTTTCTGTAATTAATATTACCTGATTAAACTAATCATGTAATTGTAATTAACTAGGAAGTCGGGGCACCACGGAATAATGTTCATAGAGCTGTTGTCTTCCTAATAAACTCTTAAAGACCTGGTAATCTTTTATATCAATAGCAGTCAATTATTAATCGTCACCATATTCAGTCTCATCTGAACGTCGTAAATTTCTTGAGGGCGAAACCGATATGACGGCTGGTTACACAAAGAAAGGGGGTCTCTATCGGACCTTATGAAGCTATGCTATCGTAAATACAGAATCTTTTGCATTCTAAATAATTGCACAAAAAAATATTATTTTAATTTGCTCCATGGCTCAGGTGGCCAAGTGGACACAAGGCTATTTGTCTCATCTCATTTGCAGCTGTTTCTGATTTAATAAACATTCGGAAAAGTAAAATGCAAGAAATATATTTACTCTGAGCTGCGCTTCGATAGATTAATCGAAGATGGAAGGCTGGGTTTCCCAGCAGAGATCTCCCTTGTCCTTTGAAGAATATAGTAGAATCGCAATCATCCTTCCAGCGTGGCGATCGTCACCTCCACGCTGAAATTCGCCCTTTTAAACGTATGGACATCAGTCCTCACGTCATCTGGAACACAATGTTAATTTCGTTAGGTTGTGGTCGTTCAACCATTCGCAACCAGAGCTCACGCTGAGGTTGGTTTAGTTCTGTAGTTCATATTAGCCATTTTAAATGTATGGACAGCAGTCCTCACGTCATCGGGAACACAAGGTTGACTTTCGTCAACGGGCTTTTGTAGTGGGGGAGAGAAGGGCGTGATTCATAGTTTGCATTTAAATTGCACAACAATTCCATGTGAATCTGATAACTAGAATGTGTAGACTTTCCAAGATTCAGTTTATGTCGTCTTATCAATAATGTCTCAGATGACAACTGATCTGACATCATATTCTTTAAGTCCCAACGGACACTTTCAACTGGTTGGATTATTTCCCCAACCTTTTGATGTTACAATACTCTTTCTATGTTAACAAAAAGGCTTTCCAAGAGTCCATTCTGTAGAGTGGAGAGAAAAAGGGGGAGAGGTATTTATAGGGGGGTCATAAACCTCCCCCAACAGGGAAACGTCATGACAATTGTTACTTCGACACGGTCTGCATTTGGGTCTTACCAATTTGTCATCCTACAAGAAACATGGTGTAGAGGAGACGGACCCACTGGTTGCCCTCTAGGTTACAGAGAGCTGGTAGTCCCATCCACCAAACTACCAGGTGTGAAACAGGGAAGAGACTCAGGGTGTATGCTAATTTGGTATAAAGCAGACCTAACCCACTCTTTAAAATTAGTCAAAACAGGAACATTTTACATTGTTTGTGTTGCACTGCTTTGCTGTATCTTGGCCTCAAAAGGCCTACCTGGTTAAATAAAGGTTAAATAAAAAATAAAAAATCTGGCTAGAAATGAATAAGGAAATTATCTCGTGTGCTACCTATATCCCCCCAGTAGAATCTCCATACTTTAACGATGACAGCTTCTCCATCCTAGAGTGGGAGATCAACCATTTCCTGGCGCAGGGACATGTACTAGTCTGTGGCGACCAAAATGCAAGAACTGTACAATATCCTGACACTCTTAGCACACAGGGGGACAAACACCTACCTGGAGAGGAAAGCATTCCCTCCCCCTAGACACAACTATGACAAAACTACCAACAAAAACAGGTCACAACTCAAGCCGCTCTGTCGCACGGTGGGTCTGTATATAGTCAAAGGTAGGCTTTGAGGGGACATTTACAGTAGGTACACCTACAGCTCATTCCTTGGCGGTAGTACTGTACAGTACTTTATCACTGACCTCAACCCATAGTCTCTCAGAGCGTTCAGTCAGCCCACTGACACCCCTATCAAATCACAGCAAAATCAAAGTTTACCTGAACAGAGCAATACTCAATCATGAGGCATCAAAGCCAAAGGAACTGCATAATATTAAGAAATGCTATAGATGGAAGGATAGTAGTGTAGAAAACCTACCAAAAAACAATTAGGCAACAACAAATGCAATCCCTTCCTGACAACTTCCTGGACAAAAGGAAGAAAAAAACCTAAACAGTATATTTGATATATAGTATATACTTCCCTATGAAATCAAAACATTTCAAGCAGGCAACAATGACAAATGGTTTGATGAAGAACGCAAAAACCTAACAAAGAAATTGAGAAACCAAAAACATAGAGACCCAGAAAACCTGAGCCTACGCCTTCACTATGGTGAATCACTAAAACAATACAGAAATACACTACGGAAAAAGAAGGAACAGCACGTCAGATCAATGTAATTGAAGAATCCAATTGAAGAATTGAAGAATCCATAGAATCTAACCACTTCTGGGAAAATTGGAACACAATAAATAAACAACAACACAAAGAGATATTATCCAAAACGGAGTATGGATAAACCCCTTCTCCAATCTTTCTGGCTCTATAACAAAAAAACAACAGGAAAAACATATACATGGTCAAATAAAAATCTTAGAATCAAAAATGAAAAACTTCCCACCCAAAAAGGCCTGTGGGGTTGATGCTATCCTAAATTAAATTATAAAATATACAGACCACAAATTCCAATTGGCTATACTTAAACTCTTTAACATCATTCTCAGCTCTGGCATTTTCCCCAATATTTGGAACCACCAAGGACTGATAAACCCCAATCCACAAAAGTGGAGACAAATTTGACCCCAATAACTACTGTGGGATATGCGTCAACAGCAACCTTGGGAAAATCCACATTATCATTAACAGTGGCTTTTTACCAAATTAACGTATGACAGACCACGTATTCACCCTGCACACCCTAATTGACAAACAAACAAACCAAAATAAAGGCAAAGACTTCTCATGCTTTGTTGATTTCAAAAAAGCTTTTGACTCAATTTGGCATGACGGTCTGCTAAACAAATTGATGGAAAGCGGTGTTGGGGGAAAAACATTATAAAATCCATGTTTACAAACAACAAGTGTGCGGTTAAAATTGGAGAGAAAATACGATTTCTTTCCACAGACAGGGATGCAGCTTGAACCCCACATATATATAAGACCTGGGACCTGACAGTAAATCTTAGGAAGACCAAAATAATGGTGTTCCAAAAAAGGTCCAGTCGCCAGGTCCACAAATATAAATTCCATCTAGACACCGTTGCCCTAGAGCACACAAAAAACGATACATACCTCGGCCTAAACATCAGCGCCACAGGTAACTTCTACAAAGCTGTGAACGATCTGAGAGACAAGGCAAGAAGGGCCTTCTATGCCACCAAAAGGAACATACAATTTGACATACCAATTAGGATCTGGCTAAAAACACTTGAATCAGTTATCCTCTACGGGCTAGGGGGCAGTGTTCAGAGTTTTGGAGAGTCTGGCGGGCCAAAAGTAAAATGCCTGGTATAGGATATGCACATAATTAGTATTGGATAGAAAACACTCTGAAATGTCTAAAACTGTTAAAATAATGTCTGTGAGCATAACAGGTGTTGCGAAGTGTCAAAGGGTGGCTACTTTGAAGAATCTTCAATATAAAAATATATATATTGGTTACTAAATGATTCCATTTGTGTTAATTCATAGTTTTGATGTCTTCTACGCTGTAGAAAATAGTAAAAATAAGGAAAAATCCTGGAACGAGTAGGTATGTCCAAAATTGACTGGTACTGTACATTTTTGTACAGTATATGTCATTTAGCAGACGTTTTATCCAAAGCGACATTAGGTGGCCCCGGGAATCGAACCCACAACCCTGGCGGTGAAAGCACCATGCTCTACCAACTGAGTCATACTAAAATGAACATGAATGGATAGGGAAGGTCAGCAAAGCCTATGATAAGAAGCCATGATTAATTTGCAGTCATGGAAAAATGTTCATCACTGCCATTTGATTAGCACATTGACTCTGGGTGGGTCTGGGGACCAACATTATTTCAATGCTTAAGCCTGATTTGTTGTGAGAGTTTGTTGTGAGTGGCCAGCTCCTCCAGATGAGTCAGTCACACCAACCCTGCTGTTCACCGACTGTTCCTGCACGATCCTGCATGGAGATCAACAGGAGTGACATCACCTGTCTGCCCTAAGACCACTCCACCTCACCCGTACAATTTTTTCCACAGTCAGGTAGACGTCGCCCCTAACCACAGATCTAGGATCAGATTACTCTACCCACAGTCCTACCCTAACCTGTCTACCTCATACTGTAGGTGTGAGTCTCTGTCTTTCTGGGGCTTCAGCCTTTTTCTGGAAGTTCTCCCAGTAGGCGGAGTCTTCTTCAAAGAGAGGTGTGGCCATGCTGATGAGGTCACTGAAAGAGAGGAAGGTGAAGGAGGGGGGAGGAGAGGTGAGGGCAGGGGGAGGCTGAGGAAAAAGAAGGAGGTTAGAAATCTACTTCCTTGTGCTGAAAAGAAAAATACACACACCTATGACTCACCACAGATCTGACTGTATGGCTGGGTCCCAGTGCCACAGCAACATGGTGGTCCTTACCCAATACAGTCTCCTGAAGGAGGACAGGAGCAGTTAAAGAAACACACACGTTTACATGAAATACACACAACATACAAACAGAATGAGGTTAGGTTAGGTTGACTCATACGAGTGGTTAAGGTGACAAATAGCTCTCGTTTACTGAAAGGATCACGCATGTAGCCGGCCACACACACACACCTCTCCCCGTTCTAATACATCAGTGTCCTAATACTGGCTGGTCATTATCCCGGTTCTCCTCTCGCTCTCTTTCATTCCACACAGTTGGCCCTAATCATAGGCCCATTCTGGGGAGTTGTGTACATCCCAGACAAGCAATCTCCTGAAGTTTGTAATTTGCACTTTGAAATGTCAGACTTTAATTTTCAATTTTGAAAAATGTATCAACCACTGCAAAAATGTCCATTAATTCTAATCCACATTTCCTGTTGCTGCAGGATTATTTTCTTGCTGTAGTAAACTGTATCAAATTAAGATCCTTCATCTTTATCTCATGTTCTTTATGGAAGGATGACTCCCTGCAACATCTGTTTGCGACACTACAAAGAAGTTACAGAAAACAAATACTTTTTCTCCCCCAGGCATCATCAACAAAACAAAAACAATAACGGCTGTGGGGCAGACAGGGGCGCTGTTTCAATCAGATTCAATCTGATTCTAACTGTCTGGATAAGAGTGAAATAATTGTGACAGTGTGTGTGTACATGTATGAGTTGTAATGAACCCTGTGAGTGTTTCTGTGTGCATGATTCTTCTTGTTAATTCCCTCACTACCAAATGTCATGACCTCATAACACAGTGGGGTCGTGACATTACACAGGGTCACCAGGAAGTGGAAAGACCTTGGTTACCACCTCATTAAGCCAGCCAATCAATACGCAGCGCTCAGAGGGCACCAGGTCAGCACTGCTGCTTGCCTCATCTGTATGTTAATTGTGTGTGTGTGTACACATACATACAAACAGTACCAGTCAAAAGTTTGGACACACCTACTCATTCAATGGTTTTTCTTTTTTACATTGTAGAATAAAAGTGAAGACATCAAAACTATGAAACAATCATGTAGTAATCAAAATATAAAATATATTTTAGATTTGTGATTCTTCAAAGTAGCCATCCTTTGCCTTGACGACAGCTTTGCACACTGTTGGCATTCTCTCCACCAGCTTCACCTGGAATGCTTTTCCAACAGTCTTGGAGTTCCCACATATGCTGAGCACTTGTTGGCTGCTTTTCCTTCACTCTGCAGTCCAACTCATCTCAAACCATCTCAACTGGGTTCAGGTTGGGTGATTATAGGAGGCCAGGTCATCTGATGCAGCACTCCAGCACTCTCCTTCTTGGTCAAATAGCCCTTACTCTGCCTGGAGGTGTGTTGGGTCATTGTTCTGTTGAAAAACAAATGATAGTCCCACTAAGTACAAACCAGATGGGATGGCGTATCGCTGCAGCCATGCTGGTTAAGTGTGCCTTGAATTCTAAATAAAAGCACTGTCAGTGTCACCAGCAAAGCACCCCAACACCATCACACCTCCATGCTTTACAGTGGGAACCACACATGCAGAGATCATCCGTTCACCTACTCTGCGTCTTACAATGACACAGTGGTTGGAACGAAAAATCTCAAATTTGGACTCATCAAACCAAAGGACAGATTTCCACCGGTCTAATGTCCATTGCTCGTGTTTCTTGGCCCAAGCAGTCTCTTCTTCTTCTTGGTGTCCTTTTAGTAGTGGTTTCTTTACAGTAATTAAACCATGAAGGCCTGATTCACACACTGAAGGCCTGATTCATGAAAGCCTGATTCCTAATTGTCTCCTATGAACAGTTGATGTTAAGATATGTCTGTTACTTGAACTCTGAAGCAAGTAATGATGGACTGTCGTTTCTCTGCTTATTTGAGCTGTTCTTGCCATAATATGGACTTGGTCTTTTACCAAATAGGGCTATCTTCTGTATACCAGCCATACCTTGTCACAGCATAAATTATTGACTCAAACGCAATAAGGAAAGAAATTCCACAAGTTAACTTTTAACAAGGCACACCTGTTAATTGAAATGCCTTCCAGGTGACTAACTGGTTAAGAGAATGCCAAGTGTGCAAAGCAGTCATCAAAGCGAAGGGTAGATAATTTGAAGAATTTCAAATATTAAACATATTTTGATTTGTTTAACACTTTTTTGGTTAATACGTGATTCCATGTGTTATTTCATAGTTCTGATGTCTTCATTATTATTATTCTACAACGTAGAAAATAATAAAAAATTAAGAAAACCTTTGGAATGAGCAGGTGTGTCCAAACCTTTGACTGGTACTGTTTGTTTGTATGCATGCGTGTGTCTTAACAGGTAGTGCAGGGATGCTGGAAGTGTGAGACAAGTGTTTCTGGGGAGTTAGTCAGCCTATCTGGAAGAAACATTAATTCTGCAGACCTTGGCAGATGTGAAGTCTAGCATCCTAGTTGTTTCTCATTACTCGTATCAATATGGCAGAGAGAGGAGGGGGGTGACAAGGACATGAGCTCTTCTCTTGCTCACTCAGGCAAAAGGTGTGTGTGTGCACTTGACCCAGCCAATAGCGAAAAGGTTCAAATGTGATGATTTTTCCAGTACATTGGCAGTTAGTTTTCTCCCAGTCCTCCCTAGCTCCCTCCCTCTTCCACTTAGAAAACATCTCTGCAGCAGATCCACAGCGCAGCTGTACTATCCCTGAGCTGGCTATCAATACTGTAGGTGTGTTGCTATTCACTGGTGGTAGAAGTGTCACAACAGAAACACCATTAGCCCGACAAACCAGTCCAGAGAGGACAGAGCGGATTCTGTGATGGACCATTCATTCTTTTCAACTGTATAGGTGAGATCCAACCCACCCAATAGGTTACCACAATACTGCTTTCCCCTGACACAGTATTTCTTCAGACTAGTGTGGATGAAAGGAGGGAGATGAGGAAAGGAGACTAAATGAAGAAGTCACATTTTTCAACTCTAAAGCCTTGGTGTGAGAGGTACTGAGAGCATCCTAGGTAAAGGTCTCCAGTATTCCCTAGAAAAGTACTTTACAAATGCTTTCAAGGTTACATTGTTGGAGAATTCAAAAAGACTCCGAGGCAGAGAGAATGCCAGAGTACACGTTTGTGCGTATGCTAAGATAGCAATCATAAAGAGATGGCTAATACATCGTATGGCTGCTAACAAGACCTTGCTAGTCGGTCATTAGTGGCTCTGAAATGCAATAAGGATAGCAATAGCTTTAGTGGGTAACTCTAAAGCTAACTGATTAAATTGGATCAGGGTAGAGTAAGCTATAGCTGCTAAAGAGACCCTACTAAACTACTTACTACTTTTTAACTACTTAGCTAGCATGTTAGCTAACCCCACCCCTCATACCTAACCTTAACCCCCTAACCTAGCTAACATTAGCCACGGGACACGAATGCTTTATAAAGAAAAGTGTACGGGACACGAATGCTTTATGAAGAAAATTGTGTGGTGGACACGAAAATAAATGTGTGTGCCTGTCACAAATTTCAAATAAGTAATTTGTGTCCATTTCGCAACAATCTGTGATAGTGTGTTGGACACACAGAAACGAGCAGGAGCTGGTTGGACACAGAAACGAGCAGGAGCTGGTTGGATACTTTTGAAGTTTCTTTCTCTTCCTGCTCTTTTCTCCTTCCCTCTACTGGACCCTGCTCACCTCGAAGGTCCAGACCTCCTCTTCTTCCTCGTCCAGGTGCATTGTGGTCCCGCGACACATCTTGTCCTCTGCAATTGGCTCAGGTGAGAGGTGAAACTCTGCCCTCTGTAGATTAAAGCCCAGCCCTGTGCCAATCGCCTTGATGAAACTTTCCTTCAATGCCTTGACGGACAGGAAAGATAAACAGAGCCACAAAAATATAAGATGAAGAGTGGTGTAAAAATAATACAGTTAAAGTGCTCTTATATTGTACAAGTGAGATTAGAAACTGTGGTTTGAGCCCTGAATGCTGATTGGCTGACAGCCGTGGTATACCACAGGTATGACAAAACATTTTTACTGCTCTAATTATTACGTTGGTAACCAGTTTATAATAGCAATGAGGCACTACGGGGGTTTGTGGTACATTGCCAATATACCACGGCTAAGGGCTGTGTCCAGGCACTCTGTGTTGTGTCGTGCTTATTTTATTTTACCTTTATTTAACTAGGCAAGTCAGGTAGGCTACCTGCCGCCCCATGAACAGTCCTTAGCCAAGGTATATTGGCCATATACCACACATTCTCGGGCCTTATCGCTGAATTATACAATGCCTTCAGAAAGTACTAACACCCCTTGACTTTTTCCAAAAACGTTTGCGTTATAGTCTGAATATAAATTGAGATGTGTGTAGGCCAGTGACACAAATACCCCATAATGTCAAAGTGGAATTATGTTTTTAAATTAATAAAAAATGAAAAGCTTTAAATGTCGAGTCAATAAGTATTCAAACCGTTTGTTATGGCAAGCCTAAATAAAGTTCAGGGGTACAAATTTGCTTAACAAGTCACATAAGTCTACTCACTATGAATTTCAAACACAGATTCAACCACAAAGACCAGGGAGCTTTCCCAATGACTCGCAAAGAAGGGCACCTATTGGTAACAGGTAAATGAAACAAAAAAGGAGACACTGAATATCCCTTTGAGCATGGTGTTATTAATTAGTTATTAATTACACTCTGGATGGTGTATCAATACACCCAGTCATTAAAAAGATACAGGCAATCTTCCTAACTCAGTTGCCGAAAAAAAAGGAAGGAAACCGATCAGGGATTTCACTATGAGGCCAACGGTGACTAAAACAGTTTAATGGCTGTGATAAGAGAAAACTGAGGATGGATCAACATTGGAGTTACTCCACAATACTAACACAATTGACAGAGTGAAAAAATGGAAGCCTGTACAGAATGAATAAAAATTCACTAAAAGGCACAAAAGTAAATCTGCGTAAAATGTGGCAAAGAAGTTAACTTTACGTCCTGAATACAAAGCATTAGGTTTGGGGCAAATCCAACACATCACGTTGTACCACTCTTCATATTTTCAAGCATAGTGGTGGCTGCATCATGTTATGAGTATGTTTGTCATATGCATGGATTACGGAGGTTTTTTTTGTTGATAAAAATAAATGGAATAGAGCTAAGTGTAACAGTATAACTTCCGTCCCTCTCCTAACCCCTACCTGGACTCGAACCAAGGACCCTCTGCACACATCAACAACTGACACCCACGAAGCAACGTTACCCATCGCTCCACAAAAGTTGTGACCCTCGCAGAGCAAGGGGAACAACTACTTCAACTAAAAGACGCAAAAGGGGATTCTAACATGTATTGACTCAGGGGTGTGAATACTTATGTAAATGAGATATTTCTGAATTTCATTTCCAATAAATATGTTAACATTTCTAAAACATGTTGTTTTCACTTTTCATTGTGTGTGTGTGGGGGTACTGTGTGTAGATGTGTGAGGAAAAAAACTATTGAATCAATTTTGAATTCAGGCTGGAACACAAAATGTGTAATAAGTCAAGGGGTGTGAATACGTTCTGAAGGCACTGCCTGTACACAATCATTTTAAATGGTGAAAAACCATTGGTGTACCCATAAGGCATACAAAATCAGGTTGAACACTTTCCCTGTCCCAGGCAATGGCACAGGGCTATGTGTGTGATGATCATGGTGTGTGTGGATGTGTCCCTGAAGTCAAACAAACCTTGTTACACGAGGGCAAGCCACAGTAACACAATTACAAGGCAAGTCACTATGGTAACAGGAAAGCACTAAGATTAGTCAACAGCAATGATATCAGTACTTAATGTCCTTGTGCCACTCTCTCAATCTGACAACTTCTCGACTGAGCAGCTCAATTAATGTGTGTGTGGGGGGGGGGTCCCTGCATGTAATGTGTATGACTCAGTGTGCAAGTCCAGTGTGCGTATTGTATATCACCATGGACGTGAGAGTGATGGTTACCCAGTGTCTGTAGAACATGGTCAGTTGCTCCCATTCCGATCCTGCTCTGCGGATAACACTCCACTCATAATCCGTAAACTGCCTCGTCATGATACGGAAAAACTCTGGGACAGAACTGCTACCTAGAGACAGAGGGAGGGAGGGAGAGAGAGGGCGGTACAGGGGAATAAAAACATAAACACAAACCGGATGGTTTGAGCTCTGACAATAAGGAAACAGTTGAGGGAGAGGAGGTTGAAAATGGAGAGAAAAGCAACACACACTCTCCTACTTTGTTTGGGATCATCACTTTCTCTCCTCCAACCATCTATTAACACAGACGGAATGGGAATCGGCAGGAGATCCCTGTGATAGAGCACTGCCAAATCGCTCTTAGGGAATATGAAAGACAACACTGGCACCATGTGGTAAAGAAAGGAACTGCAGCAAACTTCCTTTAGATTACTTTGTAAAATGGATTTAGGGATTTGTGAATGACAGCCCATCTATAAGGTTTAAAGGGCCTAGTTAGCTATTCTCCCTGGGGAGCAATGTGGAAGATAAGTATGTGCTTTAAGGTATCGCCATCCTTAGGGAATGAGGCTACGTAGAACGCTCAACCCTTTCAGATGAAGAGGTCTAGGCCTATTTAAAGAGGGATTTGGGAGAAGTTCTGGGCGAGTGACAGGACTGGGTTAGCAGATTAGCGTCCTGAAGGCTTGGAGAGGACGCCAAATGAGATGTGGTGAGAAGGGTGAAATAGAGAGACTCAGGCAGGGGAGTTAGACAGGATAGAAGGGTTACTTCTCCCTCACATAAAACAGGAGAGAGAGAGAGAGAGAGAGAGAGAGAGAGAGAGAGAGAGAGAGAGAGAGAGAGGTAGTAAGACAGTTTACTGCCAGAGTAAGCTCTTCTCAATGCTGCTCATTTAATCAAACTGACAAATCAAAGCACTAAAGAAAGTGTGCACGCACGTGCAGACACACACACCTGGGTTGGTGGTCTTCATCACATCCACCCCGACCTGCAGCCCCTGCTCTGCAGCCAGCACAGCGTAGTCACCCTGGTGGGAGATGTTAAAACTCCAGGAAACAGGGCTGGAGCAGGCTGGGTTGGCCAGGTAGGGCTTTCCTCTGGGAGAACGCTCCAGTCGGATGTCAGCCCAGGGAACACCCATCCTGTCACACACCAACCTCCTCAACAACAACCTGCCAGCCTGGAAGAGCAGGGAAAAGGAGAGTGTCAATAGGGTGCTGCCTCTCCTCTCTCCAGTGAATGGTAACTCTGAAGCCTCATCTTCTTCTGTGGATTTTTTTGGCAGTTGGCAACCAACTTTAAGGTGCATTACCGCCACCAACTGGACTGGGGTGTGGACCAGAGACAGGGGAAGGCCTAAATCCTACTCAATATTCGTATCTCTCTAAGGAAACAAAATAATTAAATACTAGATCCCCTGAAGATTTCCCCAGCAGTTCACTTAATCCTGGCTCTTCAACTCCATTACTCCTCAAATCTAATAACAATCGCTCCCTTTGCCTCCCATATTTCTGGCACTGAACTAGAACATGTTCCACTGTCTCCATCTCCGCCTGACAATGATCACACCTCCCAGTCGTACTATTGAGCCTTGCCTGACAATCCTGGTTGATATGGTTAATCAAGGCCTGATAATTAGCAGAATCAGGTGTGTCACTGCTGGGAAGTGACAAAAACCTAGAAGGTTGAAATTGCTATTTGATAATCGAGGGAGAACATGGCAGTGATTACTTTCTATCCGAATAACAGTCAACGCACCATGGCTGATTTGGCATCTTTGGCAAACATGAACTGTCCGATTCGCTCTTTCTCTTCGCGCTGCACACACCGGGCCGCCAACAGCCACTCCGACCGGGTCGGCGTCCACGAGCCACACCGGAACGCCCAGCGAACGCCTCCCATGACCGCCAGTGTTAGTGCTAAGAACGGGTAGACCGACGTTCCGCTTTAAGCTAACGAGACCTCTCGTAATGAAGCTGGATAACACTGACCGCTTTTGTGAATTAGCTAGCTAACTGAGAGATAATTGTATCGTTATTTTAGGCACTCAAAAAAATTAGTTAATTAGCAACCCATGAGAGTTTGGTAAGTGTTTCCTCCTGAACTATAGTGTCCCCTTCACATGAAGAACATGCTTTCTATAACAACACGTTGGACCTACATCCGGGAAACCGGGTGGGACGTGACGCGACAAAATGGGCGTGGCAATGAAGGGACCAATGGGAAAGATGTTTACGGTGCGTCGCCAAAAGGTGTCTTTCCGATTCAGATTTTGCGGTTGATGAGCATATGATTCATTCTCTACGATTGATAAGGTGAGTTATTTTACGATGATCATAAATAGCATTACATTACGTAGGAGCGTGACCATATTGGCTCAATAAAAAGGATATGTGGGGGTTTGAGTTTTTACGGTGCAAACGTGCTGGTGTGCTAGCTAGCTATCGGTTTCACAAACAACGCCGATTATGCTACGTTACCAAGCTATCTGATGCGTTTCACAAAAAGCGAAATAAAAAGCACTGCACTGAGTTTACATAGTCCAAACTGGAACCTATCCTGATCCCCGTCTCACCTCAGAAAATAGAGAGACAGATATGATAGCCATCTGTTCCCCCATCATCAATCGTGGGCCCAAATAAATGAAAAAGAACCATGGTTGTGGCATAGTTTGAAATTATGGTTTGCCTGCAAGCAAATCTTTGTTTTTGCGATACTCAGGTCAAATACACCGCAGTCTTCTTACACATGCAGCCTTGGGTCTGTCAAAGCATTCACTTGTCCTGTGAAGGATAAAGAACAGACTATTTTTTTTGTTCTATTGAAGATAAGTTTACCACTTTTGAATCAACTAATCCTTCGTTGGTTGCTCTGTGCTCCTGTGTTTGTCTTTCAGGAGGAATCTGAGCCCTGTCCTGGTGCTCTGGTTTCCTGAGAACACACCTGCTGTAGCACTTACCTGTGCTGTGTGACATTTGAGTGAACTAAGAGAGTGTCACCTGAGGCAGGACAGTGGGATTCTTCTCAACAGCAGTCCTTCATCCAGCGATCTACAGCCTTGACTGCTCTCTCCCCTCTCTCTGTATCTACCCCCTTTCACCCCCTTTTCACACTTCTCTATGCCTCTGCCCAATTATGTCCCTCTCCATTTCAGAGTCCCTCTGTAAGACTTCTGTCTCTCCATCCCTCTCTCCATCCCTCCTTGATCTCTCTCCATCTGCGTGCGCGCCTCTCCTGACCGCCAGGCTGGATTTCCTGCAGATGAAACACCTGAAGAGGAAGAGGAAGAGTAACTACAGCGTTCGTGAGACGCAGACGCTGATCCGGGAGATCCACAAGAGACGAGACGTGCTGTTCTCCCGCCAGCAGAACACCGCCATCAACGAGCTGAAGAGACGAGCCTGGGAGGAGGTAGCAGGAGGCGTCAACGCACTGGGAGAGGGTGAACTACGCACAGCTTCAGAGGTGTGTGTGTGTGTGTGTGTGTGTGTGTGTGGAGGGAGCTTCCATAGTGACAAATTATGTTCTAAAAGAGTTTTGTGGCTCTCGAGTCTGATCTCTAGACCACATTGAGTGTCTCGTATCGGATACATTTGTACTCCGGCTTGACTTGGTCTTGGACAATGAGGATTTGGAATTTCTTCCAGAGACAAGCGGTGTAAAAAACTGTCGGGAGACCAGGGGAAGTTGGAACATATTGTCTTTTTTATTTGTTATAGACCTTTTTTCCTGAAGCATTTTGAGTTGTGACATCACCACTGTTTAATGGTTCCAGGTGAAGAGGCGTTACCTGGACTGGCGGTCTCTAATGAAGAGGAAGCAGCTTCGTGCTGAGCTGTCTCTCTCCACAGGGCTGAAGGCAGAGTATGATCCCTCCTCCCCTGAACACGACGCCTCACTGGGCTCAGGGGACCAGTCGCTTGACCTCTCTGGCTTTCCCAAGGAGTCCCAGTGTGACTGGCAGGACCTGGCGGATCTTGGCGAGCCCAGCGGACACTCAATGTCTACGGGGGTTAAGCTGGAGGAGGAGGCCAATGGATACAGGGTGAGGATCCATGTGTTTGTGCATTATTGATTTGCAGGTTGAATAAAGGAAACATGATGCATAAAAAAAAATCCATAATTGTAGAATTATTGTGCAATCGATATCCATAGGCTACATTTATATTTGTTTATTTTTATCTGGTGTTAGTGCATAGCCTAAGCTTTAGTTCCTAACTGTGGAATGCCAAATACATGTCAATTGCCAAATGCTTTTGGGAACTTGTGCAGAAAAAGTTCACATCAATCCACTGAGGCAAGAAAGACACTGGCTGTGCTTGAAAACTCATACTAACCGTACTAAACTCAGGAAGAAAAAGAAACGTCCTCACTGTCAACTGCGTTTATTTTCAGCAAACTTAACATGTGTAAATATTTGTATGAACATAACAAGATTCAACAACTGAGACATAAACTGAACAAGTTCCACAGACGTGACTAACATAAATTGAATAATGTGTCCCTGAACAAAGGGGGTGTCAAAATCCAAAGTAACAGTCAGTATCTGGTGTGGCCACCAGCTGCATTAAGTACTGCAGTGCATCTCCTCATGGACTGCACCAGATTTGCCAGTTCTTGCTTTGAGATGTTACCCCACTCTTCCACCAAGGCACCTGCCAGTTCCCGGACATTTCTGGGGGAAATGGCCCTAGCCCTCACCCTCCGATCCAACAGGTCCCAGACGTGCTCAATGGGCTTGAGATCCGGGCTCCTTGCTGGCCATGGCAGAACACTGACATTGCTGTCTTGCAGATTGCCTGCAATGACAACAAGCTCAGACCATGACGAACCCTCCACCTCCAAATCGATCCCGCTCCAGAGTACAGGCCTCGGTGTAACACTCATTCCTTTGACGATAAACGTGAATCTGACCATCACCCCTGGTGAGACAAAACCGCGACTAGTCAGTGAAGAGCACTTTTTGCCAGTCCTGTCTGGTCCAGCGACTGGGTTTGTGCCCATAGGTGACGTTGTTGCCGGTGAGGACCTGCCTTACAACAGGCCTACAAGCCCTCAGTCCAGCCTCTCTCAGCCTATTTCGGACAGTCTGAGCACTGTTGGAGGGATTGTGCGTTCCTGGTGTGCGTTCCTGGTGTAACTCGGGCAGTTGTTGTTGCCATCCTGTACCTGTCCCGCAGGTGTGATGTTCGGATGTACCGATCCTGTGCAGGTGTTGTTACACGTGGTCTGCCACTGCGAGGACGATCAGCTGTCCATCCTGTCTCCCTGTAGCGCTGTCTTAAGCCTCTCACAGTACGGACATTGCGATTTATTGCCCTGGCCACATCTGCAGTCCTCATGCCTCTTTTCAGCATGCCTAAGGCACGTTCACGCAGATGAGCAGGGACCCTGGGCATCTTTCTTTTGGTGTTTTTCTGTAGAAAGGCCTCTTTAGTGTCCTAAGTTTTCATAACTGTGCTGTTAATTGCCTACCGTCTGTAAGCTGTTACACGGAACCCAAACCGGCTGCGCAATCGTGCATAAATGTATTTTGTCCCCCCACACCAAACACGTTCACGACACGCAGGTTATAATATCAAAACAAACTCTGAACCAATTACATTAATTTGGGGACAGGTCGAAAAGCATTAAACATTTATGCCAATTTAGCTAGCCTGCTTGCACTTGATAGCTAATTTGTCCTATTTAGCTAGCTTGCTGTTGCTAGCTAATTTGGCCTGGGATATAAACATTAAGTTGTTATTTTACCTGAAATGCACAAGGCCCTCTACTCCGACAATTAATCCACACACAAAACGGTCAACCAAATCGTTTCTAGTCATCTCTCCTGCTTCCAGGCTTTTTCTTATCTGGACTTTATGTTGCGATTGGCAACTTTCATAGATTAGGTGCATTACCGCCACCGACCTTTGTTAGTCTTTCAGTCACCCACGTGTGGGTATAACCAATGAGGAGATGGCACGTGAGTACCTGCTTCTATAAACCAATGAGGAGATGGGAGAGGCAGGACTTGCAGCGCGATCTGCGTCACAAATAGAACTGTCTTCTATTTTAGCCCTTGGCAACGCAGATGCTCGTTGGCGCAATAATTGAATAATATAGATTTCTAAATATATTTTGCAACACTCGCGTACGCGACGCGAGTGGTGTAGTCCGGGTATTAGTGTCTTAACGACTGTTCCACAGGTGCATGTTCATTAATTGTTTATGGTTCATTGAACAAGCATGGGAAACAGTGTTTAAACCCTTTACAATGAAGATCCTGTGAAGTTAATTCGTAAAAATCCAAATATCTTTGAAAGACGGTCCTGAAAAAGGGACGTTTCTTTTTTTTTGCTGAGTTTATTTGTGAATTGAGTATATAGTATGGTTATTGGTCATAGTATGGATATTGTTAGTGTGCCAAGTTCCCGGATGTTGTACTAAATTCGCCAAAATATGAAGTATACACACAGAGGACACTATTTCTGCACTTTAGGATACGTAATGCAATTCTTCAGGAAATGGGCGTGGCTTCACATCTTTTTCAGATTTGAAGAAAATGGCGGAAAATATTCAGTATGAGAGCGGATACAAATGTATCGCTTTAACTAATTATAACAAATGTTAAAATGTTGAGCAATGTCTAAAAGTTATGACATTCGGGTGCTTTCGTAAATGCGCTCTGGCTATCTACAGAGCACTCTCGTCTGAGTGTACCAGAGCGCAGAATAATGAACGCGCTCTTACGAGCGCACTCCAAATTGAATTTAAGGACACACCCGAAGTCGTAAAATGTCTAACTAGTAATTTGTTATGCTAGCAAGAGCAACTTCCGGTAGACAGGAGAAGACCTAGTACGCTCAACTGAAAGGATACTGTTCGTTTACAGTATACTAAAATTAAGTAGTAGTATACAGCATGTTAGTATGGGTATTCTTGACTAACAAAAAAGCCTACTAAAATGTCATCAATTATAAGCAGTGGATCTTGGCGTCTGTACAGCGCATTTTCTATATTGTGGGTTAGGGTCGGGTGCGGGCCTCAGATTTTCACCATCACATAGTTGGTTGGTGGTGAATGGGCTATTAGCAATTGTGGGTGAACAAACCGCTGACCTGTGCATCACCAGTGTGCGTGTCAGGATGTGTGTATGATATTAATCAGTATATCAATGATCTGAGTCTCTGTCTCTGTCTCTGTCAGCTGGAGGGTGATAGTGGTGAGGGTGAGGTAGAGGATGATGATTGTTTCCCCTCCCTCCTACCCGACATGGGTGAGCGAGATGGACGTATCCCTGAAGTCTTTTCACACATTGATGAGTTCGGAATGCTCAGTGCCTCAAAGGGGGCGGCGGCCTCAATGAATCGGGACCTCTCATCAACCGGCCTGGGTGGATTGGGCTTTGCTGGCTTAGGACTGGCCAATCACGAAAGTGCGGGACTTCTGGTTGCCTTGGAGAAGCAGCGTGTGGAGCTTGAGAAGCAGCGTCTGGCTGTGGAAACGGAGCGGCTAGTGGTGGAGAGAGAGAGACTCCTACTGGAGAAGGAAAGGCTGAGTCAGTCGGATGTGGAGAAAGAGAGATTGCAGCTGGAGAAAGAGAGATTGCAGCTGGAGAAAGAGAGATTGCAGCTGGAGAAAGAGCGACTTCGGGTATTGCTCATGAACCAATCAGAACGGTCTGTAGCTCCCCCCCAGCAAAGCCCTCCTTCTTCCTCCACCCCTACCACCACCTCTTCCTCTGCTGTGGATGGACAGAATGAGAGAAAGGAGAATAAACCCTGGCTTTCTATGATAGATCTGGAGGGTGAGAGACTGAGGCTGGAGAAGGAGCGACTGCAGTTAGAGAAAGAGAGGCTGCAGTTCTTTAAGTTTGAGTCTGGACGACTGCAGATAGAGCGGGAGAGACTAGAGGTGGAGAAGGAGCGAATACAGCTTCACCAGGATCAGGGTCTCTGAGGGAGCAGGAGGAAGGAGAGAGGAAGGATAGCATCAAATTGTATGGGTCACATGCTTGGTAAACAACAGGTGTAGACAAACAGTGAAATGTTTAGGGGCCCTTCCCGCCAACGCAGAGAGAAAGAAAATAGAAAAAACATGTAATAATAGATACACAATGAGTAACGACAACTTGGCTATATACAAGGAGTACGAGGTAATTGAGAGATGTACATAGTAAACCTTAGAAGCAGCGAATGTGGTGAGCATTAAAGGATATCTATGAGAGAAGTGCCTGGAAGAAGAGCAAAAGAAGAGGGTGGTCTTTATCTCAGTGTAGGCAGGCCATCTACGAGCCTATATGAGCAGTCACCTCCATGGTCCAGTGAGGCTCTCTCCTCCCTCTCCTGTCTGTTCCAATTGCTTGTTACAGTCCAGTCTGATCCTCATTTCAACCATTGGTGCACAGCTCAACCAAACTGACCTTAGATCAGCAGGGTGTCTTTATCCAACTCCAGGTTGATGGCAGAGGATTTTTATCCAGTTTTATTTCCTGTGGAGGCGGGACCAAGACTGAAACTGCCACTCAACTCAGTAGCCTCGTCCAATCGCATAAAATAAATCTCCCTGCCAATCATTCTGTTATGTCTGTGGACTTGCATTGAGGGATTCTTTCAATTCAAAAGAGCGGTTAATTTAACAAAGATAATCTGTCTGTACAATGTGTGTTTTGTATAAAGTGAGTGGTTGTGTACTGGGAGAAATGGGTTTTGTCCCTGGTAAAGTTGTGTGTAGCTCAGTAGTACCATCCATATACTGCATAGGAAGTGGACAAAATGTAGAATAGCTGTAAACTCAAAGCACAAAATGCTCTATGTGTGACTGTGTGTTCAAACCAGTGTCATGTCAGGCCTTACAGATGTCTTTATTTTTCCAACCCTATGTCTTTTATAATTGTTTTATTTTGATAGTGGGTGTGGTTTGGTACTATGATGAAATGTTTTGTGTGGTGTTCTATAGTAGCCCAGCAGTTGAATATATCTGCTGGTTCACTCGTCGTCCAAGGAAAGAGTAACTCTATTTAAAAGGGAGGGAGGGGGGTGGAATACGTTTCTGCATTACCGTGGCTCACAATAAAGGATGTACATGAAGTGTTTTTACTTGATTCTGCCTGTTTTTATGAATACATCTGGTGTGACCCCCATTCTCACTTAAATCACCTGATGTATACAGTGTATTCAGACCCCCTTCCCACCTGATGTATACAGTGTATTCAGACCCCCTTCCCACCTGATGTATACAGTGTATTCAGACCCCCTTCCCACCTGATGTATACAGTGTATTCAGACCCCTTTCCACATTTTGTTACGTTAGTCTTATTCTAAAATGGATGGAATAAGTGGTTTTCCTCATCAATCTACACAATACCCCATAATGACAAAGGGAAAACAAGTTTTTAGAAATGTTTGCAACATAAGTATTCAGACCCTTTGCATTGAGACTTGAGATTGAGCTCAGGTACATTCTGTTTCCATTGATCATCCTTGGGATGTTTCTACGACTTGAAGTCAATCTGTGGTAAATTCAATTGATTGGGAAAGGTCCAACAGTTGAGTCCATGTCAGAACAAAAACCAAGGCATGAGGTTGAAGAATAGTCCTTAGCGCTCCGAGACCGTATTGTGTTGAGGCACAGATCTGGGGAAGGGTTCGGGAAAAATAATCGGTAGCATTGAAGGTGTCCAAGAACGCAGTGGCCTCCATCATTCTTAAATGGAAGAAGTTTGAAACCACCACGACTCTTCCTAGAGCTGGCCGCCCGGACAAACTGGGCAATCGGGGGAGAAGGTCCTTGGTCAGGGAGGTGACCAAGAACCCGATGGTCACTCTGACAGAGCTCCCGAGTTCCTCTGTGGAGATGGGAGAACCTTCCAGAAGGACAACCATCCTCAGCACTCCACCAATCAGGCCTTTATGGTAGAGTGGCCAGACGGAAGCCAATCCTCAGTAAAAGACTCCATAACAGCCCGCTTGGAGTTTGCCAAAAGGCACCTAAAGGACTCTCAGACCATGAGAAACAAGATTCTCTGGTCTGATGAAACCAAGATTGTACTCTTTGGCCTGAATCTCAAGCGTCATGTCTGGAGGAAACCTGGCTCCATCCCTACGGTGGAGCATGGTGGTGGCAGCATCATGCTGTGGGGATGTTTTAAAGCGGCAAGGACTGGGAGACTAGTCAGGATCGAGGGAAAGATGAATGGAGCAATTTGCAGCGAAATCCTTGATTAAAAACCTGCTCCAGAGCGCTCAGACTGGGGCAGAGGTTCACCTTCCAGAAGGACAACGGTCCTAAGCACACAGCCAAGACAACGCAGGAGCGGTTTCGGGATAAGTCTCTGAATGTGCTTGAGTGGCCCAGCCAGAGCCTGGACATGAACCCGATTTGAACATCTCTGGAGATATATATATATATATATATATATATTAGGAAGGAAGTTCAAATAACACAGACTAGGCTTTTTTTAGACTTTGGGATTTTCTGTTGTCTGTTTCTGCAAGGAAAGCCTATATAAAAGGATCTGCTTCAGCTGCTGACTGGCTTAAGTTTTTAGGTCAAATACTGTTTGATAAAATTTTCTTTTTTTACTGGTGAAACGTGTCTTGAATGATGTTTTAATAACTAAAACAACGAAGTTGGAAAAACTGAAAATATCCCCCATATCTGTCCAGTAAAATACCTACTGGTTATCATATCTGTCAAGTAAAATACCTACTGGTTATCATATATCTGTCAAGTAAAATACCTACTGGTTATCATATATCTGTCCAGTAAAATACCTACTGGTTATATCTGTCCAGTAAAATACCTACTGGTTATCATATCTGTCCAGTAATATACCTACTGGTTATCATATCTGTCCAGTAAAATACCTACTGGTTACCATATCTGTCCAGTAAAAAACCTACTGGTTTCCATATCTGTCCAGTAAAATACCTACTGGTTATCATATCTGTCCAGTAAGAAACCTACTGGTTATCATATCTGTCCAGTAAAAAACCTACTGGTTATCATATATGTCCAGTAAAATACCTGCTTGTTATCATATCTGTCCAGTAAAATATCTACTGGTTGTCATATTATCAAGTAAAATGCCTACTGGTTATCATTTCACATCTGTCAAGTAAAACACCTACTGGTTGTCATATCATATGTTAAGTAAAATACCTAGTGGTTATCATATCTGTCCAGTAAAATACCTACTGGTTATCATGTCATATCTGTCCAGTAAAATACCTACTGGTTATCATATCTGTCCAGTGAAATACCTACAGGTTATCATGTCATATCTATCCAGTATAATACATACTGGTTATCATATCTGTCCATTAAAATACCTACAGGTTATCATATCTGTCCAGTAAAATACCTACTGGTTATCATATCAAATCTGTCCAGTAAAATTCCTACTGGTTATCATAGCATATCTGTCAAGTAAAATACCTACTGGTTATCATATATCTGTCAAGTAAAATGCTTACTAGTTATCATATCTGTCCAGTAAAATACCTACTGGTTATCATATCTGTCCAGTACAATACCTACTGGTTATCATATATCTGTCCAGTAAAATACCTACTGGTTATCATATCATATCTGTCAAGTAAAATACTTACTAGTTATATCTGTCCAGTATAATACCTACTGGTTATCATATCTGTCCAGTTTAATACCTACTGGTTATCATATCTGTCAAATGCAGCACTATGACTTCATGAATATTTAACATGACAAATGGGGGATGAGGAGAGGGATGGAAAGGTGGAGATGTGTGATAGGAGGAGAGGGATGGGGTGGGGAGAGTGGACGTGGTGAGATGGGTGACAGAGGGGAGGTTAAGGAGGAGGAGAGGGTGGGTGAGGAGGGATGGGTGACAGAGGGGAGGTTAGAGGAGGAGAGGGTGGGTGGGTTAGGAGACATGCATGACAGAGTGGAGGTTAAGGAGGAGGAGTGAGGGATAGAGTGAGAGACAGGGAGAGGAAATGGGTAGGAGATATAGAGTGAGGGATAGAGTGAGAGACAGGGAGAGGAAATGGGTAGGGGTAGGAGATGTAGAGCGTGGGAAAGGGTGAGAGACAAAGGAAATGGGTAGGAGCTATAGAGCGAGGGATAGAGTGAGAGACAGGAGAGGAAAGGGGTAGGAGATATAGAATGAAGGATAGAGTGAGAGACCGGAGAGGAAAGGGGTAGGAGATATAGAATGAGGGATAGAGTGAGAGACCGGAGAGGAAAGGGGTAGGAGATATAGAATGAGGGATAGAGTGAGAGACCGGAGAGGAAAGGGGTAGGAGATATAGAATGAGGGATAGAGTGAGAGACCGGAGAGGAAAGGGGTAGGAGATATAGAATGAGGGATAGAGTGAGAGACCGGAGAGGAAAGGGGTAGGAGATATAGAATGAGGGATAGAGTGAGAGACCGGAGAGGAAAGGGGTAGGAGATATAGAATGAGGGATAGAGGGAGAGAGAAAAGGTGAAAAGTGCAATTGCTCTGCAGACAGTGAGGGAAGTGCATGTAAGTGTTTGTATGTGGAGCGGTGTGAGTAAGGTGTGTGAGAGAGAAAGAGAGAGAAGAGGAGAGGTTAGGAGAGCTGCTCAAAAAGCTCTGCCAAAGAGTAAATGGGAATGACTTGTCAGTGATGACACTGCATTAGTGTGTGTGAGGTGTTCAGGGAGGGAGGTTCCAACCTTATGGAGGCATGAACCCCTGCTCTGTTGAACCAGAGAACACGTTAGGTGTTCCATTCAGGTTACAATGAAAAACGCTCACGGATCTACACTGAGAGTACCAAACATTAGGAACACCTTTCTTAATATTGAGTTGTACCCCCTTTTGCCCTCAGAACAGCCTCAATTCATTGGGACATGGACTACAAGGTGTTGAAAGAGTTCCACAGGGATGCCCATGTTGACTCCAATGCTTCCCACAGTTGTCAAGTTGGCTGAATGTCCTTTGGGTAGGGGACCATTCTTGATACACACGGGTAACAGTTGACCGGGAAAAACTCAGCAGTGTTGCAGTTCTTGACACACTCGAACCAGTGCGCCTGGCACCTACTACCATACCTCGTTCAAAGGCACTTAAAAAAAAAGATCTTGCCCATTCACCCTCTGAATGACACACATACACAGTCCATGTCTCAATTTTCTCAAGTCTTAAAAATCATTTTTTACCTGTCACCTCCCCTTCATCCTCATTGATTGAAGTGGATTTAACAGGTGACATCAATAAGGCATCATAGCTTTCACCTGGATTCACCTGGTCAGTCTGTGTCATGGAAAGAGCAGGTGGTCCTAATGTTTTGTTCACTCAGTGTATGGTGCCAATGGCGATATAAATGTCATGTAAATGTCAATGATATCTATAGTTATTGTCATCATTTCCATGTGGAAAATGAGTAACTACACTATATTTCTGGAAGGGTCTTCTCCAATAACTCTTCAGAAACAATCATCTTGAAGTCACACAGTAGAACCAAATATGTTGTTAGTAACTCTTTAAGGATCCAACCCTTTTTTTCAATTTCCGCCTAAAATGACATACCCAAATCTCACTGCCTGTAGCTCAGGACCTGAAGCAAGGACATGCATATTCTTGATACCAGTTGAAAGGAAACACTTTGACGTTTGTGGAAATGTGAAATTAATGTAGGAGAATATAACACATTAGATCGGGTGAAAGATATTTTTTCGTATCATCATCTTTGAAATGCAAGAGAAAGGCCATAATGTATTATTCCAGCCCAGTCGCAATTTAGATTTTGGCCACTAGATGGCAGCAGTGTATGTGCAAAGTTTTAGACTGATCCAAGGAACCATTGTAAATCTGTTCAAAATGTTGTATCAAGACTGCCCAAATGTGCCTAATTGGTTTATTAATACATTTTCAAGTTCATAATTGTGCACTCTCTTCAAACAATAGCATGGTATTCTTTCACTGTAATAGCTACTGTCAATTGGACATTGCAGTTAGATTAACAAGAATTTATGCTTTCTGCCCATATCAGATATGTCTATGTCCTGGGAAATGTTCTTGTTACTTACAACTTCATGCTAATCACAGCTCACCCGTCCCGCGAGGGGGGACACCGATCCCGTAGAGGTTAAAGAAATACGCAGAGAAAAGAGGGGTTGATATTTTACTAGAAAAAGAAACCTAATACAAAGAAAGATTGTGTTAAACCCAGAAAAACCTAAGGTGGTTAGTAGTCAGCCAGCAGTCGGCCTGTCTGCTTCAACGATACACAGATAGGAGTGCATGCCTGGGGTTTAGTTCATTTGGTGAGAGATTGAAAAAAATATAAAAAAAAATATCTAAATATCTTGTAAGCTTTAGAGGAAGGGTTAGGAGAGGGAGAGAGAAAAAGACTAGGGCTTAGAGTGAGAGTTTAAAGGCTGACTGGTCATGTCAGTGCCTATAAGAGTCGAAAGGTCAAAGCTAGAGAAGGTCAAAGGTTTAATGTCAAGGTTTAGGTCAAGGTGACTTTGTGTGCATTGACACTCAGTTTAGGCGGGACTCTGTCAGTGGGAGGAGAGAAGAGTGGAGAAGAGGAGATACACAGTGCTCAAAATGCCAGGGCCAAGGCAATACTACCTACGCAACTGCTGTCAATGCCAGCAAACTCCACCATTCAGTTAGAAGGCTTTCATTTTAATCGTTTGGTACTTAGAAAAATAAAAACTTGAATTTAGTTTTTTTTGTTATTTTTTCTTTCTCCCTTTCCTCTTGGCCCCTCCAGACAGCTGCAATAGACTGTAAAACAGAAGACGGTCAGACAAAATAACCTTTTCACAGGAATAAAGACAAAGATCTGGGACTATTGTACGAACAGAGGCTATGTTCTCAAAATGGTGGACAAAAAACGGGGAACAAACAACTAGAAAAAAAGGAACATCTCGTGTGGTGTCGACGATCGTTCTGTGAGAGTTCACACTGTGTAAGTGACGATGTGTGTTGGTGTTTGTAAATTTGTTTGTGAGTGTCAGATTGACATTCAGTGTGGATTAGGACAAAGACTGTGGATCATTAACATTATCAAAACACTGTTTAACAGAACATATGTCATGGCCTCACTCAATGGTGATCATATCATTTTCTATAGCTCTCTATAGACGTGTGTGTATATATATATATATATATATATATATTCATTTGTATTATATAATATGTATTTATAAAAAGATGTATTCATAATTACAAGTGGCATTTTCTTATATTCATTATTGCAATGAATTATTACCTAAGATGGTTAAAAAAGAGAGGTGAGTTCAGTTTTGCTACACAGTTATTTACAACAGTTTAAAATGCAAGCTTCTGAAACAGTCAGTACCTTCCCTCTCCACTGGAAAACAACATATCCATGTCTCACGTGACACCCTGTCCCCCATACAGTGGACTACTTTAGACCAGCGCTCTACATGACTAAATGTGGCCCTGGTCAAAAACAATACCTTATATGGGGGGTTTACTTTGATACGTTTTCTTCACTTTTCACAGAATGTACAGCTTTACCTCTGTTCTCCGCCCAGAGACGTGATACATCTAGTTGTTATTTAGCGTTACTGTCATTATTATGGATCATTTCAGTAACTTACTCATTTTTATTTAAATTTTTTACAAACCCCTGTGAATCCTACGATCATGTTAGCCATATGAGTTTGGAGATATCCGTTGAGTTTTCGTCTATTACGGTAACTTCAGTGATCTCTGCATTGTGTTTGCGAGACGCTAACCAAAGCGTTGTAAAAGCATGTTCGTCTGAACAGTTCATGGAGAAAGAGCAGGTTTGTACAGTCCCAACATTTTCAGGTTTACAGTTTTCTGGTCTTATAAGTGATTAGCCTGGAGCTTATTCTTCGTAGGCAAGTGAAGATGAAGATTTGTCCTAAAGCATTGTTTCCTGGTAGGGGATCAGGGGTGTGGCTTGTTAGAGGACGCAGTCTATCACATTGGAGCAGATAAAGTCACGTCTGCCTGCTCATGACAGTGCTCAAAGTCTTCATCATCATCACCATCTTCATCTTTTTTATCTTTCTCAGTTATTCTTTTCGGTTCCGTGTCGTCAGTGTTCTTACACTGTTAGTTTGTCACCTTGTTGTCCTTGTTTCATCAATCTCCCAAAGTTTACACTCAAATGAGGATTTTAGTGTGATAGTGATCATCATATTTGTCCCTCCTCTCTCCCTGTTGTTGCCGTTAGCTTGCTGGCGGTCTCTAGTCTGTGTGTGTGGCGTCGGGGTGGTAATGACGTAGTCGTGTGTGTGGTTAAGGCACAGTGTGTGTTTTTGGTTTTCAGGGTAGGCCCGATGGTAGGGTAAGCCCTGGGTGTCTGAGGGAGTGGCCAGCATGGACGGCCTTAGGGCAGTCCGGTGTTAAGACACGCCCATTCTCACCCACACTGCCCGTGATTGACAGCCGAGCCTTGTTCCGCATGGCTTCTGTGAAGGGCAGCTGGAGGGGAAGAGCCAGGGGAGGATGACGGGGTGATTAGAGAGGGAGGGGCAATGGGAAAAGAGGAAAGAAAGAAACACTTATGAGTTTTTGTAATATGACCCTAATGAATCATATACATAATTCACTGTCAAAACATAGGAACACACATGTTCATTTGCTCATAAGCACGAATTAATGCACACACACAAACACACAAGAATTGAAACATACAGGTAACTACCAAAATAAAGGGAAAACTTGGGTAAATGACGGATACAAGGAATATTGAAAGCAGGTGATTCCACACAGGTGTGGTTCCTGAGTTAATTAAGCAGTTAACATTACATCATGCTTAGGGTCATGTATAAAAATGCCCAGTTCCCATTATTTTGGCTACTATAGCTAGAAGAGATCTCAGTGACTTTGAAAGACTGGTCTCATTAAGGTGTGTGTGTGTGTCTCAGTCACCAGATCTCAACACAATTTAACACTTGTGGGAGATTCTGGAGCAGCGCCTGAGACAGAGTTTTCCACCACCATCAACAAATCACAACATTATTGAATTTCTTGATGAAGAATGGTGTCGCATCCCTCAAATAGAGTTCCAGACACTTGTGGAATCGATGCCAAGGTGCATTGAAGTTGTTCTGGTGGCTCGTTGTGACCTAAGACACTTTATGTTGGTGTTTCCTTTATTTTGTCTGTTACCTGTATATGACTACTTAAACTAACATTGTATAAAAAAGGCAGGCAAAAACAAACACACAGATGCTCAGGATATGTTTCAAATACGTTTGTGTGAGACATCTGCATTTCAAGGTGACCATGCATTTCTGGGGTCTTGGTTTGAAAAACATGGAAGGTGAGGTTTTGTACAGTAAGGTGAGATTTTGTAAATTGAGGATTTGTACACTAAGGTGAGGTTTTGTACAGTAAGGTGAGGTTTTGTAAGGTGAGGTTTTGTAAGGTGAGGTTTTGTAAGGTGAGGTTTTGTACAGTAAGGTGAGGTTTTGTAAGGTGAGGTTTTGTACAGTAAGGTGAGGTTTTGTAAGGTGAGGTTTTGTACAGTAAGGTGAGGTTTTGTACAGTAAGGTGAGGTTTTGTAAGGTGAGGTTTTGTACAGTAAGGTGAGGTTTTGTAAGGTGAAGAAAAGGGGAAGTGAGGGGTGTTTAACAGATTTTGAATTATAGAGAGAGACTGACTGACTCCTGTTTAGTCATGGGCAACACTTTATAGGAACAGACTACTCATTGATATACAATGTTCCTAATGTTTAGTTTAGGAAATGTTATGTTTATCTATTTTGCATTAACCCTAAAAGCACCAACGGGGTCAAAAAGTTCATATTTTCGAATCCCTTTTTTTATCCTTTAAAAATGTTGTGATTTTGTCAAGCAACTGGTTACCAACCAAAAAGCTCAATCTACCTGAAGATTTCTGTGTTAATATGGAGGAATGAAAAATTATTTATCTTTTGTATACTAGTGGTAAAAATGTGAACTCAATTGTAAACTTTGATTAAGCACCAAATTTGGCACGTAGGTAGATGTACAGTTGAAGTTGGAAGTTTACATACACTTAGGTTGGAGTCATTTAAACTCGTTTTTCAACCACTCCATAACTTTCTTGTTAAAAAAAAATAGTTTTTGCAAGTCGGTTAGGACATCTACTTTGTGCATGACAAGTCATTTTTCCAACAATTGTTTACAGACAGATTATTTCACTTGTAATTCACTGTATCACAATTCCAGTGGGTCAGAGGTTTACATACACTAAATTGACTGTGCCTTTAAACAGCTTGGAAAATTCCAGAAAATGTCATGGCTTTAGAAGCTTCTGAGAGGCTAATTGACATAATTTGAGTCAATTGGAGGTGTACCTGTGGATGTATTTCAAGGCCTACCTGGTTCATCCTTGGGAGCAATTTCCAAAACGCCTGAAGGTACCACGTTCATCTGTACAAACAATAGTACGCAAGTATAAACACCATGGGACCACGCAGCTGTCATACCGCTCAGGAAGGAAATGGGTTCTGTCTCCTAGAGATGAACGTACTATGATGCGAAAAGTGCAAATCAATCCCAGAACAACAGCAAAGGACCTTGTGAAGATGCTGGAGGAAACAGGTACAAAAGTATCTATATCCACAGTAAAACGAGTCCTATATTGACATAACCTGAAAGGCCGCTCAGCAAGGAAGAAGCCATTGCTTCAAAACCGCCATAAAAAAAGACAGACTACGGTTTGCAACTGCACAAGTGGACAAAGATCGTACTTTTTGGAGAAATGTCCTCTGGTCTGATGAAACAAAAATTGAACTGTTTGGCCATAATGACCTTCATTATGTTTGGAGGAAAAGGGGAGGCTTGCAAGCCGAAGAACACCATCCCAACCGTGAAGCACGGGGGTGGCAGCATCATGTTGTGGGGGTGCTTTGCTGCAGGAGGGACTGGTGCACTTCACAAAATAGATTAATTATGTGGATATATTGAAGCAACATCTCAAGACATCAGTCAGGAAGTTAAAGCTTGGTCGCAAATATGTCTTCCAAATGGACAATGACCCCAAGCATACTTCCAAAGTTGTGGCAAAATGGCTTAAGGACAACAAAGTCAAGGTATTGGAGTGGCCATCACAAAGCCCTGACCTCAATCCCATAGAAAATGTGTGGGCAGAACTGAAAAAGTGTGTGCGAGCAAAGAGGCCTACAAACCTGACTCAGTTATACCAGCTCTGTCAGGAGGAATGGGACAAAATTCACCCAACTTATTGTGGGAAGCTTGTGGAAGGCTACCTGAAACGTTTGACCCAAGTTCAACAATTTAAAGCAATTCTACCAAATACTAATTAAATGTATGTAAACTTCTGACCCACTGGGAATGTGATGAAAGAAATAAAAGATGAAATAAATCATTCTCTCTACTATTATTCTGACATTTCACATTCTTAAAATAAAGTGGTGATCCTAACTGACCTAAGACAGCGAATTTTACTGAGTTTACATGTATTTGGCTAAGGTGTCTGTAAACTTCCGACTTCAACTGTATGTACCCTGAAGAGATATACAGTAGATATGGAGCCACCCCAGATTTGGCCCCCAGTGGGCGTGGCAGCTACTATAACAAAAAAAGACCTCACAAATTTAGCTTCCAGTCAATGTCTATTTTCCAGGTTGAGAGTCTCATCTTTCAGATACAATTGGAACTAAAAGTCTGATTGCACTGGCGCTTATATCGCCCATATCGGTGACAATCTTAGGTCGTACCAGTATGTCAGATTAGCTCAATCGCTAATTTCTCAGCCACTGAGTATCACAGAAACACAACACTTTGAATGAATAACATAATGTCTTTCAAAACAAGTGGGTATGGATGAAATTGTTAAAAAAATATATAATAAAAAAAACTTTTAAACATTTAAAAATTTTGAAACATCAAATATGACTATAAATGTGTGATTTAAAAAAATATATATACGCTTATTTTGGGGAATTTTTTATCATTTACTTTTGTTACAAAAGGTTAATAAAACATGTTTTTGTTACTGCTAGACAGACTCTTTGCAATAATTAGCAATTTGGAGTAAAAAATTTAAGGAAAAAAATATGTTGTCACTTTTAGGGTTAACATAACAAAGCAGACATCCTCTATAAAGTGTTTGGTTGATTTGAGAGGATAATTTTCTAACTCTACCCATTTGGGATGTTTGGACATCTACAATTCTAGAACTCTGACAGGGGGCATAACTTGTCTGTAAAACTCCAGTCCTCCAATGAAGCAGTCCTGCTGGTTTTCTGTTCTCCTTAGTACCTAACTGGTCAATCAATGTTATTGATTGAATAGAGAGATGGTCCATACACCTGCTTAAGGTCTAAATCAGTCACTTATTAGAACAGTGTTAAAACCAGCAGAGAGTGCGGGCCTTGAGGACAGGAGATGTGCACCATTGTTCTAATGTCTTATGTGCTGTATGTGTAGTGTACTGAGTATGGACAGAATGCAGGTGTATAACATCCTCATCATCATCATCATCTGCAGCCAAAGACGATGGAACCAATCTGCCACCTTCCCCTAGAGTGCTCTGGGGTGAAGCGCTACACATCAACGATCAGAAAAACAAACAAAAACAAAAGCTGAAATATAAGAAGCTGTCACAAAAGGAAAACAAAGGGAAAAACAAAAGCACATTGGTTCCACAATGCTTCACCACAGTCACAACAACACTGGTCTGCTGTTGCTAGAGGCTACACGCACAAGAAACTTCACACCAGCCCACCTATAGGAGGCCCTAAGTCCTACCCCTATATCTTGACCCCCTCGGAGCCGTATACGTTGTACCCCTCTCTATAAGTGGCTAAATTCTGGGTGCTGGGAGAGGGGCTGGGGCAGTGAGGGGGGCTAAGGTCCACCTTCATGCGCTTGGCCTCGGCACGCGACTTGTAGCAGAACTCGACCAGGGCCACCAGCATGGCCAGGCCCAGACCCCCCACCAGGATGTAGAAGACCCCAGCCACGTTGCTCAGGCTCAGGGCCTGGGAGGACTTGTCCTGGGAGGGGGACGGAGAGCACATGGGTTAGAGAGAGAGAGACAGTGGAGCTAGTGAGACACAGAACAGGCAGCTTAGTTATTTATTTTTTAGCACAATAACGTCTACTTCTACGAACAACTATAGCACCTACCACTACTATGACTAGTCTACTATGGTAAGCACTTCTACCATCAAAGCTTATTATCTACAAGTGCATATAATACATCTATTACTACTACTATGACAGTAGTACTACATCAACTGCATATCTACCAGTAATGCATGACTACAATTTAAGTAAATAAACATTTTAATATTGCTATTAAGTATTAAGTTGAGGATGACTAGTACATCATACCAATTAAAGTATATTCAATCATTGTATTAGTCAGGCTTTTGGATGAGTGATGAAAAAGTATTCTATTCAGACACTCTTGGTGAAGGTCCCCGGTATTTTAAGAACTTCACTGGCATTCTTAGGAGTTCTCTGATGTCCTAAGAATCTCTCTAGTGTTCTTCCAAAGACAACTTACATGTTCTAAGAATCTCTCTAGTGTTCTTCTAAAGACAACTTACATGTTCTAAGAATCTCTCTAGTGTTCTTCTAAAGACAACTTACATGTTCTAAGAATCTCTCTAGTGTTCTTCCAAAGACAACTTACATGTTCTAAGAATCTCTCTAGTGTTCTTCCAAAGACAACTTACATGTTCTAAGATTATCTGTAGTTTTATAAGACTCATGATGTTTCAAAGAACCTCTCCACTCTTTGACTTGTCTTCTACCCAGAGTAAACCAGAGAATAGTTAAATGAATGGTATTCTGAGAGTAAGGCCATTACTATGAAGGCCATAATCACATGATACAGGCAAATGTGGCATAGGCAGAATACTAACATTGATAGAACTAGAAAGATATTCAATAGTAATCAATCAAATATTATCATTAGATTATATCAAAATGTAACTGATGCTAATCCTAGTCTCCAGGCTAATCTATAGGCGTGCCTGTCTGTCACACAGTGAGGGTGTTTGGTCCCCCACTCTGCCCGTGAGACTGACCTTACTTCCCGAGTCCTTGGGTCCACACTCGCCCTTATCGTACCACCATTTGTTTTTCAGTTTGTCTAAGACGCCTGCTTCACTCAGTTTCAAAACCGCAAGGTTTACCGGGGTTCTTGGCGTGTAAAAATAACATAAATAACATCATAGGTCATGTTATTTTATGTTATTAGGTCACATACAGTCAGAACTGTCACATAAATGGTACTGCTTGGTAAAAGTGACCCAGTCTGGGTCCCACTGAGTACATGTGTGTATGCTCGTTGGGGGGCTGAGGGGGACGAGGGCTAAGCGAGCTACAGACATATGAGTGGGACCCCCCTGCATCACTTCAGGTAACGTGCCCATACTGCCCCAGCCGGCGCTACACAAGTAGAGGCAATTACTGTGAACACAGGACTATTGGCATGGCCTACTCACACTGGGAGAGAGGGAACTGCATGGGGCAATTTACTGCACGTCATTAACAAGACCTGGGTAAGAGATCTGAAAATGACTCTAAAAGGCACCAAACAATAAAGTAAATCAAAACATCATTGCTCTAGTTCATCCCTCCATCCTTCCTCTCTCTCTCCCCCTCTATGTCAGGGATCATCAACTAGATTCAGCCACAGGACAATATTTCCTTGAGCAGATGGTCAGGGAGGCCGGAACATAATAAAAATATATATTTTTATACGGAAAATTGACCACAAGAAGCCTAAACAGATATAATACTTGACTAAACCATAATAATTTCAAACCTTGATTACATTTAGGAACATTGTCCTGCGTAGGGTGCTGTCTTTTGGATGGGACGTTAAAACAGGTGTCTTGAGTCTCTGTGCTCATTCAAAATCCTGTGGTGGTTATCGTAAGAGTAGGGGTGTTCACCCCGGTGTCATGGCTAAATTCCCAACCTGGTCACATTCCATCATGGCCACCTAATCATCCCCTTCATTCCTAATTGCCGTATATCACTCATCACCTCTCCACCTGATAGCAGATGTGTGGTGAGAGTTCTGCCACAATCAATTATTATTAATTATTATTATTTGCATACAATCACATACTATATGTGTGGGAATACTTGGGAACAGATTTACGAAATTAAAATCACTTGGATCTGATTTCCTGATGTTTTTACAGTCTTTTATGTCCAACAATGATATATATATAAATATACACAGTTGAAGTTGGAAGTTTACATACACCTTAGCCAAATACATTTAAACAAAATTTTTCACAATTCCTGACATTTAATCGTAGTAAAAATTATCTGTCTTAGGTCAGTTAGGATCACCACTTTATTTTAAGAATGTGAAATGTCAGAATAATAGTAGGGAGAATGATTTATTTCAGCTTTTATTTCTTTCATCACATTCCCAGTGGGTCAGAAGTTTATATACACTCAATTAGTATTTGGTAGCATTGTCTATAAATTGTTGAACTTGGGTCAAACGTTTTGGGTAGCCTTCCACAAGCTTCCTACAATAAGTTGGGTGAATTTTGTCCCATTCCTCCTGACAGAGCTGTTGTAACTGATTTAGGTTTGTAGGCCTCCTTGCTCGGACACGCTTTTTCAGATCTGCCCACAAATTTTCTATGGGATTGAGGTCAGGGCTTTGTGATGGCCACTCCAATACCTTGACTTTGTTGTCCTTAAGCCATTTAGCCCCAACTTTGGAAGAATGCTTGGGGTCATTGTCCATTTGGAAGACCTATTTGCGACCAAGCTTTAACTTCCTGACTGATGTCTTGAGATGTTGCTTCAATATATCCACATAATCTTTCTTCCTCATGATGCCATCTATTTTTTGAAGTGCACCAGTTCCTCCTGCAGCAAAGCACCCCCACAACATGATGCTGCCACCCCGTGCTTCATGGTTGGGATGGTTTTCTTTGGCTTGCAAGCCTCACCCCTTTTCCTCCAAACATAATGATGGTCATTATGGCCAAACAGTTCTATTTTTGTTTCATTAGACCAGAAGACATTTCTCCAAAAAGTACTATCTTTGTCCCCATCTGCAGTTGCAAACCGTAGTCTGGCTTTTTTATGGCGGTTTTGGAGCAGTGGCTTCTTCCTTGCTGAGCGGCCTTTCAGGTTATGTCGATATAGGACTCGTTTTACTGTGGATATAGATACTTTTGTACCTGTTTCCTCCAACATCTTCACAAGGTCCTTTGCTGTTGTTCTGGGATTGATTTGCATTTTTCGCACCAAAGTACGTTTATCTCTAGGAGACAGAACGTGTCTCCTTCCTGAGCGGTATGATGGCTGTGTGGTCCCATGGTGTTAATACTTGCATACCTTTGTTTGTACAGATGAACGTGGTACTTTCAGGTGTTTGGAAATTTCTCCCAAGGATGAACCAGACTTGTGGAGGTCTACAAATTTTTTTCTGAGTTCTTGGCTGATTTCTTTAGATTTTCCCATTATGTCAAGCGAAGAGGCACTGAGTTTGAAGGTAAGCCTTGAAATACATCCACAGGTACAACTGCAATTGCCTCAAATGATGTCAATTAGTCTATCAGAATCTTCTAAAGCCATGACATCATTTTCTGGATTTTTTTCTGGAAGTTGTTTAAAGGCACAGTCAACTTAGTGTATGTACACTTCTGACCCACTAAAATTGTGATACAGTGAATTATAAGTGAAATAATCTGTCTGTAAACAATTGTTGGAAAAATTACTTGCACAAAGGAATGTCCTAACAGATTTGCCAAAACTATAGTTTGTTAACAAGAAATTTGTGGAGTGGTTGAAAAACAAGTTTTAATGACTCCAACATAACTGTATGTAAACTTCCAACTTCAACTGTATATATATATATATATAGATACTTTTTTTTAAATAATAAAATAACATGTATTTCTTTGCTCAAATAAAACCACCCGAGGGCCAGTTGGGGAACCCTGCTCTATGTTCTGACAGCCTTCTGGTCCACACTCCTCTCTCCAGAGCATCCACTAGAGGGCCAATATTCCTGCTTTGACAGTAATTGCTCTCCTATCTCTCTCTTCTTTCCTCCCTCGTTTCAGTATGGGGGGGAGTCGAGTGGGGTGGGGGTGATGTGGTCATGTTCATCAGTGATCTGTGTGGCCGGGGCAGATGCACGCATTACTTCCCGAACACGGTTGAACCGTGTTCGGAGACAGAGAGGCTAACCTTGGAGTCCCCTCCCCCGCTGCCACACTCTCCCTTGTCGTACCACCATTTATTTTTCAATTTGTCCAACAGGCCCTGCTCGTTGAGTTTTAACACGGCCAGGTTGACCGCATTTCTTCAGAGGGATAAAACATAGTTGGTCAGAAGAGGGATGGAGTATCAGCCAATGATGAGCCAATGGGATGAGGAAAAAGGAACGCCGGTGATTGGTTGGAAGGCATCAGATTAGTGGACATGTACAACCCTCCCGACAACCCTCTCCCTCTCTCTCTCTCTCTTTTCCAGCTGTTACATCCCACTTTATTGAACAGATATCTTTGCAACATTGAAAGCCCACCCTTTCAACATATAGAGCCTATAGAGAGAGCCAACAGAGCCAAATAGCCCAAACCCCTTTTATTCAGTCCACATTTACCAAGCTATAGTTTGAAAGATGTGCAGCCGGGTGAGTAAAGGGGAGTGGTGGAGCCCTGGTCAAATGTTGTGCTAAAGCCTATCTTAGTCCCCTGCTGACACAGAGCTAATATCCTGCTGCTGGTGTTCTGGTCCCTGCCGCTCCTGTCCTCCTCCCCTGCGCTCTCTACCTCACACCCCTGAGGGGAAATGACCTCTAAAAAAGGACCATGGGCTAAAATAGCACACACTCACACTGGCACTGTGTGTGTGTGTGTGTGTGTGTGTGTGTGTGTGGGGTATGGACAGAGAGTCAGACAGACAGTCATTATTGTGGTATTGTACACTGAGCTGCCCCTTGGCTCAAAGGCTAGAGAGAGAGCAAGAGAGAGAGAGTTCTCCGAGGTGTGCTGCAAGCCATGGAAAATATCACCATCATAAGAAGGATAGGGGGAATGGAATAAGGCTTTCCAAACATGGAAAATAATTGTAAGTATATAAGCAATATATATTATCACATGAATTACCTACATATATGTTTAACTACAAATCTTACAACTAATAATAAGCTTTATCAAAATCATCATCATCATCATCATCATCATCATCATCATCATTATCATATCAAATCAGTGCTTTGAATGGCTTGCCGCGAGCAGGGGCTCGCGCCTGACGTGCACTCTCCTGTCCACGTGCATGGTCCCGGTAGGTTTTCCCATGATCAGGAGAAGCCATAGACAGCAGTCGATAGTCCCAGAATAGTGACAGGCCAGGTGGGGACTATCGTCCACTGGCTGTCACTTTTCCCTCGGAAACAGAAAACCTTCATTTATCTGAGTGGAAAAGGAACCCTTGTAAAGGGGTAGGGGAGTGGGAGGACTTCTTTGCACGGTGCACAGGGGGAAGTTATAGGAAAAGTTATAGAAAGGGTGTCAGTATTCCTGCTATAGATGGGACTCCTCTTTGTCTAAACACACACACACACACACTCACACACAAACACTACTAATTTATGGATCATGTTTCAGGGAATCACTTGGATAGTGGGAATTTGTTTGTTTTGATTGATTTGACCTCTATTTTGGGGTGTTATGAAATAATTTGATAGTTTTCAGATTTTTGTTCCCCCCGTTGGCCAGGACCTTCAACACCTTGTTTCCTGTGTGTCTATAAATTCCCCCGGGTGGCTCTGGGAGTCATGGCAACGCCACGGTGCCACGCCCCTCCCCACGGCATCACCGTTAGTAACTTCATTCACAATAAGCCTCAGTACAAAAACAGATAGTATCTACGTTTCACTCTATATCTGAGAATGAAGGAATGAGACAGTCAAGACGACAAACAAGGGGACAGATTACCTGATCGGTGGCCCTGTGAAGAGAGAAAGTGAGTGAAAGAACAATGGACAGAGAGACGGATGGACGGAGAGGACGGACAGACAGCAGTAAAACAGAAGAATGGAGCTAACAGGCACTAAAGAACTCAACACAACATAGACAGAGGGAGATAGAGAGAGCGAAAGAGGGAGAGAGAGAGAGAGAGGGGAAGAGGGGGGAGAGAGAGAAACTACAGGTAGAGAGGGGTAGAGAGGGAGAGAAAGAAACTAACGAGAGAGAGAGAGAGAGAGAGAGAGAAACTACAGAGAGAGGGAGAGAAAGAAACTAACGTGAGAGAGAGAAAGAAAGAGGGAGCGAGGGAGAGAAAGAAACTAACAAGAGAGAGAGAGAGAGGGAGAGAAAGAAACTAACGCGAGAGACAGAGAGAGAAAGAAAGAAAGAGAAACTAACAAGAGAGAGTGAGACAGACAGACAGAAAAGGCAACAGACATAGACCAGACTAAGTGATCCATATGAAAGGCACACCAGGGTAGGTGGAATACCATAACACCAGTTATACTACTCCACCCACCTTAGCTGTGAGCCTTTAGGTGTGGCAATGCCATATCCCTTGGAGTCCAGGTTGCCTCCAACCTTCATGGTGTCGCAGGGCTTGCGTTGTTCCGTGTACTCATTCATGGTGGACTCCAGGAGGAAAGCGTACTTCCCTTTGGACTTGCGGACGCGAGCCACGCCCTCCGCTGTGGTCTTAGCGAAGACAGAAGGCTCGGCAGACTTCATATAGGACCACATCTTCTCGTATACCGCAATCTTTGACCTCTGAGAGAAGGAAGGGTAAAGAGATGGGGTTAAAGGTTAGCGTTAGTTATCAATCCATCCATTCATGCATTAATCCATTTATTCATCCATTCATCTTATGTGTAAAGCTGAATTATTGGTACATGTCCTCACAGCTGCAATGATCACTGGTTCTGAAATATGTACAGTCATCTGCAGCTGCTCTTCACAGGGCATTCATTGGAATGTAGTGAGAGAATGTGAAATGATCTATGTAGCGTGGAAATTAGAAAGCATTAAACCAACTGCTAGTGGTTAGTGTATTATTGTAGGACGTGGGTCTGTCAATGAGTGTGTTATAGCTGTATCAAGTGGTGCTGCTGTCTCTGTCTCTAAACAGACCCTGTTATACACACACAACTTTATGCTTGACCTTGGTGTGCTGCAGTGTGCTGCAGTGTGTGTGTGCTGGGTGTTGTGAGGAATGAAAATAACAAGCTGGGGAACATACTGTCATTCTCCACAACCGTCTTGTTACTCCCTTGTTTTTATCCTGTCTTTGTTCTCTCTCTCTCTCCGTTATGAAGTGTTGTTCCCTGTCTCCTTTAGGACACGATAAGCCTCAGCCTTAGCCAATGAGCCACAGCCTGGAGTAGAGAGGCCAGTGTGTGTGTGCGTGCGTGCGCATGGCCCGGATTTGCTGGGGCGTGACAGACACCTATCCCATAATAATGTCAATCACTTCCGTCAGGACCAGCGAGCCTCCCCGTTACTCTCCCTCCCTCCCTTTCTTCTCTGTATCTATCCCTCTGTATCTATCCCTCTGTCTTTCTCTGTATCTATCCCTCTGTCTTTCTCTGTATCTATCCCTCTGTCTTTCTCTGTATCTATCCCTCTGTCTTTCTCTGTATCTATCCCTCTGTCTTTCTCTGTATCTATCCCTCTGTCTTTCTCTGTCGGCCAGGACAAACAATGCCATATTTTCAATGTGGTGACTATCATAAACTTCCTTCTTTAAGAAATCAGTGGGGAAAAATACATACTCACTCACACACACACACACACACACACACACACACACACACACACACACACACACACACACACACACACACATATATGCACACGCACACACTCACACTAAATGAATGGTGGTAAATCCCTCTCAGAGTAAAAAGCTTCTTCACCCTCCACAGACTCCAGCCTGCTCGTTATGTTGATGATGCTAACGCTGCACACAGATGCACACACTGTCTTCTACTGCCAGGCCCCAACTATCCACATACACACACTTGTGCGTGTTTGTGCGTAAGCATGTGTGCGTGCGCGTGTGTGTGTGTACTCACCCTGAAGAACTCCTTGGTGGAGCCTGAGTCCAGTGTTCCATAGGCGATCTCCGTCTGCTTGGCCAGGTCCTCAGCACTCTCTATGGGCGACACCATCCTCTCCACTGTGAGGAAAGCAGCCAGGTTGGCCGTGTAGGACGAGATGATGATGAGAGTAAAGAACCACCACACGCCACCCACTATACGCCCCGACAGAGACCTGAGACAGGGGGGAAGGAAGAGAAGAGAGAAGAAGGAGGAAAAGAAAGATGGGATGAAGGAGAAGAGAAAAGAGAAATGTGTGTTACTCACTGATAAGTGTGCAGTAAACAGTCAATTGAGGTTATTGAAACTGAACTCCAGAGTTCAAATATGCATTGCTTCATTGGCACCACAGTGAGAGCAGCAACACAGTCAAAGCAATCTAGTTAAATAAAGGTAAAAGGTAACAAAGCATGAGTGCACTCATTAATTTCCCCCTCACAATCTCTCTGTTTCTCTGTTTATCCTGCTCTCAGTTCTCTCTAAGAGATAATATCAAAGTGAATGGAAGAGGTAGTGTTGTTGTTTTATTGTGTTTGTTTTATTTGAGGGAGAGAAGGAGAGGTCGAGAGAAAGAGAGGGAGAGAGATAGAGCAGATGAGCTCCTGCATTTTTCAGCATGTTCTTAAAAAAATATAGATTTAGAGTTAGATAAACTTGGATTTTTTTGTCAGGGACATATACAGGATGCTACCCTCTACAACATAATCTTCACTCCAAATCAAAACTCCAAACCTACAACCTGATTTTGGACGGAATTACGGAATCACCAAAGCTATACAGCAAATGCTCTGAAAAACAACAGAAACCTGAAAATACCATCCAACCTGGAACTGAGTGAGTAATATTTAGTCTGAAGCTATATTTTTTTCCAAAAGCCAAGAAGAAAAATACATGACATTACTTTATAAGGACTGAATGCTAAATTAAGGCTGCCAAGCTTGATACAACTTCAATTAGCACTGACGTGTCAAGTGAGAGGTGTCAAGGCCCTTTAGCCCAACAATGGCAGGAGAGTCGCTGTTCAGAGGTAATTAAAATACAGTACCCTGAGTATGTAAAGAATAATAAGACAAGAAAAGAGTACAAAATGAAGCTCCTGGAAAATCAAGAGATACTTTTTGCTGACTATTATAAAAATGGGAACATCAGCAACCTCATCTTCCACACAGACAATCTCCTGGCATGGCACAGTGCTATATTAGTAAAATACTACCCTTTTGTTAACTTCTTAGGGAGCAGCGCATGAGGTGACCGTTTTGGAGAGCCTGGTGTGCCCAAAGTAAAATGCCTCCCATTCAGGCCCAGAAAATGGGATATGCACATATTTAGTACCATTGGATAGGAAACACTCTGAATTTTCTAAAAGTGTTAACCATTTGTCTGTGAGTAAAACAGAACGGATATGGCAGGCAAAACCCCGAGGAATTTCTGTCCTGGAAAAAGTGGTTTTGACAGAGTGCCTCATTTGGAACCCCTCCCTTATGAAAATGCCCATATAAGGGCATATGAATGCAGTACCGATCGCTTCCTCTGGATGTCAACAGTCTCGAGACACTGTTCAGATTTGTTTTGGATGCTTTTAGAGCAGAGAAGAAGAGGAAACAGGAAGTGTCCCCTTGGAAGTCAACAGAAGAGAACACGCGCTCCCGAGAAGGCACGCTCTGTGTTTTTTTCCGTTCTTATAGCCCAGTTTATATTCCGGTTGATTTATTATAGTAAATATACGTAAAAGTGTTCCTAAGGATACATTTAAAAGGATTTTTGATTGTTCTTGGACAAGTTTATAGGTATAAATTGAACGAGTTCTCTTCACGTTTCAATGGAGGAGTGGAGGCTGTAGTTTCTGATTATAACGCGCGAACCAAACTGAGATTTATGGATATAATACATTACTTTTTCTAACAAAAGAACCATGGATTGTCTTCGTTGGACACTTTGGAAGCCATCAGCAGAAGTTCTTCAACAGGTAATTGATTTGTTTTCGCTGTGAAATGTGTTATGTGTGAACCGTGATGGCTTATGAATTCATGGTAATGGGAAAAATATGTTAGGTGCTACCCTCAAACAATCAAATGTACTGCTTTCGTTTGACAACTCTGTGATATTGCCAAGAAACAGAGCTTTTGATGAGTATGAAACACTTGTATATTGGTGCATGATTAATAATTCAACTTTTGGATTTTGAATTTGGCTAGCGCCCCACCACTCCCTAAGAAGTTAAGAGAGGGAGTGATAACGAGGGGTGGAAACTCAGGATACTAGACAATGAGGACTCTGAGTCAGCTAATATAAATCTCTATAAGTCTGGAACAGTATTGGTACAGGGAAACCCCAAACAGTTTCAGCTGGACTTTCACCTAATCAAAGAAATAGCTCAGCAGGAGAAGCTCTCCCTTGAGAAAGATACCCCCACCCCGAGCGGGTCAGACCAGACCTCTTCATAATATAACCCCACAGACGAGCAACCCCAAGTGGAAAGTTAACCTCCCAGCACAGAGCACTACTCCCTCATTGAAATGAAGGATACATTTACCCAGCTGGAGGTGGAACAGAAGGTGATTACACTTCAGTCAGCACAGACCCAGACAACAGTCCAGCACAACAACACCCCGTTAACCAGACCCGGAGTGCTGGAAATGGAGAGAGACATATCTGCACTCTGGACTGTGGTGAGACAACTTCAGCATGATAAAAAGCATGAGCAGGAGAAGAACAGAGCACTAGAGGAAAGGATCAGAATGCTGGAGGAGAGGGTGAGGAGGATGGTGTGTGACAGAGAACAACCCACTAAAGAGGTGGCCACCCCCGCAGAGAAGACAGCAGAACAGCCCACACCAGACCCTGACCATAGCCTCGACACCACAGCAGGTCAGCCCACCCCAGACCCTGACCATAGCCTCTACAACACAGCAGAACAGTCCACCCCAGACCCTGAACATAGCCTCGACAACACAGCAGGACAGTCCACCCCAGACCCTGACCATAGCCTCGACACCACAGCAGGACAGTCCACCCCAGACCCTGACCATAGCCTCGACATCACAGCGGGACAGACAAATTAAGTACCCCAAGACCAGGGGATCTCACACCTTCTGAGCACCCCCTGTCAGCCACCCTGATAGCCCTCCTGACAACCCCCCCACACCCGCTGAGGACATACACAAGACACAGATTGTACTCCTTATGGACTCAAATAGGAAATATATAATATATATATATATATATATATACAAATATATAAAAAAAATGTTTTCCCAAACACAGTGTGTCTAAACTCTGGTGTCCAAACACCCAGCATGCCCCAGACCTTCTGTCTGAGGACCAACATAATAATACCAACATAATAATAATACATTATGTGCTGTGCCACATAATAATACACACAGGCACAAACGACCTGAGAGCCCAGCAGGAAAGGGTGGCCACAGCACTCAAGGGAGTGATAGAAAAAGCTTCTTCTACTTTCCCCAACACACAAGTGGATATCTCTACCCTGCTACCACGAAAAGACTTCCACCCTGCTTCCATACAGTGGGTAAACGCAAGTATTTCCCGTGACTGCCTCAAAACCAAATGTTTTCCTGGCCCACCACTTCCCCCTGGACTTGAACAGCCTTTATGACCAGGTCCACCTATACAAGGCAGCAGTGCCCACCTTCGCCCGGACACTAAAGGACATCGCTCTCAAACGCAGCCCCAACACTTCACACAGGAGCAACAGATCAATAGACACCCCGCCCAGACCAGCGAGACACTCTCCCAGACCAGTGAGACCCCCTGGACCTACACATAGAGGACCCACGCCGAGAGGACCTACATCCAGACCACAACACCACCTGCCACATCCATACCCCCACCCCAACCAATCAACACCCCCCAAGTCAACCATGCCCACACCCCATTTAGGCCCCCTCAGATCAGACCTATGCCCCTCCTGCCCACCCCATGCCCCCCACTCCCGTAAAGAGGGCCTCAACATGGAAGTCACACATATGCCCAGGCTGTGAGCAGGCAAACAGGCCCAACCCCAACTCATACACTAGCCCAAGCCAATGGCATGTACCAGATGCTCAACAGGCTCTGCTCACACTTATTGACCTGAGGCCAAACCACACGACCAACAACATTGGACACTTTATGGAACACAAAGCCTTGACTATCTTATCCTGAAATATCCCAGGCCTGAGGTCATCTAACTTTGGCCTAAAGAGCAGAAACCTGGACTTCATCAAAGAAATCATAAATACAGACATTGTCATCCTACATGAAACATGGTATAGAGGAGACAGACCCACTGGTTGCCCTCTAGGTTACAGAGAGCTGGTAGTCCCATCCACCAAACTACCAGGTGTGAAACAGGAAAGGGACTCAGGGGGTATGCTAATTTGGTATAGAGCAGACCTAACTCACTCCGTTAAATTAGTCAAAACAGGAACATTTCACATTTGGCTAGAAATTCAAAAAGAAATGAGCTTAACAGAGAAAAATGTCCTCCTGTGTGCTACCTATATCCCCCCCACTAGAATCCCCATACTTTAATGAACACAGCTTCTCCATCCTGGAGGGGGAAATCAATCATTTCCAGGCCCCGCCACACTAGTCTGTGGCAACCTAAATGCCGGAACCGGACAAGGACCTAACACCCTCAGCACACAGGGGGACAAACACCTACCTGAAGGTGACAGCATTCCCTCCCCCATATGCACCCCTAGGCACAACTATGACAACATAACCAACAAAAACGGGTCACAACTCCTGCAGCTCTGTCGCACAGTGGGTCTGTACATAGTCAATAGTAGGCTTGAGGGGACTCCTATGGTAGGTACACCTATTGCTAATCTCTTGGCAGTAGTACTGTAGACTACTTTATCACTGACCTCAACCCAGAGTCTCTCAGAGCGATCACAGTCAGCTCACTGACATCCCTATCAGATCACAGCAAAATCACAGTTTACTTGAACAGAGCAATAGTCAATCATGAGGCGTCAAAGCCAAAGGAACTGAGTAATATTAAGAAATGCTATAAATGGAAAGAATGTAGTGTGGAAACCTACCAACAAAACAGTTAGGCAACAACAAATTCAATCCCTTTTAGACAACTTCCTGGACAAAATGTTCCACTGTAATAGTGAAGGTGTAAACCTGGCAGTAGAACATCTTAACAGTATATTTGACCTCTCAGCTTCCCTATAAAATCTAAAAATGTCAAGCAGAAAAACGAAGAAAATGAACAACAATGACAAATGGCTTGATGAAGAATGCAAAAGCCTAAGAAAGAAATTGAGAAACCTATCCAAAGAAAAACAGAGACCCAGAAAACCTGAGTCTACGCCTTCACTATGGTGAATCACTAAAACAATACAGAAATACACTACGGAAAAAGAGAGAACAGCATGTCAGAAATCAGCTCAATGTAATTGAAGAATCCATAGACTCTAACCACTTCTGGGACAATTGGAAAACATTAAACAAACAACAACATGAAGAATTATCTATCCAAAATGGAGATGTACTTCTCCAATCTTTTTGGCTCTACAACAAAGAACAAACAGCAAAAACATATACATGATAAAATAGAAATATTAGAATCAACAATTAAAGACTACTGCATTGGGGTGGCAGGGTAGCCTAGTGGTTAGAGTGTTGGACTAATAACCGAGTGGTTGCAAGTTCAAATCCCTGAGCTGACAAGGTACAAATCTGTCGTTCTGTCCCTGAACAGGCAGTTAACCCACTGTTCCTAGGTCGTCATTGAAAATAAGAATTTGTTCTTAACTGACTTGCCTAGTAAAGTAAAGGTAAAAAAATATAGATATATAATTGGTGGTCTCCAATTACCTTGAATGAACTACAGGAGACAGTAAAAAACCCTCCAATTCAAAAAGGCCTGTGGTGTTGATGGTATCCTCAATAAAATATACAGACAACAAATTCCAATTGGCTGTACTAAAACTCTTTAACATCATCCTCAGTTGGCATCTTTGAAACCAAGGGCTGATCACCCCAATCCACAAAAGTGGAGACAAATTTGACCACATTCTATGCCAACAGCAACCTTGGGAAAATCATCTGCATTATCATTAACAGCAGACTTGTACATGACAGTGAAAAAAAACATACTGAGCAAATATCAAATTGGCTTTTTACCAAATTATCATACGACAGACCGAAACAAAGGCAAAGTCTTCTCATGCTTTGTTGATTTCAAAAAAGCCTTTTGTTCAACTTGGCATGAGGGTCTGCTCTATACATTTATGGAAAGTGGTGTTGGGGGGAAAAGATACGACATTATAAAATCCATGTACACAAAAAACAAGTGTGCAGTTAAAATAGGTTAAGAAAACACACATTTCTTCCCACAGGGCCGTGGGGTAAGACAGGGATGCAGCTTAAGCTCCACCCTCTTCAACATATATATCAACGAATTGGTGAGGGCACTAGAACAGGTCTGCAGCACCCGGCCTCACCCTAGAATCTGAAGTCAAATATCTACTGTTTGCTGGTGATCTGGTGCTTCTGTCACCAACCAAGGAGGGCCTACAGCAGCACCAAGATATTCTGCACAGTTTCTGCCGGACCTGGGCCCTGACAGTAAATCTCAGTAAGACAAAAATAATGGTGTTCCAAAAAAGGTCCAGTCGCCAGGACCACGAATACAAATTCCATCTAGACACCGTTGCCCTAGAGCACACAAAAAACTATACATACCTCGGCCTAAACATCAGCACCACAGGTAACTTCCACAAAGCTGTGAACGATCTGAGAGACAAGGCAAGAAGGGCCTTCTATGCCATCAAAAGGAACATACAATTTGACATACCAATTAGGATCTGGCTAAAAACACTTGAATCAGTTATAGAACCCATTGCCCTTTATGTTTGTGAGGTCTGGGGTCCGCTCACCAACCAAGAATTCACAAAATGTAACAAACACCAAATTAAGACTCTGCATGCAGAATTCTGCAAAAATATCCTCCGTGTACAACGTAAAACACCAAATAATGCATGCTGAGCAGAATTAGGCCGATACCCACTAATTATCAAAATCCAGAAAAGAGATTAAATTCTACAACCACCTAAAAGGAAGCGATTCCCAAACCTTCCATACCAAAGCCATCACCTACAGAGAGATGAACCTGGAGAAGAGTCCCCTAAGCAAGCTGGTCCTGAGGCTCTGTTCACAAACAAACAGACCCCACAGAGCCCCAGGACAGCAACACAATTAGACCCAACCAAATCATGAGAAAACAAAAAAGATAATTACTTGACACATTTGAAGGAATTAACAAAACAAAAGAGCAAACTAGAATGCTATTTGGCCCTAAACAGAGAGTACACAGTGGCAGAATATCTGACCACTGTGACTGACCCAAACTTAAGGAAAGCTTTGACTATGTACAGACTAGGTGAGCATAGCCCGCCGTAGGCAGACCTGGCTCTCAAGAGAAGACAGGCTATGTGAACACAGCCCACAAAATGAGGTGGAAACTGAGCTGCACTTCCTAACCTCCTGACAAATGTATGACCATATTAGAGACACATATTTCCCTCAGAGTGTAATGTTTACTGTTCATTTTTATTGTTTATTTCACTTTTGTTTATTATCTATTTCACTTGCTTTGGCAATGTTAACATGTTTTCCATGCCAATAAAGCCCCTTGAATTGAATTGAATTGAGAGAGAGAGAGAGAGAGAGAGAGAGGAGGGGGAAGCTTTGACTATTCTTTAAAGGTGAAGGAGATTACCCAGGCTCCCCAGTGGGAGGGAGAGGGGGTGGGCCTTTCTCATCAAACAGAGAGTAGGAAACAACAACAAGTGTTGCTTTCAAACGCAACAAATCCCTCTCAGCTTCCATGTAATGCCCTTCTGTAAACCTATGGAAATAAACATTCCATTCCACTTGAACCTTTGTTGCAGAACTAACAAAGAGTCACTGACCAACAACCAAACGAAACAGGTGGGGATTCAGGAAGGGTTCTAAAAGACACTCATGGGGGTGTCCACTGAAAGTTGACTAGCAACAACAACTGGAACCGAAAAGACAAGAAGAGACAAACAAAAGAAAAACCCACACCAAACTTAGACAGGAAGCAAACCAAAAAAGTGGAGCAAAACGAAAAAGTATAAAGTATTGTTTGTCTAGAAATCAAAACAGGGAGCGCCAACTAAAGGTGTTAACCCTCCACATCTCTCAAGACAACTGGAGCACTGGGCCAGCCACTCTAAAATAGCAACTGGGCCAGCACCTTCCCACTAACAAGATGGCAACCAGCCCAGCTGTAATGCATGCTGACTAGCAAGGTGATACCAATCGGTTCACCCTATGTGCTAAAGTGCTATATGTGCTTAAATCCAACCTCAAAACATAAATGGAAAAACCAAAACCTGTAACAGTAACCACAGACAAGACAGTTAACTAACCTGTTTGGATAGATTAGTAACTACAGACAAGACAGCTTAACTAACCTGTTTGGATAGATTAGTAACTACAGACAAGACAGTTTAACTAACCTGTTTGGATAGATTAGTAACTACAGACAAGACAGCTTAACTAACCTGTTTGGATAGATTAGTAACTACAGACAAGACAGCTTAACTAACCTGTTTGGATAGATTAGTAACTACAGACAAGACAGCTTAACTAATCTGTTTGGATAGATTAGTAACTACAGACAAGACAGTTTAACTAATCTGTTTGGATAGATTAGTAACTACAGACAAGACAGCGTAACTGAAGATGTAGATAGAGAAACAAAGAACACATTGCACATACATGTAAGAACCACATTGCTTTTGCAGCCTCCATGCAGACATATTTGAAGCAGCTGGATATCAATGTACAGTGAGGGAAAAAAGTATTTGATCCCCTGCTGATTTTGTACGTTTGCCCACTGACAAAGAAATGATCAGTCTATAATTTTAATGGTAGGTTTATTTGAACAGTGAGAGACAGAATAACAACAAAAATCCAGAAAAGCATACGTGAAAAATGTTATAAATTGATTTGCATTTTAATGAGGGAAATAAGTATTTGACCACTCTGCAAAACATGACTTAGTACTTGGTGGCAAAACCCTTGTTGGCAATCACAGAGGTCAGACGTTTCTTATAGTTGGCCACCAGGTTTGCACACATCTCAGGAGGGATTTTGTCCCACTCCTCTTTGCAGATCTTCTCCAAGTCATTAAGGTTTCGAGGCTGACGTTTGGCAACTTGAACCTTCAGCTCCCTCCACAGATTTTCTATGGGATTAAGGTCTGGAGACTGGCTAGGCCACTCCAGGATCTTAATGTGCTTCTTCTTGAGCCACTCCTTTGTTGCCTTGGCCGTGTGTTTTGGGTCATTGTCATGCTGGAATACCCATCCACGACCCATTTTCAATGCCCTGGCTGAGGGAAGGAGGTTCTCACCCAAGATTTGACGGTACATGGCCCCGCCCATCGTCCCTTTGATGCGGTGAAGTTGTCCTGTCCCCTTAGCAGAAAAACACCCCCAAAGCATAATGTTCCCACCTCCATGTTTGACGGTGGGTATGGTGTTCTTGGGGTCATAGGCAGCATTCCTCCTCCTCCAAACACGAGTTGAGTTGATGCCTAAGGGCAACCTTTTGGTTACTAGTCCAACTCTCTAACCACTAAGCTACCCTGCCGTCTCTCACTGTTCAAATAAACCTACCATTAAAATTATAGACTGATCATTTTTCTTTGTCAGTGGGCAAACGTACAAAATCAGCAGGGGATCAAATACTTTTTTCCCTCACTGTATGTCCCTTTGGTGGTTGGTAATCGAGAGAGACAGCGAGAGAGCGTGAGAGAGAGAGCGAGAGAGGGAAAGAGATAGAGAGAAGTGAAACAGTCCTTGTAACAGTTGATTTGAGGCTCAGTAAATTGTTACCCTTTTAGAGTGTTTCTACATTCCCCTTCTGTTCAACCTCACCTCTCACACACACACACCCCACACACACACGCACATCAGAGCACCCTAAAATGCACATCTGTGACATCTGTGATCTGATCCATGGTCGAACCATTTGAACAATGGTTGAGGTCTTTAAACCACAGCCTCATACTGGAGGCACACAGGGTTTATGATGGGGGACAGCAGGGAGGCACACAGGGTATCTAATGGGGGACAGCGTGGAGGCACACAGGGTTTATGATGGGGGACAGCAGGGAGGCACACAGGGTTTCTGATGAGGGACAGCGGGGAGGCACACAGGGTTTATGATGGGGGACAGCAGGGAGGCACACAGGGTTTCTGGTGGGGGAAAGCAGGGAGGCACACAGGGTTTCTGGTGGGGGACAGCAGGGAGGCACACAGGGTTTCTGATGGTGGACAGCAGGGAGGCACACAGGGTTTCTGATGAGGGACAGCGGGAGGCACACAGGGTTTATGATGGGGGACAGCAGGGAGGCACACAGGGTTTCTGGTGGGGAAAGCAGGGAGGCACACAGGGTTTCTGGTGGGGGACAGCAGGGAGGCGCACAGGGTTTCTGATGGTGGACAGCAGGGAGGCACACAGGGTTTATGATGGGGGACAGCAGGGAGGCACACAGGGTGTATGATGGTGGACAGCAAGGAGGCACACAGGGTTTCTGGTGGGGGACAGCAGGGAGGCACACAGGGTTTCTGGTGGGGGACAGCAGGGAGGCGCACAGGGTTTCTGGTGGGGGACAGCCAGCAGGGAGGCGCACAGGGTTTCTGATGGTGGACAGCAGGGAGGCACACAGGGTTTCTGATGAGGGACAGCGGGGAGGCACACAGGGTTTCTGATGAGTTACAGCGGGGAGGCACACAGGGTTTCTGATGAGGGACAGCGGGGAGGCACACAGGGTTTCTGATGAGGGACAGCAGGGAGGCACACAGGGTTTCTGGTGGGGGAAAGCAGGGAGGCACACAGGGTTTCTGGTGGGGGACAGCAGGGAGGCGCACAGGGTTTCTGATGGTGGACAGCAGGGAGGCGCACAGGGTTTCTGATGGGGGACAGCAGGGAGGCACACAGGGTTTCTGATGGTGGACAGCAGGGAGGCACACAGGGTTTCTGATGGTGGACAGCAGGGAGTCACACAGGGTTTCTGATGAGGGACAGCGGGGAGGCACACAGGGTTTATGATTGGGGACAGCAGGGAGGCACACAGGGTTTCTGGTGGGGGAAAGCAGGGAGGCACACAGGGTTTCTGGTGGGGGACAGCAGGGAGGCGCACAGGGTTTCTGATGGTGGACAGCAGGGAGGCGCACAGGGTTTCTGATGGGGGACAGCAGGGAGGCACACAGGGTGTATGATGGTGGACAGCAGGGAGGCACACAGGGTTTCTGGTGGGGGACAGCAGGGAGGCACACAGGGTTTCTGGTGGGGGACAGCAGGGAGGCACACAGGGTTTCTGATGGTGGACAGCAGGGAGGCACACAGGGTTTCTGATGGTGGACAGCAGGAGGCACACAGGGTTTCTGATGAGGGACAGCCGGGGAGGCACACAGGGTTTATGATGGGGGACAACAGGGAGGCACACAGGGTTTCTGGTGGTGGAAAGCAGGGAGGCACACAGGGTTTCTGGTGGGGGACAGCAGGGAGGCGCACAGGGTTTCTGATGGTGGACAGCAGGGAGGCGCACAGGGTTTCTAATGGGGACAGCGAGGGAGGAACACAGGGTTTCTGACAGGGGACAGCGGGAGGCACACAGGGTTTCTGGTGGGGGACAGCAGGGAGGCACACAGGGTTTCTGGTGGGGGACAGCAGGGAGGCGCACAGGGTTTCTGATGGTGGACAGCAGGGAGGCACACAGGGTTTCTAATGAGGGACAGCGGGGAGGAACACAGGGTTTCTGACAGGGGACAGCGGGGAGGCACACAGGGTTTCTGGTGGGGGACAGCAGGGAGGCACACAGGGTTTCTGGTGGGGGACAGCAGGGAGGCACACAGGGTTTCTGATGGTGGACAGCAGGGAGGCACACAGGGTTTCTGATGGTGGACAGCAGGGAGGCACACAGGGTTTCTGATGAGGGACAGCGGGGAGGCACACAGGGTTTATGATGGGGGACAGCAGGGAGGCACACAGGGTTTCTGGTGGGGGACAGCAGGGAGGCGCACAGGGTATCTGATGGTGGACAGCAGGGAGGCGCACAGGGTTTCTGATGGGGGACAGCAGGGAGGCACACAGGGTTTCTGATGGTGGACAGCAGGGAGGCACACAGGGTTTCTGATGAGGGACAGCGGGGAGGCACACAGGGTTTATGATGGGGGACAGCAGGGAGGCACACAGGGTTTCTGGTGGGGGAAAGCAGGGAGGCACACAGGGTTTCTGGTGGGGGACAGCAGGGAGGCGCACAGGGTTTCTGATGGTGGACAGCAGGGAGGCACACAGGGTTTCTAATGGGGGACAGCGGGGAGGAACACAGGGTTTCTGACAGGGGACAGCGGGGAGGCACACAGGGTTTCTAATGGGGGACAGCAGGGAGGCACACAGGGTTTCTAATGGGGGACAGCAGGGAGGCACACAGGGTTTCTGATGGTGGACAGCAGGGAGGCACACAGGGTTTCTGATGGTGGACAGCAGGGAGGCGCACAGGGTTTCTGATGGTGGACAGCAGGGAGGCACACAGGGTTTATGATGGTGGACAGTGGGGAGGCACACAGGGTTTATGATGGTGGACAGTGGGGAGGCACACCGGGTTTATGACAGGGGACAGCAGGGAGGCACACAGGGTTTTTGATGGTGGACAGCAGGGAGGCACAGTGGAGGAGAGAGGAGGATGTGGGAATATAGCATGTCTGGCCTTGGATGTGTTAGTGGTAGATGGACAATGCCCAGTGTGTGTGTGTGTGTGTGTGTGTGTCTGTGCGTGCGTGCGTGGGTGCGTGCGATTGGTATGCAATAGGCAAGTCATTCTATTATAGGCCATGTATCATCTGTGATAGGCAGTAGATTGCCTTCCTATCCTCTGGGTGAGAGATTAATGACATGCTGTCACACACACACACACACACACACACACACACACACACACACACACACACACACACACACACACACACACACACACACACACACACACACACACACACACAGTAGGTGGTCTAGAATCACTGTCTCCTCTGCCCAGGGAGAACAGTATTTTGATCTGTTGGATGTGAAGGGGTTGTCCTTATAGCTAAGTACTCTATGTGTGATTGTGTGTGTGTGAGCGTATTGTGTTCTGATTAGACATAGTATAATGTGTTCTAATAATCTATCCTGCCTTAGTGCTTGATGCTCTTTTAACTCCTTTCTAAATAGTGTATCATTCAGCAGAGATCATTAAAACCAACCAGATACATAACTCACCACATAGAAATGAACAGCACAATTACCTAGAACGACTTGAAAGCTCCATTTGCAGGAGTACCACTATCATTTGCACACAGATTCACACACACAGTGAGCACCCAACGGTGCCTGCCGCTGAGCATACCACCCTCTGCAGAGTCTTGCGGAGTTGCCGTACCAAGCCGTGATGCAGCCCGACAGAAGCTGTCGATGGTGCCCCTGTAGAACACTGTGAGGGCCCTCGGGGACAGGCCGAATTTCTTCAGCCTCCTGAGGTTGAAGAGTCGCTTCCATGCCTTCTTCGCCGCGGTGTCTGTGTGGTTTGATAATTTCAGCTCACTGGAGATGTGTACACCGAGGAACTTGAGAATGGGGGCGTGCCCAACCTGCATGCCCAAGTCCACAATCAGCTCCTTTGTTTTGTTGACGTTGAGGAAGAGGTTGTTTACCTGGCACCACACTGTCAGAGTGCCCACCTCCTCCCTGTAGGCCATCTCATCGTTGTTGGTATCAGGCCTACTACTGTTGTGTCATCAGCGAACTTGATGATGGAGTTGGAACTGTGTGAGGCCACGCAGTCGTGGGTATACAGGGAGTACAGGAGGGGACTGAGGAACAACTGTGGGGCCTCTGTGTTGAAGATCAGTGTGGAGGAGGTAATGTTGCCTATTCACTACCTGGGGCGCTCCATCAGGAAATCCAGGATACAGTTGCATAGGGAGGAATTTGGTCCCAGGGTTGTGAGCATTGTGATGAGCTTAGAGGGCACTACGGTATTGAAGGGATAAGAGCTAGAGAAAGATTGAAAATGTCCGGAAACACAACAGCTATCTGGTCTGCACATGCTCTGAGGGTACAGCTAGGGATGCCGTCTGGGCTGGCAGCCTTGCGTGGGTTAACACATTTGAATGGCTTCCATACGTCCTCCGTGGAGACCAGAAGCACGTAGCCCTCGTTGTCCTCAGGGGCTCTCCTCAGCAGCTCAGAGTGGTTATGCTTGAAGCGGGAGAAAAAGGAGTTTAGCTTGTCCGATGGGTGGCGTTGGTGTCCGTGACTTGACTGGCTTTCTTTTTGTATTCCATAATCGTTTGAAGCCCCTGCCAATACGCCTCATGTCCGACCCGTTGAATTGCCCCTCCACTTTGTTCCTATACTTGTGTCTCACCATCTTGATCGATCTGCGCAGGTCGTATATGTACTGTTTAACCTTACAATAGTCCCCGGTCTCCTTGCCATGTTGATAAGCATCATCACTCTCCTTCAGTTTCCCGACAAGGCTGCCGTCAATCCATGGGGTTTGATTTGGGTAATTTTTTAAGACACCATCAGTATTACATAACGTATGCATTTTTTGATAATTCTGGTGACTGAGTTGGCATATTTATTGATGTTATGCCCCATAGCATTTTTCAGTCCACGTGATCAAAGAGTCTTGGAGCATGAATTCTGATTGATCAGAACAGCATTGTACAGACCTGACCACCGGAAGTCCGTGGTCAGATTTGCCGAAAGGAGGACGGGAGAGGGCCTTATATCCTTGTAGAAAAGGCTTGTAACAGTGGTCAAGTTTAGAATTTCAGCGAGTTGGACAGTCAATGTGTTGATAGTAATTGGGAACACGGACCTCAAATTACTTTGGTTAAAGTCCTCTGCAACAACGAATGCTACCTCTGGTAATGCGGTCTCCAATTTGTTCAATGTCCAATGAAGAGCTTTGAGAGCATTGTTGGTGTCGGCCTGGGGTGGGATGTACACAGCCGTGGTGATAATCCCTGAGATCTCTCTCGGAAGGTAAAAAAGCCGACATTTGATGACTAAGTATTCCAAGGCGGGAGAGCAGAAGCTCGCAAGTTCCTGTACATTTCCCCCATTGCACCACATGTTATTGGTCATAAAGCAGACGCCAACCCCTTTATTCCTGCCAGAGAGAGCCGTTTCCTATCCGCTTGTTGAACTGTAAACCCCACTAGTTGTATATAATCCATTTGGATGTTGGAGGAAATCCAAGTCTCAGTATGTTACAGAATCTGATGTCCCTCTGGAAGGAGTTCCTCGCTTTAAGTTTGTCACATTTATTTACTAGTGAACATGGAGTGATGAAGAGAGAGTGATGAGAGTGATGGAGAGAGAGAGTGATGGAGAGAGAGGAGACATGGAGAGAGAGAGTAATGGAGAGAGAGAGTGATGGAGAGAGAGAGACATGGAGAGAGAGTGAAGGAGAGAGAGTGTGATGGAGAGAAAGAGTGAAGGAGAGAGAGAGAGAGAGAGATCAGTGGGGTGTACTGTGGTGTTATGTTTTTATTCCTGACCTTGAGAGATAATGAATAAGTGAGCAGGTCTGTTGGCCTCATTAGACAGAGGGGAGAGTTATTCATGACATTACCTCTCATTACTCTATTATTATTTAATATACATACACCCACATCCATTGGGTCACACTATGGGTGACACACACACACAGAGAGCTGTAATTTCAGTGGGTTATTGGCAGGTAAAAGGTCTTCCCCTGGCTTCAGCCCCTCTGAGAAATAAAGAGGAAAGGTGATCATGTTACTGCAAGAAATAACCTGAAGCTCTTCTTCTCTCTCATTCCTCTCAAGGATCTAATTTCCATTCCACCTTCTTAATCTCTCTCCTTGTCTCGCCCCCCGGCCCCCTCTCTCTCCTTGCCAAATTCAAATTACAAAAATAGTAATATTAAACATTCTTGAAAATACAAGTGTTGTACACCATTCAAAAGCTTAGAATCTTGGTAATCGAACCGCGTTGTTGGATTTACAATAGGCTTCACGGCGAAAGCAGAACATTCGATTGTATGAGGACAGCGCCCCACTTCCAACATATTATTCAAACCAGCACAGGTGTTACAAAATCAAATATAGCGATAAAATAAATCACTTACCTTTGATGATCTTCCTCTGTTTACAATCACAAGGGTCCCAGGAACACAAAGAATTGTCGTTTTGTTTGATAAAGTCCTTCTTTATATCCTAAAAGGTCAGTTTAGTTGGCGCCATGGAGTTCTGTAATCCAGTCGTTCAACATGCAGACAAAAAAATCCCCAAAGTTCGACCAAACAAGTCAAACGATGTTTCTAATTAATCCCCAGGTTGTCAAATATCTAAAAAAAAACAATAACATTTCAGACGGAGAATAGTCTGTTCAAAAGGGAAGAGAAATAACGAGGAGCGCGCACACAGTCACGCGCAAAAAACAGTAGTGTCCGTTTCAACAGCCACCTGGAAGAACTTCTATTTCTTGTTTGTTTTTCAAAAAACAAGCCTGAAACCATGATTATAGACTGTTGACATCTAGTGGAAGCCATAGGAACTGCAATCTGGGAGCTAATTCCCTCTATAGACAATAGCAAGTAAATGGAAAAACTGTGACATCAAAAAAAAACATTTTCCGGATGGATTTTCCTCGGGTTTTCGCCGGCCATATCAGTTCTGTTATACACACAGACATTATTTTAACAGTTTTAGAAATTTCAGAGTGTTTTATATCCAATACTACCAATTATTATATCCTCTATTATAGACTCTCCGTACTTCCGAACACTGCCCCCTAGCCCGTAGAAGTTAAAGCACCTTTCACTCCAGCAGCAGCAAACAGCTGTTAGAGCTGAATCAGCAGCTCTCGCTACATCTACTTCTATTTACATCAATTAATAGGCTAAAATGCATTCTTTCGTAATGGGGATGTTATTTTATTCATAAGCTTTTAATTTATATAATTTTGCCCAAAAGGCGGCTATTACCAGCTAACGGAAACCCTGGTGTGTGTGTGTGTGTGTAGTATAAAGAAGAAAAACCAAACAAATAGAGTAGATGTAGTTATTGTGGTGGAACGTGTCTGCTGGAGGAAACACTATGAATCCTGAGAGGAATGAACCGCAAGATAGAGAGAGAGAGAGAGAGAGAGAGAGAGGGGCGGGGGAGAAATATATATAGAGAGAGACAGAGAGGGGAATAGAGAGAGGGGGAGAAATAGAGAGAGAGGGGGGTGAGAGAGAGAGAGATGGGGGTAAGAAATAGAGAGAGAGAGACAGAGAGGGAGAGAGAGAGAGAGAGAGAGAGAGAGAGAGAGAGAGAGAGAGAGAGAGAGACAGAGAGGAAGCTAGAGAGAGAGAGAGAGAGGGGGGTGAGAAATATATATATAGAGAGAATGATGGGGTTAAGAAATGTGGAGAGATAGAGAGAGGGGAGGTGAGAAAAAGAGAGAGAGATGGGGGTGAGAAATAGAGAGAGAGAAGGGGGTGAGAAATATAGAAAGAGAGACAGAGAGGGAACTAGAGAGAGAGAGAAAGGGAGGTGAGAAATAGAGAGAGCGAGAGAGATGGGGGTAAGAAATATAGAGGGGGTGACAAATATATATAGAGAGAGATGGGGGTAAGAAATGGAGAGAGAGATGGGGGAGACAGAGAGAGAGAGAGAGAGACAGAGAGGGAGACAGAAAGAGAGACGGGGGGTTGAGAAAGAGAGAGATATGGTGGGGTGAGAAATAGAGAGAGAGAGAGACAGAGAGGGAGAGAGAGAGAAGGGGGGGTGAGAAATAGAGAGAGAGAGAGACAGAGAGGGAGAGAGAGAGAAGGAGGGGGGTGAGAAATAGAGAGAGAGGGGGGTGAGAGAAAGAGAAAGAGTAGAGCGAGAAACTCAAAATGTGTTAGTATAGGACTGTGTGTGTGTGAGAGAGAAAGTCTAAATGTGTTAGTATAGGACTGTGTGTGAGAGAGAGAAAGTCTAACTGTGTTAGTATAGGACTGTGTGTGAGAGAGAGAAAGTCTAACTGTGTTAGTATAGGACTGTGTGTGTGTGAGAGAGAAAGTCTAAATTTGTTAGTATAGAACTGTGTGTGTGAGAGAGAGAAAGTCTAAATGTGTTAGTATAGGACTGTGTGTGTGTGAGAGATGCTCCTTCTCAGACTGCAGTAATCACTGCTGCAGGGAAACAGAAACTGACACTGAATACAAATGATCCTATAGATATTCAATACACTCACAACACAGCAGCCCAATACACATACAAACCCAAAATAACAACACACACTCAAACTCACTCCTACTGCACACTCACATGCACACACTCACACGCATGCACACGCATGCACACACACATGCACGCAAGCACACGCACACACGCGCACACACGCGCACACACGCGCACACACACAAACAAGCACATGCACGCAAGCACACGCACACACGCATGTTAGATTACTTGTTAGATACTACTGCATGGTCGGAACTAGAAGCACAAGCATTTCGCTACACTCGCATTAACATCTGCTAACCATGTGTATGTGACAAATAAGATTTGATTTGATTTGATGCACAAGCACACACACACACAAATTCATTCACAAGCACTGACAGTGTCTTCTCAGGCCATTCACTCAGTTGAAGTTGTCCATCTAGTTTAATAAGTAAACAAATAATATGTAGACTTACTATACCTCCTGAGGAGAGAAGGAAGGGGAATAGAAGAGAGAACGAGGGAACGAGGAAAGAGGAGATAAATAGACAAAGAAATAATAGAGAACATGGAGAAAAGAAATGATAGATTCCTAATAAGGACCACCTAGCTACAGACTGTACTGATCCAGAAATGGGACCACCTAGTTGTAGCTGGCAGTAGAACACCGTTGGCTATAGAACACCGTTGGCTATAGAACACCGTTGGCTGTAGAACACCGTTGGCAGTAGAACACCGTAGGCTATAGAACACCGTTGGCTATAGAACACCGTTGGCTATAGAACACCGTTGGCTATAGAACAACGTTGGCTACAGAACACCGTTGGCTGTAGAACACCGTTTGCTGTAGAACACCGTTGGCTGTAGAACACCGTTGGCTGTAGAACACCGTTGGCTATAGAACACCGATGGCTATAGAACACCGATGGCTATAGAACACCGTTGGCTATAGAACACCGTTGGCTATAGAACACCGTTGGCTGTAGAACACCGTTGGCTATTGAACACCGTTGGCTGTAGAACACCGTTGGCTGTAGAACACCGTTGGCTGTAGAACACCTTTGGCTATAGAACACCGTTAGCTATAGAATACCTTTTGCTATAGAACCTCCATTGGCTATAGAAAACCTTTGGCTATAGAACATTGCTGGCTACAGAATATCCTTGGCTCTTGAACACCGTTGACTATAAAATACCTTTGGCTATAGAACCTCTGTTGGCTATAATATAATGTTGGCTATAGAACATCATCGGCTATAGAATACCGTTGGCTATAGAACACCTTTGGCTGTAGAACACCTTTGGCTATAGTACCTCCGTTGGCTATAGACCTCCGATGGCTACTGAATACCGTTGGCTATGGAAAACCGTTGGCTATATAATTCCGATGGCTATAAAATACTGATGGCTATAGAACACCATTGGCTATAGAAAACCGTTGACTATAGACTTCTGATGGCTATTGAACACCGTTGGCTGTAGAACACAGATGGTTATAGAACACTTTTGGCTACGGAACACTTTTGGCTATAGAATTCCGATGGCTATAAAACACCGTTGGCTGTAGAACATCGTTGGCTATAGAATACCTTTGGCTATAGAACACTTTTGGCTATAGAATTCAGATGGCTATAGAACACCGTTGGCTATTGAACACCGTTGGCTATAGAACACCGTTGGCTATAGAACACCGTTGACTATTGAACACCGTTGACTATTGAACACCGTTGGCTATAGAACACAGTTGGCCATAGAACACCGTTGGCTATAGAACACCGTTGGCTATTGAACACCGTTGGCTATTGAACACCATTGGCTATTGAACACCGTTGGCTATGGAACACCGATGGCTATAGAACACCGTTGGCTGTAGAACACCGTTGGCTGTAGAACATCGTTGGCTATAGAATACCTTTGGCTATAGAATTCAGATGGCAGTAGAACACCGTTGGGAGTAGAACACCGTTGGGAGTAGAACACTTTTGGCTATAGAACACTTTTGGCTATGGAACATCGTTGGCTATAGAATTCAAATGGCAGTAGAACACCGTTGGCTATTGAACACCGTTGGCTATTGAACACCGTTGGCTATTGAACACCGTTGGCTGTAGAACACCGTTGGCTGTAGAACACCGTTGGCTGTAGAACACCGTTGGCTATTGAACACCGTTGGCTGTAGAACACCGTTGGCTGTAGAACACCGTTGGCTGTAGAACACCGTTGGCTGTAGACCTCCGTTGGCTATAGAACACCTTTGGCTATTGAACACCGTTGGCTGTAGAACTCCGTTGGCTATAGAACACCGTTGGCTGTAGAACACCGATGGCTGTAGAACATTGTTGGCTATTGAACACCGTTGGCTATTGAACACTGTTGGCTGTAGAACACAGATGGCTATAGAACACTTTTGGCTATGGAACACCGTTGGCTATTGAACACCTTTGGCTATTGAACACCGTTGGCTATAGAATACGTTTGGCTATAGAACACCTTTGGCTATAGAATTCAGATGGCTATAGAACACCGTTGGCTGTAGAACACCGTTGGCTATTGAACACCGTTGGCTATGGAACACCGATGGCTATGGAACACCGATGGCTATAGAACACCATTGGCTATTGAACACCGTTGGCTATGGAACACCGTTGGCTATGGAACACCGTTGGCTATGGAACACCGTAGGCTATGGAACACCGATGGCTATGGAACACCGATGGCTATAGAACACCATTGGCTGTAGAACACGGTTGGCAGTAGAACATCGTTGGCAGTAGAACACCGTCGGGAGTAGAACACCGTTGGGAGTAGAACACTTTTGGCTATAGAACACTTTTGGCTATGGAACATCGTTGGCTATAGAATTCAGATGGCAGTAGAACACCGTTGGCAGTAGAACACCGTTGGCTATTGAACACCGTTGGCTATTGAACACCGTTGGCTATTGAACACCGTTGGCTATAGAACACCGTTGGCTATAGAACACCGTTGGCTATAGAACACCGTTGGCTATTGAACACCGTTGGCAGTAGAACACCGTTGGCTATTGAACACCGTTGGCTGTAGAACACCATTGGCTATTGAACACCGTTGGCTATTGAACACCGTTGGCTATTGAACACCGTTGGCTGTAGAACACCGTTGGCTGTAGAACACCGTTGGCTATAGAACACCGTTGGCTATTGAACACCGTTGGCTATTGAACACTGTTGGCTATTGAACACCGTTGGCTGTAGAACACCGTTGGCTGTAGAACACCGTTGGCTATAGAACACCTTTGGCTATTGAACACCGTTGGCTGTAGAACTCCGTTGGCTATAGAACACCGTTGGCTGTAGAACACCGTTGGCTATAGAACACTGTTGGCTGTAGAACACAGATGGCTATAGAACACTTTTGGCTATAGAACACTTTTGGCTATGGAACACCTTTGGCTATAGAATTCAGATGGCAGTAGAACACCGTTGGCTATTGAACAACGTTGGCTATTGAACACCGTTGGCTATAGAACACCGTTGGCTATAGAACACCGTTGGCTATTGAACACCATTGGCTATTGAACACCATTGGCTATTGAACACCTTTGGCTATTGAACACCGTTGGCTGAACAACACCGTTGGCTGTACAACACCGTTGGCTATTGAACCACGTTGGCTATTGAACCACGTTGGCTATAGAACACCGTTGGCTATTGAACACCGTTGGCTATAGAACACCGTAGACTATAGAACACCTTTGGCTATTGAACACCGTTGGCTGTAGAACACCGTTGGCTATTGAACACCATTGGCTATTGAACACCGTTGGCTGTAGAACACCGTTGGCTGTAGAACACCGTTGGCTGTAGAACACCGTTGGCTATAGAACTCCGTTGGCTGTAGAACACCGTTGGCTATTGAACCACGTTGGCTATAGAACACTGTTGGCTATTGAACACCGTTGGCTATTGAACACCGTTGGCTATAGAACACCGTTGGCTGTAGAACTCCGTTGGCTGTAGAACACCGTTGGCTATTGAACACTGTTGGCTATTGAACACCGTTGGCTGTAGAACACCGTTGGCTATAGAACACCGTTGGCTGTACAACACCGTTGGCTGTACAACACCGTTGGCTATTGAACCACGTTGGCTATTGAACCACGTTGGCTATAGAACACCGTTGGCTATTGAACACCGTTGGCTATTGAACACCGTTGGCTATAGAACACCGTAGACTATAGAACACCGTTGGCTATTGAACACCGTTGGCTATTGAACACCGTTGGCTATTGAACACCGTTGGCTGTAGAACACCGTTGGCTGTAGAACACCGTTGGCTGTAGAACACCGTTGGCTATAGAACTCCGTTGGCTGTAGAACACCGTTGGCTATAGAACACCGTTGGCTGTAGAACACCGTTGGCTGTAGAACACCGTTGGCTGTAGAACACCTTTGGCTATTGAACACCTTTGGCTATTGAACACCGTTGGCTGTACAACACCGTTGGCTGTAGAACACCGTTGGCTGTAGAACACCGTTGGCTATTGAACACCGTTGGCTATAGAACACGGTTGGCTATAGAACACCGTTGGCTATTGAACACCGTTGGCTATTGAACACCGTTGGCTATGGAACACCGATGGCTATAGAACACCGTTGGCTGTAGAACACCGTTGGCTGTAGAACATCGTTTGCTATAGAATACCTTTGGCTATAGAATTCAGATGGCTATAGAACGCCGTTGGCTGTAGAACACCGTTGGGAGTTGAACACTTTTGGCTATAGAACACTTTTGGCTATGGAACATCGTTGGCAGTAGAACACCGTTGGCTATTGAACACCGTTGGCTATTGAACACCGTTGGCTATTGAACACCGTTGGCTATTGAACACCGTTGGCTGTAGAACACCGTTGGCTGTAGAACACCGTTGGCTATTGAACACCGTTGGCTATTGAACACCGTTGGCTGTAGAACACCGTTGGCTGTAGAACACCGTTGGCTGTAGAACACCGTTGGCTGTAGACCTCCGTTGGCTATAGAACACCTTTGGCTATTGAACACCGTTGGCTGTAGAACTCCGTTGGCTATAGAACACCGTTGGCTGTAGAACACCGATGGCTGTAGAACATTGTTGGCTATTGAACACCGTTGGCTATAGAACACTGTTGGCTGTAGAACACAGATGGCCATAGAACACTTTTGGCTATGGAACACCGATGGCTATAGAACACCGTCGGCTATAGAACACCTTTGGCTGTAGAACACCGTCGGGAGTAGAACACGGTTGGGAGAAGAACACTTTTGGCTATAGAAAAATTTTGGCTATGGAACATCGTTGGCTATAGAATTCAGATGGCAGTAGAACACCGTTGGCTATTGAACACCGTTGGCTATTGAACACCGTTGGCTGTAGAACTCCGTTGGCTGTAGAACACCGTTGGCTATTGAACACTGTTGGCTATTGAACACCGTTGGCTGTAGAACACCGTTGGCTATAGAACACCGTTGGCTGTACAACACCGTTGGCTGTACAACACCGTTGGCTGTACAACACCGTTGGCTATTGAACCACGTTGGCTATTGAACCACGTTGGCTATAGAACACCGTTGGCTATTGAACACCGTTGGCTATAGAACACCGTAGACTATAGAACACCGTTGGCTATTGAACACCGTTGGCTATTGAACACCGTTGGCTATTGAACACCGTTGGCTGTAGAACACCGTTGGCTGTAGAACACCGTTGGCTGTAGAACACCGTTGGCTGTAGAACACCGTTGGCTGTAGAACACCGTTGGCTGTAGAACACCGTTGGCTGTAGAACACCTTTGGCTATTGAACACCTTTGGCTATTGAACACCGTTGGCTGTACAACACCGTTGGCTGTAGAACACCGTTGGCTGTAGAACACCGTTGGCTATTGAACACCGTTGGCTATAGAACACCGTTGGCTATAGAACACCGTTGGCTATTGAACACCGTTGGCTATTGAACACCGTTGGCTATGGAACACCGATGGCTATAGAACACCGTTGGCTGTAGAACACCGTTGGCTGTAGAACATCGTTTGCTATAGAATACCTTTGGCTATAGAATTCAGATGGCTATAGAACGCCGTTGGCTGTAGAACACCGTTGGGAGTTGAACACTTTTGGCTATAGAACACTTTTGGCTATGGAACATCGTTGGCAGTAGAACACCGTTGGCTATTGAACACCGTTGGCTATTGAACACCGTTGGCTATTGAACACCGTTGGCTATTGAACACCGTTGGCTGTAGAACACCGTTGGCTGTAGAACACCGTTGGCTATTGAACACCGTTGGCTATTGAACACCGTTGGCTGTAGAACACCGTTGGCTGTAGAACACCGTTGGCTGTAGACCTCCGTTGGCTATAGAACACCTTTGGCTATTGAACACCGTTGGCTGTAGAACTCCGTTGGCTATAGAACACCGTTGGCTGTAGAACACCGATGGCTGTAGAACATTGTTGGCTATAGAACACTGTTGGCTGTAGAACACAGATGGCCATAGAACACTTTTGGCTATGGAACACCGATGGCTATAGAACACCGTCGGCTATAGAACACCTTTGGCTGTAGAACACCGTCGGGAGTAGAACACGGTTGGGAGAAGAACACTTTTGGCTATAGAAAAATTTTGGCTATGGAACATCGTTGGCTATAGAATTCAGATGGCAGTAGAACACCGTTGGCTATTGAACACCGTTGGCTATTGAACACCGTTGGCTATAGAACACCGTTGGCTATAGAACACCGTTGGCAGTAGAACACCGTTGGCAGTAGAACACCGTTGGCTATTGAACACCGTTGGCTGTAGAACACCGTTGGCTGTAGAACACCGTTGGCTATAGAACTCCGTTGGCTATAGAAATCCGTTGGCTATAGAACACCGTTGGCTGTAGAACACCGTTGGCTGTAGAACAACGTTGGCTATTGAACACCGTTGGCTATTGAACACCGTTGGCTGTAGAACACCGTTGGCTGTAGAACACCGTTGGCTATAGAACTCCGTTGGCTATAGAACACCGTTGGCTGTAGAACACCGTTGGCTGTAGAACACCGTTGGCTACTGAACCACGTTGGCTATTGAACACCGTTGGCTATTGAACACCGTTGGCTATTGAACACCGTTGGCTATTGAACACCGTTGGCTATTGAACACCGTAGGCTATTGAACACCGTTGGCTGTAGAACACCGTTGGCTAATGAACACCGTTGGCTATTGAACACCGTTGGCTATTGAACACCTTTGGCTATTGAACACCGTTGGCTGTAGAACACCGTTGGCTATAGAACACCGTTGGCTGTAGAACACCGTTGGCTGTAGAACACCGTTGGCTATAGAACTCCGTTGGGTGTAGAACTCCGTTGGCTATAGAAAACCTTTGGCTATTGAACACCGTTGGCTGTAGAACACCGTTGGCTGTAGAACACCGTTGGCTATTGAACACCGTTGGCTGTAGAACACCGTTGGCTATAGAACTCCGTTGGCTCTAGAACACCTTTGGCTATTGAACACCGTTGGCTGTAGAACACCGTTGGCTATAGAACACCGTTGGCTGTACAACACCGTTGGCTGTAGAACACCGTTGGCTATAGAACTCCGTTGGCTGTAGAACTCCGTTGGCTATAGAACACCTTTGGCTATTGAACACCGTTGGCTGTAGAACTCCGTTGGCTGTAGAACACCGTTGGCTGTAGAACACCGTTGGCTATTGAACACCGTTGGCTGTACAACACCGTTGGCTGTAGAACACCGTTGGCTATAGAACTCCGTTGGCTGTAGAACTCCGTTGGCTATAGAACACCTTTGGCTATTGAACACCGTTGGCTGTAGAACTCCGTTGGCTGTAGAACACCGTTGGCTGTAGAACACCGTTGGCTATTGAACACCGTTGGCTGTAGAACACCGTTGGCTATAGAACTCCGTTGGCTCTAGAACACCTTTGGCTATTGAACACCGTTGGCTGTAGAACACCGTTGGCTATAGAACACCGTTGGCTGTACAACACCGTTGGCTGTACAACACCGTTGGCTGTAGAACACCGTTGGCTATTGAACACCGTTGGCTGTAGAACACCGTTGGCTATAGAACACCTTTGGCTACTGAACACCGTTGGCTATTGAACACCGTTGGCTGTACAACACCGTTGGCTGTACAACACCGTTGGCTATTGAACCACGTTGGCTATTGAACCACGTTGGCTATAGAACACCGTTGGCTATTGAACACCGTTGGCTATTGAACACCGTTGGCTATTGAACACCGTTGGCTATTGAACACCGTTGGCTGTAGAACACCGTTGGCTGTAGAACACCGTTGGCTATAGAACTCCGTTGGCTATAGAACTCCGTTGGCTGTAGAACACCGTTGGCTGTAGAACACCGTTGGCTATTGAACACCGTTGGCTATTGAACACCGTTGGCTGTAGAACACCGTTGGCTGTAGAACACCGTTGGCTATAGAACTCCGTTGGCTATAGAACACCGTTGGCTGTAGAACACCGTTGGCTGTAGAACACCGTTGGCTACTGAACCACGTTGGCTATTGAACACCGTTGGCTATTGAACACCGTTGGCTATTGAACACCATTGGCTATTGAACACCGTAGACTATAGAACACCGTTGGCTATTGAGCACCGTTGGCTATTGAACACCTTTGGCTATTGAACACCGTTGGCTATTGAACACCTTTGGCTATTGAACACCGTTGGCTGTAGAACACCGTTGGCTGTAGAACATCGTTGGCTATAGAATACCTTTGGCTATAGAATTCAGATGGCAGTAGAACACCGTTGGGAGTAGAACACCGTTGGGAGTAGAACACTTTTGGCTATAGAACACTTTTGGCTATGGAACATCGTTGGCTATAGAATTCAAATGGCAGTAGAACACCGTTGGCTATTGAACACCGTTGGCTATTGAACACCGTTGGCTATTGAACACCGTTGGCTATTGAACACCGTTGGCTGTAGAACACCGTTGGCTGTAGAACACCGTTGGCTGTAGAACACCGTTGGCTGTAGAACACCGTTGGCTGTAGACCTCCGTTGGCTATAGAACACCTTTGGCTATTGAACACCGTTGGCTGTAGAACTCCGTTGGCTATAGAACACCGTTGGCTGTAGAACACCGATGGCTGTAGAACATTGTTGGCTATTGAACACCGTTGGCTATTGAACACTGTTGGCTGTAGAACACAGATGGCTATAGAACACTTTTGGCTATGGAACACCGTTGGCTATTGAACACCTTTGGCTATTGAACACCGTTGGCTATAGAATACGTTTGGCTATAGAACACCTTTGGCTATAGAATTCAGATGGCTATAGAACACCGTTGGCTGTAGAACACCGTTGGCTATTGAACACCGTTGGCTATGGAACACCGATGGCTATGGAACACCGATGGCTATAGAACACCATTGGCTATTGAACACCGTTGGCTATGGAACACCGTTGGCTATGGAACACCGTTGGCTATGGAACACCGTGAGGCTATGGAACACCGATGGCTATGGAACACCGATGGCTATAGAACACCATTGGCTGTAGAACACGGTTGGCAGTAGAACATCGTTGGCAGTAGAACACCGTCGGGAGTAGAACACCGTTGGGAGTAGAACACTTTTGGCTATAGAACACTTTTGGCTATGGAACATCGTTGGCTATAGAATTCAGATGGCAGTAGAACACCGTTGGCAGTAGAACACCGTTGGCTATTGAACACCGTTGGCTATTGAACACCGTTGGCTATTGAACACCGTTGGCTATAGAACACCGTTGGCTATAGAACACCGTTGGCTATAGAACACCGTTGGCAGTAGAACACCGTTGGCAGTAGAACACCGTTGGCTTTTGAACACCGTTGGCTGTAGAACACCATTGGCTGTAGAACACAGTTGGCTATAGAACTCAGTTGGCTATAGAACTCCGTTGGCTATAGAACACCTTTGGCTGTAGAACACCGTTGGCTATAGAACACCGTTGGCTGTAGAACACCGTTGGCTGTAGAACACCGTTGGCTGTAGAACACCGTTGGCTATTGAACACCGTTGGCTATTGAACACCGTTGGCTATTGAACACCGTTGGCTATGGAACACCGATGGCTATAGAACACCGTTGGCTGTAGAACACCGTTGGCTGTAGAACATCGTTTGCTATAGAATACCTTTGGCTATAGAATTCAGATGGCTATAGAACGCCGTTGGCTGTAGAACACCGTTGGGAGTAGAACACTTTTGGCTATAGAACACTTTTGGCTATGGAACATCGTTGGCAGTAGAACACCGTTGGCTATTGAACACCGTTGGCTATTGAACACCGTTGGCTATTGAACACCGTTGGCTGTAGAACACCGTTGGCTGTAGAACACTGTTGGCTATTGAACACCGTTGGCTGTAGAACACCGTTGGCTGTAGAACACCGTTGGCTATAGAACACCTTTGGCTATTGAACACCGTTGGCTGTAGAACTCCGTTGGCTATAGAACACCGTTGGCTGTAGAACACCGATGGCTGTAGAACATTGTTGGCTTTTGAACACCGTTGGCTATAGAACACTGTTGGCTGTAGAACACAGATGGCTATAGAACACTTTTGGCTATAGAACACTTTTGGCTATGGAACATCGTTGGCTATAGAATTCAGATGGCAGTAGAACACCGTTGGCTATTGAACAACGTTGGCTATTGAACACCGTTGGCTATAGAACACCGTTGGCTATAGAACACCGTTGGCTATTGAACACCATTGGCTATTGAACACCATTGGCTATTGAACACCTTTGGCTATTGAACACCGTTGGCTGAACAACACCGTTGGCTGTACAACACCGTTGGCTATTGAACCACGTTGGCTATTGAACCACGTTGGCTATAGAACACCGTTGGCTATAGAACACCGTAGACTATAGAACACCGTTGGCTATTGAACACCGTTGGCTGTAGAACACCGTTGGCTATTGAACACCATTGGCTAATGAACACCGTTGGCTGTAGAACACCGTTGGCTGTAGAACACCGTTGGCTGTAGAACACCGTTGGCTGTAGAACACCATTGGCTATAGAACTCCGTTGGCTGTAGAACACCGTTGGTTATTGAACCACGTTGGCTATAGAACACTGTTGGCTATTGAACACCGTTGGCTATTGAACACCGTTGGCTATAGAACACCGTTGGCTGTAGAACTCCGTTGGCTGTAGAACACCGTTGGCTATTGAACACTGTTGGCTATTGAACACCGTTGGCTGTAGAACACCGTTGGCTATAGAACACCGTTGGCTGTACAACACCGTTGGCTGTACAACACCGTTGGCTGTACAACACCGTTGGCTATTGAACCACGTTGGCTATTGAACCACGTTGGCTATAGAACACCGTTGGCTATTGAACACCGTTGGCTATTGAACACCGTTGGCTATAGAACACTGTAGACTATAGAACACCATTGGCTATTGAACACCGTTGGCTATTGAACACCGTTGGCTATTGAACACCGTTGGCTGTAGAACACCGTTGGCTGTAGAACACCGTTGGCTGTAGAACACCGTTGGTTGTAGAACACCGTTGGCTATAGAACTCCGTTGGCTGTAGAACACCGTTGGCTATTGAACACCTTTGGCTATTGAAAACCGTTGGCTGTACAACACCGTTGGCTGTAGAACACCGTTGGCTGTAGAACACCGTTGGCTATTGAACACCGTTGGCTATAGAACACCGTTGGCTATAGAACACCGTTGGCTATAGAACACCGTTGGCTATTGAACACCGTTGGCTATTGAACACCGTTGGCTATGGAACACCGATGGCTATGGAACACCGTTGGCTGTAGAACACCGTTGGCTGTAGAACATCGTTTGCTATAGAATACCTTTGGCTATAGAATTCAGATGGCTATAGAACGATGTTGGCTGTAGAACATCGTTGGGAGTTGAACACTTTTGGCTATAGAACACTTTTGGCTATGGAACATCGTTGGCAGTAGAACACCGTTGGCTATTGAACACCGTTGGCTATAGAACACCGTTGGCTATTGAACACCGTTGGCTGTAGAACACCGTTGGCTGTAGAACACCGTTGGCTATTGAACACCGTTGGCTATTGAACACCGTTGGCTGTAGAACACCGTTGGCTGTAGAACACCGTTGGCTGTAGAACACCGTTGGCTGTAGACCTCCGTTGGCTGTAGAACTCCGTTGGCTATTGAACACCGTTGGCTGTAGAACACCGTTGGCTATAGAACACCGTTGGCTGTAGAACACCGTTGGCTATAGAACACCGTTGGCTGTACAACACCGTTGGCTGTACAACACCGTTGGCTGTACAACACCGTTGGCTATTGAACCACGTTGGCTATTGAACCACGTTGGCTATAGAACACCGTTGGCTATTGAACACCGTTGGCTATTGAACACCGTTGGCTATAGAACACTGTAGACTATAGAACACCGTTGGCTATTGAACACCGTTGGCTATTGAACACCGTTGGCTGTAGAACACTGTTGGCTGTAGAACACCGTTGGCTGTAGAACACCGTTGGCTGTAGAACACCGTTGGCTATAGAACTCCGTTGGCTGTAGAACACCGTTGGCTATTGAACACCTTTGGCTATTGAAAACCGTTGGCTGTACAACACCGTTGGCTGTAGAACACCGTTGGCTATTGAACACCGTTGGCTATAGAACACCGTTGGCTATAGAACACCGTTGGCTATTGAACACCGTTGGCTATTGAACACCGTTGGCTATGGAACACCGATGGCTATAGAACACCGTTGGCTGTAGAACACCGTTGGCTGTAGAACATCGTTTGCTATAGAATACCTTTGGCTATAGAATTCAGATGGCTACAGAACGCTGTTGGCTGTAGAACACCGTTGGGAGTTGAACACTTTTGGCTATAGAACACTTTTGGCTATGGAACATCGTTGGCAGTAGAACACCGTTGGCTATTGAACACCGTTGGCTATTGAACACCGTTGGCTATTGAACACCGTTGGCTGTAGAACACCGTTGGCTGTAGAACACCGTTGGCTGTAGAACACCGTTGGCTATTGAACACCGTTGGCTATTGAACACCGTTGGCTGTAGAACACCGTTGGCTGTAGAACACCGTTGGCTGTAGAACACCGTTGGCTGTAGACCTCCGTTGGCTGTAGAACTCCGTTGGCTATTGAACACCGTTGGCTGTAGAACACCGTTGGCTATAGAACACCGTTGGCTGTAGAACACCGATGGCTGTAGAACATTGTTGGCTATTGAACACCGTTGGCTATAGAACACCGTTGGCTGTAGAACACCGATGGCTGTAGAACATTGTTGGCTATTGAACACCGTTGGCTATAGAACACTGTTGGCTGTAGAACACAGATGGCCATAGAACACTTTTGGCTATGGAACACCGATGGCTATAGAACACCGTCGGCTATAGAACACCTTTGGCTGTAGAACACCGTCGGGAGTAGAACACGGTTGGGAGAAGAACACTTTTGGCTATAGAAAAATTTTGGCTATGGAACATCGTTGGCTATAGAATTCAGATGGCAGTAGAACACCGTTGGCTATTGAACACCGTTGGCTATTGAACACCGTTGGCTATTGAACACCGTTGGCTATAGAACACCGTTGGCTATAGAACACCGTTGGCAGTAGAACACCGTTGGCAGTAGAACACCGTTGGCTATTGAACACCGTTGGCTGTAGAACACCGTTGGCTGTAGAACACCGTTGGCTATAGAACTCCGTTGGCTATAGAAATCCGTTGGCTATTGAACACCGTTGGCTGTAGAACACCGTTGGCTGTAGAACACCGTTGGCTATTGAACACCGTTGGCTATTGAACACCGTTGGCTGTAGAACACCGTTGGCTGTAGAACACCGTTGGCTATAGAACTCCGTTGGCTATAGAACACCGTTGGCTGTAGAACACCGTTGGCTGTAGAACACCGTTGGCTACTGAACCACGTTGGCTATTGAACACCGTTGGCTATTGAACACCGTTGGCTATTGAACACCGTTGGCTATTGAACACCGTAGACTATAGAACACCGTTGGCTATTGAACACCGTTGGCTGTAGAACACCGTTGGCTATTGAACACCGTTGGCTATTGAACACCTTTGGCTATTGAACACCGTTGGCTGTAGAACACCGTTGGCTATAGAACACCGTTGGCTGTAGAACACCGTTGGCTGTAGAACACCGTTGGCTATAGAACTCCGTTGGCTGTAGAACTCCGTTGGCTATAGAACACCTTTGGCTATTGAACACCGTTGGCTGTAGAACTCCGTTGGCTGTAGAACACCGTTGGCTGTAGAACACCGTTGGCTATTGAACACCGTTGGCTGTAGAACACCGTTGGCTATAGAACTCCGTTGGCTCTAGAACACCTTTGGCTATTGAACACCGTTGGCTGTAGAACACCGTTGGCTATAGAACACCGTTGGCTGTACAACACCGTTGGCTGTAGAACACCGTTGGCTATAGAACTCCGTTGGCTGTAGAACTCCGTTGGCTATAGAACACCTTTGGCTATTGAACACCGTTGGCTGTAGAACTCCGTTGGCTGTAGAACACCGTTGGCTGTAGAACTCCGTTGGCTCTAGAACACCTTTGGCTATTGAACACCGTTGGCTGTAGAACACCGTTGGCTATAGAACACCGTTGGCTGTACAACACCGTTGGCTGTAGAACACCGTTGGCTGTAGAACACCGTTGGCTATTGAACCACGTTGGCTATAGAACACCGTTGGCTATTGAACACCGTTGGCTATTGAACACCGTTGGCTATTGAACACCTTTGGCTATAGAACTCCGTTGGCTGTAGAACACCGTTGGCTGTAGAACACCGTTGGCTGTAGAACACCGTTGGCTGTAGAACACCGTTGGCTATTGAACACCGTTGGCTGTAGAACACCGTTGGCTATAGAACACCGTTGGCTATGGAACTCCGTTGGCTGTAGAACACCGTTGGCTATTGAACACCGTTGGCTGTAGAACACCGTTGGCTGTAGAACACCGTTGGCTATTGAACCACGTTGGCTATAGAACACCGTTGGCTATTGAACACCGTTGGCTATTGAACACCGTTGGCTATAGAACTCCGTTGGCTGTAGAACTCCGTTGGCTGTAGAACACCGTTGGCTGTAGAACACCGTTGGCTATTGAACACCGTTGGCTGTAGAACACCGTTGGCTATAGAACACCTTTGGCTATTGAACACCGTTGGCTATTGAACACCGTTGGCTGTACAACACCGTTGGCTGTACAACACCGTTGGCTATTGAACCACGTTGGCTATTGAACCACGTTGGCTATAGAACACCGGTGGCTATTGAACACCGTTGGCTATTGAACACCGTTGGCTATAGAACACCGTAGACTATAGAACACCTTTGGCTATTGAACACCGTTGGCTGTAGAACACCGTTGGCTATTGAACACCATTGGCTATTGAACACCGTTGGCTATTGAACACCGTTGGCTATTGAACACCGTTGGCTGTAGAACACCGTTGGCTGTAGAACACCGTTGGCTGTAGAACACCGTTGGCTATGGAACTCCGTTGGCTGTAGAACACCGTTGGCTATTGAACACCGTTGGCTGTAGAACACCGTTGGCTGTAGAACACCGTTGGCTATAGAACACCTTTGGCTATAGAACACCGTTGGCTATAGAACACCGTAGACTATAGAACACCGTTGGCTATTGAACACCGTTGGCTGTAGAACACCGTTGGCAGTAGAACACCGTTGGCAGTAGAACACCGTTGGCTATTGAACACCGTTGGCTGTAGAACACCGTTGGCTGTAGAACACCGTTGGCTGTAGAACTCCGTTGGCTGTAGAACTCCGTTGGCTGTAGAACACCGTTGGCTATAGAACACCGTTGGCTGTACAACACCGTTGGCTGTAGAACACCGTTGGCTGTAGAACACCGTTGGCTATTGAACCACGTTGGCTATAGAACACCGTTGGCTATTGAACACCGTTGGCTGTAGAACACCGTTGGCTATAGAACACCGTTGGCTGTACAACACCGTTGGCTGTAGAACACCGTTGGCTATAGAACTCCGTTGGCTGTAGAACTCCGTTGGCTATAGAACACCTTTGGCTATTGAACACCGTTGGCTGTAGAACTCCGTTGGCTGTAGAACACCGTTGGCTGTAGAACACCGTTGGCTATTGAACACCGTTGGCTGTAGAACACCGTTGGCTATAGAACTCCGTTGGCTCTAGAACACCTTTGGCTATTGAACACCGTTGGCTGTAGAACACCGTTGGCTATAGAACACCGTTGGCTGTACAACACCGTTGGCTGTAGAACACCGTTGGCTGTACAACACCGTTGGCTATTGAACCACGTTGGCTATAGAACACCGTTGGCTATTGAACACCGTTGGCTATTGAACACCGTTGGCTATTGAACACCTTTGGCTATAGAACTCCGTTGGCTGTAGAACACCGTTGGCTGTAGAACACCGTTGGCTGTAGAACACCGTTGGCTATTGAACACCGTTGGCTGTAGAACACCGTTGGCTATAGAACACCGTTGGCTATGGAACTCCGTTGGCTGTAGAACACCGTTGGCTATTGAACACCGTTGGCTGTAGAACACCGTTGGCTGTAGAACACCGTTGGCTATTGAACCACGTTGGCTATAGAACACCGTTGGCTATTGAACACCGTTGGCTATTGAACACCGTTGGCTATAGAACTCCGTTGGCTGTAGAACTCCGTTGGCTGTAGAACACCGTTGGCTGTAGAACACCGTTGGCTATTGAACACCGTTGGCTGTAGAACACCGTTGGCTATAGAACACCTTTGGCTATTGAACACCGTTGGCTATTGAACACCGTTGGCTGTACAACACCGTTGGCTGTACAACACCGTTGGCTATTGAACCACGTTGGCTATTGAACCACGTTGGCTATAGAACACGGTGGCTATTGAACACCGTTGGCTATTGAACACCGTTGGCTATAGAACACCGTGAGACTATAGAACACCGTTGGCTATTGAACACCGTTGGCTGTAGAACACCGTTGGCTATTGAACACCATTGGCTATTGAACACCGTTGGCTATTGAACACCGTTGGCTATTGAACACCGTTGGCTGTAGAACACCGTTGGCTGTAGAACACCGTTGGCTGTAGAACACCGTTGGCTATAGAACACCGTTGGCTATGGAACTCCGTTGGCTGTAGAACACCGTTGGCTATTGAACACCGTTGGCTGTAGAACACCGTTGGCTGTAGAACACCGTTGGCTATAGAACACCTTTGGCTATAGAACACCGTTGGCTATAGAACACCGTAGACTATAGAACACCGTTGGCTATTGAACACCGTTGGCTGTAGAACACCGTTGGCAGTAGAACACCGTTGGCAGTAGAACACCGTTGGCTATTGAACACCGTTGGCTGTAGAACACCGTTGGCTGTAGAACACCGTTGGCTGTAGAACTCCGTTGGCTGTAGAACTCCGTTGGCTGTAGAACACCGTTGGCTATAGAACACCGTTGGCTGTACAACACCGTTGGCTGTAGAACACCGTTGGCTGTAGAACACCGTTGGCTATTGAACCACGTTGGCTATAGAACACCGTTGGCTATTGAACACCGTTGGCTATTGAACACCGTTGGCTATTGAACACCTTTGGCTATAGAACTCCGTTGGCTGTAGAACACCGTTGGCTGTAGAACACCGTTGGCTGTAGAACACCGTTGGCTATTGAACACCGTTGGCTGTAGAACACCGTTGGCTATAGAACACCGTTGGCTATGGAACTCCTTTGGCTGTAGAACACCGTTGGCTATTGAACACCGTTGGCTGTAGAACACCGTTGGCTGTAGAACACCGTTGGCTATTGAACCACGTTGGCTATAGAACACCGTTGGCTATTGAACACCGTTGGCTATTGAACACCGTTGGCTATAGAACTCCGTTGGCTGTAGAACTCCGTTGGCTGTAGAACACCGTTGGCTGTAGAACACCGTTGGCTATTGAACACCGTTGGCTGTAGAACACCGTTGGCTATAGAACACCTTTGGCTATTGAACACCGTTGGCTATTGAACACCGTTGGCTGTACAACACCGTTGGCTGTACAACACCGTTGGCTATTGAACCACGTTGGCTATTGAACCACGTTGGCTATAGAACACCGGTGGCTATTGAACACCGTTGGCTATTGAACACCGTTGGCTATAGAACACCGTAGACTATAGAACACCGTTGGCTATTGAACACCGTTGGCTGTAGAACACCGTTGGCTATTGAACACCGTTGGCTATTGAACACCGTTGGCTGTAGAACACCGTTGGCTGTAGAACACCGTTGGCTGTAGAACACCGTTGGCTATAGAACACCGTTGGCTATGGAACTCCGTTGGCTGTAGAACACCGTTGGCTATTGAACACCGTTGGCTGTAGAACACCGTTGGCTGTAGAACACCGTTGGCTATAGAACACCTTTGGCTATAGAACACCGTTGGCTATAGAACACCGTAGACTATAGAACACCGTTGGCTATTGAACACCGTTGGCTGTAGAACACCGTTGGCAGTAGAACACCGTTGGCAGTAGAACACCGTTGGCTATTGAACACCGTTGGCTGTAGAACACCGTTGGCTGTAGAACACCGTTGGCTGTAGAACTCCGTTGGCTGTAGAACTCCGTTGGCTGTAGAACTCCGTTGGCTATAGAACACCTTTGGCTGTTGAACACCGTTGGCTGTAGAACTCCGTTGGCTATAGAACACCTTTGGCTATTGAACACCGTTGGCTGTAGAACACCGTTGGCTGTAGAACACCGTTGGCTGTAGAACACCTTTGGCTGTAGAACACCTTTGGCTTTAGAACAAGTTTGGCTACAGAACACCTTTGGCTATATAACACAGATGGCTATAGAATACCTTTGGCTATAGAACACTGTTGGTTATAGAACACTGTTGGTTATAGAACACCGTTGGCCATGTAATTCTGATGGATATAGAATACCATTGACTATAGAATACCGTTGGCTATTGATTTCTGATGGCTATAGAATATCGATGGCTATAGAATACCTTTGGCTGTAGAACCTCTGGCTATAGGTTACCGTTGACATTGGTATAAGTATGAGATTAGCATAGAATTGTGTGATGGTTATTATTCATAATCACAAATGGGGACAGGGTAACTGGCAGGTGTGTATGTGTATGTTGATGTTGATGTGTGTTTGTGTGTGTGTGTGTGCGTGTGTGTGTGTGTGCGTGTGTGTGTGTGTGCGTGTGTCTGCCATTACCAGGGCTGAGGCTGGAATTGGACTGTCACTCAAACTCAAGGAGTGGGAGCTAACACGTGTCTTCAAGTGAGAGGGAGGGAGAGTGGAGAGAGAGGGAGAGGGGAGGGAGGAGAGTCAGAGAGAGTTCTGGGAGACAGTTAGACATCAGAAGACAAACCACCTGGTCCTTCCCTCAGGTAATGGAACTGTTACTTGTACCACAAACATGCTTACAAGCACGCATGTACACATACACACAAAGTTACTTTCTCCCAGAGAGCGAGAGAGTGTGATAGAGTGTATCGGCCCATTAGTCTGTCAAAAAAGTACCTTCCACATACTAAAATTCTCTGGTTAAGTGGTAGGTTCCTGCTGCAGGTTTGTGTGTGTGTTTGTGTGTGTGTGTGTGTGTGTGTATGTAGGTGTGTGTATCACCTGGCACCAGGGCACTTAAAAGTGGTTTAAGTGCTACCTAACATCACATTTCAATCAAAAACAAAAAAGGCAGTTGAAATCACACACACAACACTGTTCTACTGAACAGCACAAACCGCTGACTGACTCCTGCACCGCATCTCCTCCAGGGCACGAGAAGTGTCCACTCAAAGCAAATCTCAATCCTGTCTCTGTCTGTCTCTCTCTGTCTGTCTCTCTCTGTCTGTCTCTCTCTGTCTGTCTGTCTGTCGGTCTCTCTGTCTGTCTGTCGGTCTCTCTGTCTGTCTGTCTCTCTGTCTGTCTCTCTGTCTGTCTGTCTCTCGCTCTGTCTCTCGCTCTGTCTCTCGCTCTGTCTCTCTCTGTCTCTCGCTCTGTCTCTCTCTGTCTCTCTCTGTCTCTCTCTTTCTGTCTTTCTCTTGGTTTCGTGGAAAACTGTCTTTCTCTAATCAGATGTGCTCAATAAAGGTATGTGGATGGTGGACATTAATATTTCACTAAACTACATTCTGAGGTTATCAATAATAAAATGCTATATTTTATAAATATTCAAAAAATGAAGCCAGACTTTTCCCACCGTTGGGCATTAAAGTTAAATGCGTAACAAACCAGCAGTCTCCCAAACAAAATGTAGCTACACTTAGTGTGTAGTGGTGTGTGTGTGTGTGTATTTCTTTGACACATCTTTAGCTACCCTCTCACACAGGCCATCTGTGCGTGTCCCAGTACTAGAATAGAGAGAGGCTCTCTGCCACTTAGTCAACTAGTCTGAATCACAACACTCAGTATGACAAGCAGCTTCTGATGCAGGACAAAGGCATTCTGACATTAGAGAGATACGTCGGCAGACACACACAGACAAGGACACACACACCCACCCACCCCCACACACACACTCACCGTGGTGAGATGTCGCAGCCCTGCTGCATGAAGGCCCCCAGTGAGAACCAGAGAGAGTTGAAGATGCCAAACTCGTTGGGTGGCTGGTCATTGGGGCCTGGCTCAGTAGAGCCCTCTTCTGGCTCCTCTGCATGCCACTCATATGGACTGAAACGACTCACCTGGGACAGAGGAGAGAGGAGCATATGAGTCGGCCAGGAGGGGCTAGTTAGCTTTTATTCCAGCCCAGCTCTACACAGCTGATTCAACTGATTGTAGTCACACACACACACACACACACACACACACACACACACACACACACACACACACACACACACACACACACACACACACACACACACACACACACACACACACACACACACACACACACACTCACCAGAAACAGCACCACGCTGACTCCTATGTAAGCGAAGACGATACACATCCAGATCTCATAGGCCAGAGGGTCCAGGAAGGAGAACACTCCAGGTTTAGACTTCTGGGGCTTCTTGATCATGATGGAGATCCCCAAGGACATGAAGGGCTTAGAGAAGTCTATCACCTCCTCACGGACCAGGGTTATAGTCAGAGGAGCTACCGCTATCTCTGCTTTCTACAGGAGGTAGGAGGGAGGTAGGGAGAGAGAGGGGAGAAGGGTGAGGGAGAGTGGGATGGAGGAGGGAGAGGGAGAGAGAGGGAGGGATGGGGAGAGGGACAGATGGATGGATGGGGAGGGAGGGAAAGGAGGATGGGAAAGGACAAAGGGAAGGAGGATTTGAGAGAGAAAATAATTCACAAAGGCCAGACACAGGAAACTAGAATACAAATCAACCATGAAGGTATCTCTTTCAATCCTCCACATACACCAGGGAGAAAACATCCTTGTTATAGTTCTGCAACAATTCACCTTGGATTCATATAATCAACAACACAGTGTCTACTATATGTCTGTTCAATTATGCATTTTCCCTACAAGGGAAGAAAGGGAATGAGCGAATTAATAGAAAGACAAAGTGAACAATAGAGGGAACGAGAAAGAGGTGAAGAAAGGATTAGAGAAACCAGACAGAAAAACAGGAGCGTGAGAGAGAAAGAGAGAGAGAGAGAAACAGATAAATACATTATCTCCCCTCAGCTAGAACAAATCACTGATTGGCCACAAGTGGGAATGTTTGGAATTATTCAAAGAGAATGAATGGTGGGATTGGTAATGACTCATTCTGTGAAAATGTGCTTACGGAGCGAGAACACACACATGCACAGCACAGTCGCTGGAGTCAGAACACACAGACACAAGCACACACCACCAATATGGTCAGTGAGCAGCCTGGTTAAATGTACAAAGTAGATTAGTCATCAACTGATTACAGCCACTGCTCCAATGTGTCTACCGGCAGGCAGCTGGAGGAAATATAACTGAATCGTGAGAGAAATTACGCGCAGTGAATGAGAGGGAGCGACAACAGCATGGGACTATATAGGAGACAGCCAGCAGACTACAGCTATTATTTAGATAGGGGTCAGAGATAAAGCCGGGATGGGGATAGGGGTTAGATGTTTCCAAGTGTGAAAGACAAAATGGGTTAGGGCAAGGGTACAGTAGATTTACCAACCCTGGGTTAGAGAACCATGTTAAAGATGAACTAGTCTTCTACATCAGCCTGAGAGATCATGATCACATTTCGGGTTCTTTAGGCCAGTGTTTTCTCATCCTGGTCTTGAGGACCCAGGATGCATTTTTGGTTTTTGCCCCAGCACTGCACACCTGATTCCACTAATCAAAGGTTTGATGATGAGTTGATTAGTGGAATCAGGTCTGAAGTGCTTGGGCAAAAAATACAACGTATCCCTTTGGGTCCCCAGGACCAGGATGAAGAAATACTGCTTCAGGCACATCTCCTGGTGATGGAGAACTGCAAATTATGCAATTGGTTGAAATGTCTTGTCTGTCTAATTAAAAAGTACTTTGACAGTATCTAACAATGTAGATGCACTTTGTTTAGTAAGATCTAACTCTCCTAAATCAAAAGATAAGTCAATATTACCTTTATTTAACTAGACAAGTCGGTTAAGAACAAATTCTTATTTACAATGACGGCCTACACAGGCCAAACACAGACGATACTGGGCCAATTGTGTGCAGCCCTATGGGACTCCCAATCACAGCCAGTTGTGATACAGCCTGGATTTGAACCAGGGTCTGTAGTGACGCCTCTAGCACTGACAATATACTGGATCCCAGCCGGCGACTCAAAACAACGGCGGCGCAGGAGAAGGGGGAAACGCTGCGGTCTTCTGGTGAAGCTACGTAGACGGGTGCATCGTGCACCTCTCCCGAGTATTTTAATTGCCAATGTCCAGTCTCTGGACAACAAAGTGGACGAAATCAGAGCAAGGGTTGCCTTCCAGAGAGACATCCGAGACTGCAACGTTCTTTGCTTCACTGAAACATGGCTCACTCAGGACACGTTATCAGAGTCGGTACAGCCACCTGGTTTCTCCACACATCGCGCCGACAGAAACAAACATCTATCTGGTAAGAAGGAGGGTGGGGGGTGTGTGCCTTATGATTAACGAGACATGGTGTGATCATAACAACATACAGGAACTCAAGTCCTTTTGTTCACCTGACATAGAATTCCTTACAATCAAATGCCGACCGCATTATCTACCAAGAGAATTCTCCTCGATTATAATCCCAGCCGTGTACATCCCCCCTCAAGCTGATCGACGGCACTGAAAGAAATTCATTGGACTCTATGTAAATTGGAAACCACATATCCTGAGGCTGCATTTATTGTGGCTGGGGATTTTAATAAGGCTAATTTGAAAACAAGGCTCCCGAAATTTTATCAGCATATCGAATGTGCCACCCGGGCTGGTAAAATCCTGGATCATTGTTATTCTAACTTCCGTGATGCATACAAGGCTATTCTCCGCCCTCCTTTCGGCAAGTCTGACCATGACTCCATTTTGTTGCTTCCAGCTTACAAACAGAAACTAAAACAGGAAACGCCCATTCTCAGGTCTGTTCAACGCTGGCCCGACCAATCTGATTCCACGCTGCAAGATTGCTTCGAGCACGTGGACTGGGATATGTTCCGCATAGCGTCGGACAACAACATTGATGTATACGCTGATTCGGTGAGCGAGTTTATTAGCAAGTGCATCGGTGATGTTGTACCCATAGCAACTAATTAAACCTTCCCCAACCAGAAACCGTGGATTGATGCCAGCATTCGCGTAAAACTGAAAGTGCGAACCACTGCTTTTAACCAGGGTAAGGCTACCGGAAACATGACTGAATACAAACAGTGTAGCTATTTCCTCCGCAAGGCAATCAAACAAGCTAAGCGTCAATATAGAGACAAAGTAGAGTCACAATTCAACGGCTCAGACACGAGAGGAATGTGGCAGGGTCTACAGTCAATCACGGACAACAAAAAGAAAACCAGCCCCGTCGCGGACCACAACGTCCTGCTCCCAGACAAACTAAACAACTTCTTTGCTCGCTTTGAGGACAATACAGTGCCACCGACACGGCCCGCTACCAAAACCTGCGGGCTCACCTTCACTGCAGCCAACGTGAGGAAAACATTTCAATGTTTTAACCCTCGCAAGGCTGCTGGCCCAGATGGCATCCCTGGCCGTGTCCTCAGAGCATGAGCAGACCAGCTGGCTGGTGTGTTTACGGACATATTCAATCAGTCCCTATCCCAGTCTGCTGTTCCCACATGCTTCAAGAGTGCCACCATTGTTCCTGTTCCCAAGAAAGCTAAGGTAACTGAGCTAAATGACTATCGCCCCGTAGCACTCACTTCCGTCATCATGAAATGCTTTGAGAGACTAGTCAAGGATCATATCACCTCCATCCTGCCAGACATCTTGGACCCACTCCAATTTGCTTACCATCCCAATAGGTCCACAGACGACGCAATCGCCGCAATCACACTGCATACTGCCCTAACCCATCTGGACAAGAGGAATACCTATGTAAGAATACTGTTCATCGACTACAGCTCAGCATTTAACACCATAGTTCCCTCCAAGCTCGTCATTAAGCTTGAGACCCTAGGTCTCGACCTAGCCCTGTGCAACTGGGTCCTGGACTTCCTGACGGGCCGGCCCCAGGTGGTGAGGGTAGGAAACAACATCTCCACCCCACTGATCCTCAACACTGGGGCCCCACGAGGGTGCGTTCTCAGCCCTCTCCTGTACTCCCTGTTTACCCATGACTGCGTGGCCAAGCACGCATCCAACTCAATCATCAAGTTTGCTGACGACACTACAGTGGTAGGCTTGATTACCAACAACGACGAGACGGCCTACAGAGAGGAGGTGAGGGCCCTCGGAGTGTGGTGTCAGGAAAATAACCTCTCACTCAATCTCAACAAAACAAAGGAGATGATCGTGGACTTCAGGAAACAGGAGAGGGAGCACCCCCCTATCCACATCGACGGGACAGTCGTGGAGAAGGTGGAAAGTTTTAAGTTCCTCGGCGTACACATCCTGGACAAACTGAAATGGTCCACCCACACAGACAGCGTGGTGAAGAAGGCGCAACAGCGCCTCTTCAACCTCAGGAGGCTGAAGAAATTTGGCTTGTCACCAAAATCACTCACAAACTTCTACAGATGCACAATCGAGAGCATCCTGTTGGGCTGTATCACCGCCTGGTACGGCAACTGCTCCGCCTACAACCGTAAGGCTCTCCAAAAGGGTAGTGAGGACTGCACAATGCATCACCGGGGGTAAACTACCTGCCCTTCAGGACACCTACACCACCCGATGTCACAGGAAGGCCAAAAAGATCATCAAGGACAACAACCACCCGAACCACTGCCTGTTCACCCCGCTATCATCCAGAAGGCAAGGTCAGTACAGGTGCATCAAAGCTGGGACCGAGAGACTGAAAAACAGCTTCTACCTCAAGGCCGTCAGACTGTTAAACAGCCACCACTAACATTGAGTGGCTGCTGCCAACATACCGACTTAAATCTCTATCCACTTTAAAAATAGGAATTGGATGTAACAAATGTATCACTAGCCACTTTAAACAATTTTGTATATAATGTTTACATATCCGACATTACTCATATCAAATGTATACACTGTACTCCATACCATCTACTGCATCTTGCCTATGCCGGTCAGCCATCGCTCATCCATATATTTATATGTACATACTCGTATTCATTTCTTTACTCTTGTGTGTATAAGGTAGTTGTTGTGAATTTGTTAGATTACTTGTTAGATACTACTGCATGGTCGCAACAAGAAGCACAAGCATTGCGCTACACTCGCATTAACATCTGCTAACCATGTGTATGTGACAAATAAAATAAAATTTGATTTGAGCCCAAGTATAACTACATCAAACTCTAAAGATAAGGAAATAAAAGTATCAGTTTCCAAAATCCATCTATATATCCCTCCATCCATTCCTCCCTCCATCCCTTCCTCTCTCCATCCTTACCCCATAGACCAGTTCTCCCACCATGCCATTCCAGATCTTGGTCTCGGGGTCTCTGGCTCCGTACTTGCCGTCAGGGACGATGGCAATCTTGTACTTGATGCCGATGTGTTTGGCGATCTCTGAGGCCAAGTCCACGCAGTAGCCCTCGAACTGGTCATTCCCCTCAAACATCTCCCAGTTCTTCTTCAGCATCACATACGGACCTTCCTACATCCACAAACACACCAATCAGAGACAGAGGGAGGCGCGGGGAGGTCAAACTGACCAATGTACTCACACTGACCACTGACTAACAAATCAGGGGCATCTTATGGAGGGGGAGGAGCTTTTTGGAATGACATTCTGCTGGCGCCAAAGCCTCCACTGGATGACAGTATCACAGTGACTGAGACAGAATAGACATTTTATGGCAACCCAAGAAAATATTACAGGGCATTTTAAAAGGCCACTGTGTGAGGAGCACACAGTTATATCCTCATAGTTTGTGACTGGTGCCACATTTATGTGCTCTGTCTTCACTCTAAGACTAAGCACCTCCTCTTGAAGAAAAAGGCTGACTCCACACAGATGATGTATCTTAAAAAGAACAAGTGAACAACAGAACGGTAGAAGAGAGAGGTCAGCAGCTATAGAGCAGAGAGGTAGCAGGTCTGGAGGTAGACACACAAAGAAGCTGAATTCTCTGTCTGGGGAGAACCTTTACACCTCAAACAGGAGAAATTAGCAGTAAGAACACACACAGGCAAGCACACACACACACACACCCTGACTGACACACACACACACCCTGACTGACACACACATCCATCGGGAGCTTGTAGTTCCGGAGAGACACGCAGGTGGTTCAAGGCCTGAGGCCCCTTCCTCTAGTCTACAGAACAATCGTCTGACGAAGCAGATTACACTCCCAGATTCAAATGATTGAAGGTATGGAATGTGAAAGGAAGCTATTATAGTATTCACACTCATAGGCTTTCAAATGGTTTATACATCGATCAAATTAATTGAAATAGCTGTATAAACACTATATGAAATTTAAAAAAAATAATCAAATTGATGCACACATTTTCATTTATAATGTTAATTTAGAAGTGAAATTGATACATTTCAAGAGACTTCATTCCTGGCTCACCAAGGAACCTGACAGAATAAAGCGTACAGGTAAATAGGTCACATCAAATAAAACACATTGTTTTTACACAAATAAAAGGGGGCAATATGAATCCTTAACATTTCTAGAGACACGTTTACATTGTATCAGTTACATACCATTAGTCTAGAATGATATCACAAAAGTAACACATCTTAAGCCATACTGGGCTATGTCCTGACTTGAGGTGTGTACAGTACACTGTAACTCAATGTAAATGGGAGTGTTGTGTGAATATCTGAGTTACTCACATGGATCTCAAGGTAGAATCAAGTATGTGCATATATTTGCATTTATCAAATGGCTAAACATTAATAGAATGTACATTATCTTAATGCAGAATCTTGTCACATTTGTACATGTTGTCCAAGCATCAAACCACATGTATTTTTCTAAACCTCATTATCATACACACATTAGCAGCCCCTCTGAGATCTCTCTCTCTCTCTCTCTCTCTCAACACGAATCACTCTTAATGAAGTCACAAACATAGTCAGAGATTCTCCCAAACATAGCAGTGCTGCTCCAACCTACAAACCCATAGTTAGGTCTTAAAGTCATAGTCCACACCAAAATCATCTCAACAGTCTAAACCCGAGCTCATATTCCATGCCATCTGTTGTGACATAATACGCGTCTTATTCCATTTTATTAGACGGTACAAAATTGCCGATCTTAAAATATGAATCCTAATGTACTGTACTGTGTATGAGGATCTAGAGAACAGATGGTGTAGAAGGAACATGGGCTCATCTTGATTTTAGTCTATTTATGACTTTGGATAAGTCTCTTTTTAACCCTGCCTCACTGTTCTGAAAATATTAGCATATTAAAAGGGCAATAGAATAGACTACTTTGTAGAGTATTTAGCAGTGATAGTACACACACACGCACAAACTTACACATGTACGCATGCACACACCGCTTTGCCAACAGTGGGTTATTTCATGTTTAAACCACTTAAAATGTTGTCATCAGTTTGTCGCAGACTTTTTTCTTACAGTGTGTGTGTGTGTGTTTGTGTGTGTGTTTTATTGCAGTGTGTTTAGTCTCGGTGCAGGTGCATGGAGGGATACTGGGAGTGTGCTTGAAAAAGTTACGTTTTTCTCTGCTGAACACCACATCAGATGTCTTACATGAGAATGGGGGAAATGGGAGAGGAAAGGAGGGAGGAAAGAGAGGGCTGAGAGAGTGTATAGATGGCGAGAGAAAGAGAAAGGTTTACATGGGAGAAGATAAGGTAAAGGGGAGAAAGAGAACAGCGAGGTGAGAGAGAAAATAGAGGAGAGCGAGGTTTTAGTGGTGAATGGTTCAGGTAGATAAGACATGGAATAGTGGAACAGCAGCAGAGGCACCAGAAAGAGACAGCTCCTAATCAAGGTTGCGGTAAATTCCATTTCAATTTAGGAAGTTCACTGAAATTCCAATTTCAATTCAATGAGAAAAACTTAGAATTGGAATTTGATTTACTTTCTGAATTGACTGGAATAAAAAATGGAACTAACCCCAACCCTGGTCCTAATTGTGCAGCCAGCCAATACAATATGCAGTACAACATAATACGTTTACCAGAGTTCCTCAACTTCAACATCAGGGACAACTAGCTGCAGATTCATCTAGACTAGAGCGATGTAGATGAACGCTAGAGGATGGGAGACCATGCAGTGACAGCAGTTCTGATGCAGTCTTTAGAGGACACCAGAGAAACAGAATGCCTAGAGCTGCTTTCTGCTGGGGGCGTGACGTCATGTGACGACTCTCAGTAGTGGGGGCTAACAGGGACTTCGTCATGGCGATGCAACATTAATTACAGTCATCACATACAACATGTCGCATCTGGCACGCATGCTAACACACACACAGCTCCCAGTAGCATGTGTGCATGCGTGTGTGTGTGTGCGATTGTTTTGTTCTCTATAAGTTGTGGTGTGTCTATGCATGAATACACTTTGAGGTTGTGCTTTTTGTGACAGTATGCACAGTCTGTGTGGGTGGGTGTTTCTGCAAGAATGGCCCCTGTCTGATCTGTGTGTCTTTTTCTCAGCACCCAGTCTAATTCCTTCAAAAACAAAAAAAGCATTATGGAATACAATTCCTTTCAAATTCCCAGAACATCCAAAAAGATAACTCCCAAAACATTCAAACTTCCTGTGTCTGCAGTTCCCACATAGAGATGAACAAGCAAAGGCATGACAAATGTAGAGATAGATAGATAGATAGATAGATAGATAGGTCTCTTCCTGTGATTCTTCTTCTCTCAATTCCACAGCAATAGAATTGCAGAGCGATAGAGAGCTAGAGTCTCTCTGGCTCTGTCTGTCAGTATGTGAGTCCTTCTGTGAGTCCATCTCCCATCTGTATGTCTGTCTGTCTGTACTGTAAGTCTTCAGTGTCGTAGCAGAGGCTTCCTCATCAGTGGCTGCAAAGAGGAGGAGGTGGCTGAGGTAACATTAGCCATGGCCATCTGACAGGGTCATAGATCATCCAGAGAGAGAGGGAGAGAGGGAGGGAGGGAAAGAGAGAGGGAAAAAGAGTGACGTCCATAGAGAGAAGGGAGGGGGACACACACGGTAAAAGGTAAACGGACAAAAACTCTTCTCTCTTTCACACTTGACAGGTGACGTCAACGAAATCCAAATTAATATCACGACAACCTGACAGTGACATGTCTGATTCCTCTCATACAGCCCTTACTCACTCCTCCTTCACCATGGCCTGCTACTGCCACAATTACCCTTAGGAACACTGGTCAAACACACTGGTGTCACTACCAGCTCTGACCACTACAGGCACTGTGGGCGCTCTGCTCTCTGCTTCAATGTGGGTGGATCTCAACAGTCTAACAAATCCTCCTCTCCGTCATCTGTACTGATTTGAGAAAACAGCATAGTCAATTCCTACACCACATTGACTTTCCACCTGTCAAGTTGTTTCATGCCAGTACAGATGAAGGACAGGAGTTGACGATGGAATCCAGTTTAGATCGTTGGGATGCATCCTCTGTGTGTTTGAGGAAAGGAGAGGAGCCAGAGGAGTACATTACCATGATAGTTGTCACGACGACTGTCCTGTTCTCCATGTTGGTGCTGTCATTGGACAACAACACCTCATTTTGGACCAGAACCAGTTTGTCAATGTCATTCCAGTAGCCAATCTGAGAGAGGTATGGGAGGGGTTAAAACCAGGCAAAACTGTATTTTCATCACATCAAAATCATTTCTCCGACATGCCTGTGTGTCTATTCTTACCCGTTGTGGTCCGTTGCTCTTCAGTTCAAACACGTCCATGGTGTAGTTGACTCTGCGTCCATAGTGGTCAAACTGGATGTTGCCTGTTAGACCCTGGATACGCACCTGGAGACAAAACAACATAAGGAAGAACAGGCAACAACATAGAACAATAAGGAATACACAGAACCAGAAAATACCTGTTTGAGTGTGCGTTCCATGTCTATGCCCTGGTTCCAGGGAGCAGCTGGGTTGGCCAGACAGTCTCCAGCATTTCCTCTACGGGAGATGTCTATCTTCTGACGACGCAGGTTCCTAAAGGCCTCGGACATCACCAACACTCCATCATACGTCAGAGACGAGGTGTACTGGGGAGAGAGGAAGGGGAGGAGGATGGAGAGAGAAAGGAATAGATTAGATTAGATGATTTTACATGAACAGCCTAGAGCCTATAGCAGACATGAAGATGCCTGTTTGATGAATTAGGAAAGGCCTGTTTCAGACTGTGGGTTCCTCTCTTGACAATCCACTGGATTACATTTGAACATTTTAGTCATTTAGTAGATGCTCTTATCCATAGCGACTTACGGTCAAGTGCAAGTGTTGGTTCAGGTTGTTTTTTGGGGGGGTGGGTCGAGGAGAAGAAGGGGATTATTTAAGATACTCTTTGAAGGGGCAAGGTTTCAGGTGCTTTTGGAAGATGGGTAGGGAGGAGCTGTTTACACCATTGGGGTGCCAGGACAGAGAAGAGCTTGGACTGGGCTGCTATCCCGTAGGGGTGGGAGGGCCAAGAGAATAGAGGTGGCAGAACGGAGTTCTCGGGTTGGGGTGTAGGGTTTGAGCAAAGCCTGAAGGTAGGGAGGGGCAGTTCCAAGCTGAGATATCTGCCAGGCACGCAGAGATGCGTGTCACCACCTTGGTGTCAGAAGGGGGAAGGAGAAAAGTAGTTGAGTGTCATCCACATAGCAATGATAGTAGAGACCATGTGAGGATATGATGGAGCCGAGTGACTTGGTGTATAGAGAGAAGAGGAGAGGGCCAAAAACCGTGCCCTGTGGTACACCAGTAGTGAAAGTACAAGGTGCAGACATAGATCCTCTCCACGTCACCTGGTAGGAGTGGCCTGCCAGGTAGGATGCAATCCAAGAGTGTGCAGAGCCTGAGACGCCCAGCCCTGAGGGTGGAGAGGAGGATCTGATGGTTCACGCTGTTGAAGGCAGCGGATAGATCTAAAAGGATGAGAACAGAGGAGAGAGAGAGTCAGCTTTGGCAGTGCGGAGAACCTCCATGACACAGAGAAAAGCAGTCTCGGTTGAGTGACCCGTCTTGAAGCCCGACTGGTTGGGTTCAAGAAGATCATTCTGAGAGAGATAACGAGAGAGTTGATCAGAGACAGCGCGCTCAAGTGTTTTCAAAGGGAAAGAAAGAAGAGAGATTTTGAGGTCAGATGAGTCGAGTGTTGGTTTCTTGAGGAGGGGAGCGACTCTGGACATTTTGAAGTCAGAGGGGACGCAGCCAGTAGTCAGGGATGAGTTGATGAGGGAAGTGAGGAATGGGAGAAGGTCTCCAGAGATGGTCTGGAGAAGGGAGGAGGGGATGGGGTCGAGCGGGCAGGTTGTCGGGTGGCCAGACCTCACTAGTCACAGGATTTCATCTGGAGAGAGAGGGGAGAAAGAGGTCAAGGCATAGGGTAGTTATGTGTGAGTGGGACCAGTGGACTCAATAGGCTGAGTGAATGAGATGTCGACTTCCTTTGACTTTCTTTTCAAAGTGGTTGACAAAGTCGTCCGGAGAGAGGGAGGAGGAAGGGGGAGGGGTGGAGGATAAAGAAGGGATGAGAAGGTGGAAAAGAGTGTCCTAGAGTTAGAGGCAGAAGCTTGAAATTTAGAGTGATAGAAAGTGGCTTTAGCCAGAGGAAGAGAAAGTAGAGAGGAGGGACTGAAAGGATGATAGGTCCTCCAGAAGTTTAGTTTTCCTCCATTTTCACTCAGCTGCCGCAGCCCTGTTCTATAAGCTTGGAATGAGTCACTCAGCCACAGAGCTGGATGGGAGGGCCGAGCTGGCCGGAAGGAAAGGGACAGTGTGAATCATAGGATGCAAAAAGGGAGGAGAGTAGGGTTGAAGAGGGGGCGATAGGTGACAACAATGTTAAGCTTGAGTGGACAAGTGACAGTGACAGCATGGAATTCAAATGAGTAGCCCTGTGCCATCCCCATGACAACCAGATGCTCTTGGACTATGAGAGAACATGTAGTCAGATGAAGAGAAAGCAGCTGGAGTAGCAGTGTTCTCTGGGGTGATCCATGTCTCCGTCAGGGCCAAAAAGTCAAGGGACTGAAGGGCAGCATAGGCTGAGATTCTGGACCGCAGATCGGCAGTTCAAACGCTGCCAGAGACGCGGAATTCCACATGGGTTGTGTACGCAGGGTACATTAATTAGAAGGGTTGCAACCAAGGGGTGGGGAGTGTCTGTAAAGCCTACAGGGAGAGGCGCGAACAGGTTTAGAAAACACACACATGGTTGCCAAAGCCACAAATATTAAATTAGATCATCTGAAAATAACTAAGTAAGATACTAAAGTGAGAAAGTGGTGTGAAACCTTCCTCTCTTTCCTTCACGAAGACCTCTGCAGAAATGTATTAAATAAGTCCCATTTATGTGAATGAATGGATCCCCATGAGACCCGTCTGCGGCAGTAAGATAATTATTTAAGAGAGACATGACAGAGTCTTCAGAGGAGGTTTATCTAACAGATCTGTAATCAGGTAAGACAAACAGCACTACGGAGGTATTCACACACACAGCAGGGTGCCCTCACGTCAACAAACACACGCACATACACACACACATTGCTACAAAGGCCGTCACACCCACAGCAGGAAGCATTCACATCATGACAGAGACCAAACTAAGAGAGGAGAGGAGGAGAGGAAGGATGAGGGGATGATAAACTCAGGGGACTCACTTCACATCAGGTCTGCATCACTCTGACATGTCTCTCTCTCCCTTCTTACTCACACACAGTGTGTGTTGGGGTGGTTATAAACCATGCCTTTTTCATGATCTTCCCTTTATCTTATCTTTCTTTGAGAAGCTTGTTCTACAGTGACACTGGAAGTGTTCTACAGTGACACTGGAAGTGTTCTACAGTGACACTGGAAGTGTTCTACAGTGACACTGGAAGTGTAGTCTTAATATTATTAGTAAAACATAGCCCATTCTTTGTTCTAGTATTCTAATTGATTGTGAATGATGATAAACATTTCACAACACTCACAATAACATCTGCTAACCATGTGTATGTGATCAATAAAATGTGATTTGATAATACATAAAGCTGTCTGTTTAATTGTATAGAAAGGGCCTTGTCATTCACTAATTCAGTAAGCATCTATTCTGCTGACAAAACTGAAATGATAGTTATTTTGGTATTGAAAGGTGGCTCCAATAATGGTTTGATGTCAGCGAATGCCATTTGGTTTCATAGCGTATTCCAGGAATAGAACGCTGAGAATGACAAACTCAAAATCTCACACAACCACCCACATACCCACACAAACACCCACATACTAACACAAAGACACACACACAAACTCAAATCTGAGCTGTAGTACACTCAATCGGTGGAGGACAATTGACGGACTGGCCATCCTTTAACAAAGATTTATCATATAAATATTAAAATGATGATACACAATTAACAGCACTATCAGGGTGAAAAATGTCACACCATTCTGAAGCTATCACTGAGAGAGAGAGAGAAAATAACAGCCAGAGTGTGGGAGAGAGAACAGGCAGAGCGAGAAAGTCAGAGAGAGAGAGAGAGAGAGAACAGACAGATGGAAGAGAGAACTAAAGAGATAGAAAGTAAAAAGAGAGGAGAGAGAGAAAGAGACAGAGAAGACAGGCTATGTGCACACTGCCCACACAATGAGGTGGAAACTGAGCTGCACTTCCTAACCTCCTGACAAATGTATGACCATATTAAAGACACATTTTTCCCTCAGATTAAAAAGAACCACAATTTTGATAAACTTCCATATCTACTGGGTGAAATACCACAGTGTGCCATCACAGCTGCAAGATTTGTGACCTGTTGCCACAAGAAAAGGGCAACCAGTGAAGAACAAACACCATTGTTGTAGGGGTTGCGTAACTGGTTGCAGAAAAGTCAGGCGCAGGAGAGCAAAACTGGGTAATAAACTTAGTCGTTTATTAAACAACCCAACGGGTCAAACAACACTAGAGAAAATGGGCACAAAATAGCCCCCAATCCCACACAAAGACATGAGGGGGAACAGAGGGTTAAATACAACACATGTAATGAGGGAATTGAAACCAGGTGTGGAAAACACAGACAAAACAAATGGAAAATGAAAAGAGGATCGGTGATGGCTAGAAGACCGGTGACGTTGACCGCCGAACACCACCCGAACAAGGAGAGGCACAGACTTCGGGCGGAAGACGTGACAATTGTAAATACAACTCATATTTATGTTTATTTATTTTCCCTTTTGTACTTTAAATATTTGCACACTGTATATAGACATAATGACGTTTGAAATGTCTTTATCCTTTTGGAACTTTTGTGAGTGTAATGTTTACTGTTTACTTCTTACTGTTTATTTCACTTTTGTTTATCCATTTCACTTGCTTTGGCAATGTAAACATATGTTTCCCATGCCAATAAAGCTCTTTGAATTGAGAGAGAGAGAGAGGAGGAGAGAGAGGGGGAGAGAGAGAGGGAGCGAGAGGGAGAGAATGGGTAGAAGATAGAGGTGTGAGGACACTATGGAAGAGTGCTCTCTGCCATTCTGTGTCTAACACCATCTGTCACCGTGTGATTGGCTAAGTCTCTCCTGCTGCCTCTCAAAGTCACAGTCTGATTGGCTAAAGAGCTGTGACAGGAGAAAGAGGTTTCTCTCCAATATGATTCTAGAACCCTCTCCCAGCAGTGTGTATGCGTGTGTATGTACCTTGGGTGGGCTGTCAGAGCCTGGGTACTCTCTCTGGTCCAGTTTGTTCCAGCGCTGCATCAGTTTGAGGACCATGGGCTTACTGAAGTCAACCAACTGGAACCCTGTGACGTTAGCCCCACCATGCATAAACCTCTCTAGAGATATGTCTTTAAAACCCTGGAGGAGAGAGAGAGGTGTTAGGCACAACTGCATTTGAAGATTAACCTGGCCTGCCAAGTCTGGACATGAAAGCTCTGAGACAGGGATGTACCTTCTCTTCCCAAGGCATGGAGAAAGATAGAGAGCAAGAGAGAGAGAGAGCGAACGAGAGTGAGCTATAGAGAGGAAGAGTGGGGTACAGAGAGAGAGAGCGAGAGAGAGAGAGAGTGAACGAGAGTGAACGAGAGTGAGCTATAGAGAGGGAGAGTGGGGTACAGAGAGAGAGAGAGAGCTAGATAGGGAGTGGGAATGGGAGAGAGAGAGAGAGAGAGATAGATAGATAGATAGATAGATAGATAGATAGATAGATAGATAGATTTATATAGAGCGAGCGAGCGTGAGCGAGAGAGAGCGAGAGAGAGAGTGAACGAGAGTGAGCTATAGAGAGGGAGAGTGGGGTACAGAGAGAGAGCGAGAGCTAGATAGGGAGTGGGAATGGGAGAGAGAGAGAGAGAGAGAGATAGATAGGGAGTGGGAATGGGAGAGAGACAGAGAGAGAGAGAGAGAGAGATAGATAGATTTATATAGAGCGAGCGAGCGCGAGAGAGAGCGAGAGCGAGAGTTTGAGTTTTAAATAATCTTTATTGGGTCTGGGAACCCACAACACAATAAACACTCATACAAAACCATATTTACACATCAATTAAAAACACAACTCCAAATCCTCCTCCAATGTAACTAAACACAACAGCCTCTGAATTCCCCATATACTCATAAACAGATCAATATTGCTAACACGTTTATAATAGGCAAACTCAACCCTCAGTCTCGCTGCCAACATTCCCTCCGGCATTCCCACCACATCCACAGACCCCTGTCCCCGAATACTGTTCTTTCGTGTCTTCCATATCGCTAATTCAGCTGCCCCCAACACAAAATTAAGCAACATACACACACCCCTTTCGACTAAACCTGTACTTTAGTCCAAATATGAACAGTTGAGAAGAGAAAACCTCTCCCAGAGCTGAGAACCAGCTATTGATCAGGTCAATCATCCCGACCAACTTGGGACACTGTAAAAACAGATGTGCCAGAGATTCAGACTCAGCACAGAATGGACACCCCTCCCCAACAGGAGGATCCAGGTGTACCAGATGCATATTGGTGGCTATAGCTCCATGTATTATCCTCCATTGGAGGTCAGCTGTCCTTATTTCAATAGGCAGTTTGTATAAAGTCCTCCAACAGCCTTTTGGGGATGCACCTGGACCAAACACACCCGCCCACCTCGTCAATTTTACCCCTTCCAGGGAAGAGGCATGGGACACTTTCACACATATTCTGTACAAGGCCTTCTTTCCCACCTTTCCCAAAGCAGCATTCCCACGTCCTCCTCGAATGCCCCAGCCGCAGCACTAACAATCAGCGCAGGGAACACATCATCCAGACCCTCCTTCCACCGATCAGAATTGGAAGTATCAGTCACATACTGCAGATGAAGTACTGGCAAGGAATCACAGACCTCAGCGACGACCTTCCTCAGTAGGCGAGATGATCGGATCCCCGCTCTTTCTCCCAGCTCCTCCAACGATCTGCTCCTGCTCCGCATCAGAGGACCCAGCTTGGTACACCCCACACCTAACAGGCATGAACGTAGGCTGGCTGAACCCATAGCACGGGACTGGATGGCAGTGTTGTAAAACAGAGGCTCTTCAAAAAGCCACATCCCTGGTGGCGTGCCGGCCTTACGGGACTTTACAAGAACTCTCCAAGCCTGCATAACAGGCCAGACAACTCACCCCCCTCTAGCTTTAAGAGGAAAAGGTGCTTGTCTAAGCCCAAACAGCCCGCTCTCCTCATCAATGTGTAGGCTGTATCCACCCAGCTAGAACCGTCACAGTACAACAGTCTCTGGGCTGCTTGAAGCCGGAAAGCCATGATCTTGGAAGAAATGTCCACCAGGCCTTGCCCACCCTCATGCAGTGGCAGGTACAGGGCTGCAGCTTTAATCCAGTGTTGTCCAGACCAGAAGAAATTGACAAGGGTCTTCTGAAGCTCTTTTATCAGACCCCCCGGTGGCTGCAGTATCATTAGTCTGTGCCACAGGGTAGAGGCAGCAAGATTGTTAGCTACCAGGACCCTTCCCCTATAAGACAGCTGGGGTAGCACCCATTTCCACCTTGACAGTCTGGCACACACTTTCTCCACTACACCCTCCCAGTTCTTTTTCTGAAAGACATCAGAGCCTAGAAAACCCCCCAAAGTCTTCATCCCTTCTCTGCCCCACTGAAGCCCCCCAGGTAACTGTGGAGCGGATCCCGTCTGAAGCTGACCTGCCCACAGCGCTTCACTCTTTTCCCAATTGACTCTGGCTGAGGAGGCCCCCTCATACACCTTTAAAGCGTTTGAGAGAACCTTAACATTCTCATCCCCTGTAATAAAAACTGTCACGTCATCTGCATACGCAGACAGTGCTATCGTGGGACCCTTCATTACACCTGGCACAGAGAAACCAGTAAGCCTCGCTCTTAAAAAACAAAGCATTGGCTCAATTGCCAGACTATATAACTGCCCTGAAATTGGTCATCCCTGCCTGATGCCCCTTTGGACAGTGATGGGGCAACTCAAACCACCCCCCACCTTCACCATACCTGAGGCCCCGGCATACAGTAAACTCATCCAACAAAAAAAAACATCCCCAAACCCAAAGGCTTTCATTGTTTTGAACAAGTACTGGTGGTCCACACGATCAAAAGCCTTCTCCTGATCCAAAGAAAGTAAACCCACATTTACATCAGACAGTTTACAAATGTCTAAAACATATCTTACTAGAAACAAGTTGTCAACAATAGAGCGATCAGGTACACAGTAAGACTGGTCCACAGTAAGACTCTCTGCTCAGGGCCCAACTGAGGAAGACTGTGTAACAACTGTTCTGTACACAGAGGATCACAATCCTCCGCCTTATAGAGGGCAGAGTAGAAATCCACAGCATGTTGGTGCATTTCGCTGTCATCCGTGGTCACCTTCCCATCAGGGAGACGAAGGCAGACCATCTGTTTACGTTGCAATGTCGACTGTCCTAGGTTAAAGAAAAAAAGCGCTAGGAGCATCCATATCATTGAGGGTAGCAAAACGAGACCTAATCAAGGCACCCTTCACTCTTTCGTGTAGAAACGACTTCAGTTCATGTCTCTTGTCCTGTAAGTTCATGACTAGTCCCAGGTCATTCTGAGTGAGCAACTTCAATTCAATAGATTTGATGTCCTGTTCAAGGGCCCTGATAGTCTCTTTAACTTCAATACGAGACAGAGCAGTATACTGTTGACAAAACACTCGTATTTGGGCCTTCCCAACCTCCCACCATTGTCTCAAGGAATCAAAATTCCCTTTTGTAACCCTCCATTTTTCCCAAAACAAAAACCTTTCACAAAACATGACATCATGTAACAATTTAACATTAAAATACCAGTAAGGTGATGACCTTCGTGGACAGGACAAGAGAAACCCACAGGAGTAATGTCACACCTTCCAACCCTACTACAATGTTGCTCAGATACATATAACCTGTCTAGCTGACATGACCTTCATTAACTTTGAGCCAGGTGTACTGCCTAACTTTAGCATTCCTTACTCTCCACACATCAGAAAGCTCAAACTCAGTTAATAGACCAGACAAACAAGTTGCTGACCGCAGGTGAGGTTCTTCAGCAGTGCGATCAACAGTAAAACCACTGTACAGTTCCAGTCCCCCCCTAAAACCATACACCCCTCTTGGTCACACTGTCTTAAGGTTTCCTTTATTTTATCAAATATAGCAATACGCTCTGTGCCCTCATTAGGAGCATATACATTCCAAAAAACAAACAAAAAACCCATAACATCCACCTTGACCAATAAAACCCGACCCTTGACAATCTCTGTTGTATATACCACAGTCACACCTAAGCCTGAGGAAAACAAGATTGCCACCCCAGCACTGAAATTAGTACCATGACTGAGTATACGCTGCCCCTCCCACCACATACCCCAGTCAACCTCATTAGCCTCATCACTATGTGTCTCCTGTAGAAAAACTACATTAAGCTTTTTCTGCTTTATTACTTCTAATACCCAAGCCCTCTTATTCCTGTCCCTTCCCACATTAATATTGAGAGAACCTCCCCTTAGTACCTCCATATAGAAAAGAGAAAGGAAAACCAGAAGAAACCAACGAGAAAGAAAACACCCTATGAGGCATGATCATCATCATTATTTACATTTTATCTTAACCAATCCACGTTTCCCAGTGCCTTTTGCTGCTGTGACAGCAGTAACACATTTCCTCAAGCGAAAACGCTTCTTCTTACTCAACTGGTCTAACCCCACAGTCTTCTGTAACATCACAGCTGACCTCACAAACTTATCAACGTCAAAAAATCTGCCAATTTGACAGATTTCCCAAAAGTCTGATCCAGGAACCCATTTATCTCCTCTAGATTATAAATTGAGTTCTCACCAGCTGCTTTCATATCAACAGAGATATCCATATCCTTCTCCTGATCCTCCTCAGCTGAGGCCACAGACCCCTGACTCCCCTCTACCACATCCCCCTCAGCACTCCCCACTTGCACCCCATTACTCGTAGTGGGCATCTCCTCCACTACCTGGGAGCCTAGCTCCACATGAACCCCCTCCTGTACCCCATTACTCATAGTGGGCATCTCCTCCACTACCTGGGAGCCTAGCTCCACATGAACCCCCTCCTGTACCCCATTACTCATAGTGGGCATCTCCTCCACTACCTGGGAGCCTAGCTCCACATGAACCCCTCCTGTACCCCAGCACTCGTACTGGCCAACTCCTCACCGGTCTGTGGAAATGTCGCTTCAGATCCGTCTACAGCTATATTTTTCTGATGCATAACATTTCCCTCTGGTACAAGTTGGAAACCCGTGCCCTCAACACGGACAACTTGTTCCTCAGCAACAGGTGCTTGTGGCTGCTCTACCGCTGTCGGCCCACCTCTCCCTACATCAGTGGGCCCGGGCGTTACGAGGACCACCTGCGCCCCTCCCTCCGCCTTCTCCCTTTTCGGACAAGCATGTCGCTTATGGCTAACATCCCCACACTCAAAGCACCGTTGACTACCCGTACTAGCATAAGCCATATACAGTCTGTTGTCATACTTAACTTTAAACGATAACTCCAAAGTCTACTCCGGAGAATCCAAAAATATAAACAGCTGTCGCCGAAACGACATCACCTGTTTCAACGCCGGGTGTTTGCAATCCAACGGCCAATCTTAATTGAGCTTGCAAACTTCCCAAACCGCAATAACTCGCGCTCCAATAGCTCATTGGGAATAAACGGCGGTACATTTGAAATCGTTACCCTTGTTGACGGAGAAAAAAAGCATTGTGACTTGAATAAACATTCCTTTAAGAAGTACGCCATGCTCAACCATACGATCAACAAGACGCTCTTCTTTAAGGAAAACCACCACCGCTTTATTCATCCGTGACGCATAAGCAATATTCTCATAGCCTACCTTCTCTCCTACGGCGACCAGAAACTCCTCCACCGTGACAGTAGCTTCAGTAACACACCTAAAGCCGTGCCGAAGTGACAGGGACGGCGTCCCCATTCGGGTAGCCATCCCTGCCAAAGTCAGGGTAGTTTCGACACGTAAAAAACAATATACTTAATTCTACCAAAATAAGTAAGTAAAAATAATAACCTTAATCATGCATAGAAAAAAAGGAAAACCGAAAGACACACAACACTGGCACGCACTCACTCACACACACAATTCCCAGCATGCAGAGAGAGAGAGAAAAGGTAAGTAAGTGGGGGATGTAGAGAGAGGGATAGAGAGTGAGTGGGGATAGAGAGTGAGTGGGCTGTCTGAAGTGCCTTCAAACCGTCCTCCCCACAAAGGCATTGGTCTGTCTGGTTCAGAGTTGACTCACATTTTCCTCAGAGACAAGGTAAACCACAACCACCTGCCTGAACCCCTCTGTTTATACCACAACCTTCCCCCCTTCCTCTCCTCGTCTACTCTCTTTCATCTGCACTAATCTAAAAAACACAATGTGTATAGGGACAGTGGTATTTGCTTACACTTGTTCAATTGGTTCATGTTAGCACAGATGAAGGGGAGCAGGAGTGGAGTAGACAAGGAAAGAAAACCACTTTAGACTGTTGCACTCTTATGATGGCACACGCAGACTTACCAGGTTGGCCAAGATGTAATGGTAGCCTTTGACATGTTTGCCCACACTAATGGCCTGGAGAAAGAGAGGAAGAGAAGAGGAAAATAGAGAAGGAGAAACATTAACCATGTGTACATTGTTACAACATTGTATATATACATGCTATGACATTGTAATGTCTTTATTCTTTTGAAACGTCTGTGAGTGTAATGTTTACTGTTCATTTGTGTTGTTAATTTCACTTTGTATATTATCTACTTCACTTGCTTTGGCAATGTTAACATATGTTTCCCATGCCAATAAAGCCCCTTGAATTGAATTGAATTGAGAGAGAGAGACAGAAACAGAGCAGTCTCTGTCGGACTAATGATGCCATCCATGCCAATTCTTCTGAGCCAGCTGTTCCTGGGCAGACCATCGCACAGGTGTGTTTGTGTGTGTGTGTGTGCGCGCGCGTGTGTGTGTGTGTGTGTGTGTGTGTGTGCGGAGCTGCTGGTGTCTGCCCATATTTGTCAGACCAGCAGACAGGAAGGGAGATCTGGCCATAAACGGAAGTGATGCATGCAAAGGAAGTAGTGACAGATGACTGACCAATAGGACGTTACCCTGGAGCTGGGGTCAAAGGTGACAGCAGCAGAGAAGAGGCAGACAGACACACCAGCCTCAACTGTCAGAGTCACAGTCTGGTTGTAAATAGATGGGTTCAGTGAAGAGAGAAGTAGAGGGGAACTAATGCGGATGGACAACCACAAGGCTTAGAGAGAGATGTGTGTGTGTGTGTGTGTGTGTGTGAGAATGTGTGAGGGTGAGTTCTGTGGTCACTTGTTCTAGAGTGCTCTGCCGTTTTTCAGACTCACCTGTTCTAGAATGCTCTGTAGTCTCTCATCAGATTCCCCTGTTCTAGAATGCTCTGCAGTCTCTCATCAGACTCACCTGTTCTAGAATGCTCTGTAGTCTCTCATCAGATTCCCCTGTTCTAGAATGCTCTGCAGTCTCTCATCAGACTCACCTGTCTAGAATACTCTGCATTCTCCAGACTCACCTGTTCCAGAATGTTCTGCAGTCTCTCAGAATCACCTGTTCTAGTATGCTCTGCATTCTCTCAGAATCACCTGTTCTAGTATGCTCTGCAGAGTCTCAGAATCACCTGTTCTAGTATGCTCTGCAGAGTCTCAGAATCACCTGTTCTAGTATGCGCAGCAGATTCTCAGAATCTCCTGTTCTAGTATGTTCTGCATTCTCTCAGAATCACCTGTTCTAGTATGTTCTGCATTCTATCAGAATCACCTGTTCTAGTATGCTCTGCAGTCTCTCAGACTCACCTGTTCTAGTATGTTCTGCAGAGTCTCAGAATCACCTGTTCTAGAATGCACTGCAGTCTCTCAGAATCACCTGTTCTAGAATGCACTGCAGTCTCTCAGAATCACCTGTTCTAGAATGCACTGCAGTCTCTCAGAATCACCTGTTCTAGAATGCACTGCAGTCTCTCAGGCTCCAGGTCGATGACATACTTCCTCTCCTGCCGGCGGTCCAGGTCTTCTAGCAGACGACGGTATGCTGCCTCGTTGAAACTCTCCACGCAGATGGCACTCACCTGCACAGAGACAGAGCAATTAACCTGTGTGTTTGTGTTTGTGTGGGTGTGTGTGTGTGTGTGTGTGTGTGTGCACCCATGTGGTGCTCACCTGCCAACCGTTTTGACCTGCACGCTCCATGATTGCCTGTAAGATGGCGTAACCTAGACAACAGAACAGAGACATAAAGACAACCACTCAGACATCATCAACCTGGAGAGATGCCAGCCTGGCCACAAAATTAACATTCCAGAAAATTGAAGCTGAAGATAAAATATACTCACTTTGGGGGAAAAACAGATAATAAATGTAAGTCAACAAAAACAGTGTCTTGGAGCAATCAAACTAAACAGAAACACTGCAAAACCCAGACGCCCTTTCCCTCACTCGCTACTTCCCTATTCCTTCTTGTCTGTCTAGTGCAACCCTTCACTACAGTACACATCACGCCCCCAGGAACTGTCCTGATCGCCTGTCTCTGACACCTCTGCTGTCTGTTCCTGACTATCACCCCCTGTCTCTCTGTCACTGTTTGTCTCTCTCACCCTGATGCCTCCATCATTATGTCTACAGTTCCCCCAAACACTCCCAGAGACACAGCAATCACCAACAACAGCTGTCCATGTGTAAATACTCCTCAGCCTGTCTGTGTCCAGACTAACTGTCTGTCTGTGTCCAAACTAACTAACAGTGTGTCTGTCTGTGTGCATTTATCCAGACAACCTAACAGTCTGTCTGCCTGTCTGTCTGTCTGTCCGTGTCCAGAATATCTAACAGTGTGGCTCGGTGTCTGTCTCTCTGTGTCCAGACTGTGTAACAGTACGTAACAGTGTGTCTGTCTGTCTCTCTGTGTCCAGACTGTGTAACAGTACGTAACAGTGTGTCTGTCTGTCTCTCTGTGTCCAGACTGTGTAACAGTATGCAACAGTGTATATGTCTGTCTCTCTGTGTCCAGACTGTGTAACAGTATGTAACAGTGTGTCTGTCTGTCTCTCTGTGTCCAGATTGTGTAACATTGTGTCTGTCTGTCTCTCTGTGTCCTGACTGTGTAACAGTATGTAACAGTGTGTCTGTCTGTCTCTCTGTGTCCAGATTGTGTAACAGTACGTAACAGTGTGTCTGTCTGTCTCTCTCTGTGTCCAGACTGTGTAACAGTATGTAACAGTGTGTCTGTCTGTCTCTCTGTGTCCTGACTGTGTAACAGTATGTAACAGTGTGTCTGTCTGTCTCTCTGTGTCCAGACTGTGTAACAGTATGTAACAGTGTGTCTGTCTGTCTCTCTGTGTCCAGACTGTGTAACAGTATGTAACAGTGTGTCTGTCTGTCTCTCTGTGTCCAGACTGTGTAACAGTACGTAACAGTGTGTCTGTCTGTCTCTCTGTGTCCAGACTGTGTAACAGTACGTAACAGTGTGTCTGTCTGTCTCTCTGTGTCCAGACTGTGTAACAGTACGTAACAGTGTGTCTGTCTGTCTCTCTGTGTCCAGACTGTGTTACAGTACGTAACAGTGTGTCTGTCTGTCTCTCTGTGTCCAGACTGTGTAACAGTACGTAACAGTGTGTCTGTCTGTCTCTCTGTGTCCAGATTGTGTAACAGTATGTAACAGTGTGTCTGTCTGTCTCTCTGTGTCCAGACTGTGTAACAGTATGTAACAGTGTATCTGTCTGCCTCTCTGTCCAGACTGTGTAACAGTATGTAACAGTGTGTCTGTCTGTCTCTCTGTGTCCAGACTGTCTAACAGTACGTAACAGTGTGTCTGTCTGTCTCTCTGTGTCCTGACTGTGTAACAGTGTGTCTGTCTGTCTCTCTGTGTCCTGACTGTGTAACAGTGTGCCTATCTCCTGACCAGAGCCTAGCCCTGACTATACAACAGGAGAAATTGTACAATGAAAAAAAAAATCTTATAGACCCCAAATGTGTCAGTTGACACATGAACACATAAAAGGCAGCTTGGGAACTGATCTTTGTCAACCAATGGCACACACAGCTTATCATGTCTCCCACACATGTAGGCCTTCAAAAACCTCAGTGTGTTTCAATGTGCATTTCCTCCCAGTTTTAAATGCATTACAACAGATGAACCCTCAGTAGTTGCAGAAGCTAAATCTGAGTGTGTGTGAGTGTGAGTGTGTGTGTGTGTGCCATGCTGTCTGCAGAGCACGGAGCATAAAACAGATCCCTCTTACTGCCCATTTTCCAGCACATTACCGACAGCGCAGGGCTGATGGGAAATGCTAATGAACGTCCCTGCCACTGCGAATCACGGGTGAGTGAAGCGGAAACCGCACCTCCAATCCCCTTGGTGTCGACCGAGCCAAGCCGGGCCACAGAGAGACTGGCAGTGAGAAAATGCGGTGTATGGAGGGACTGGCACTGTTGGCTACTCAGAGGGTATAGAGAGACCCTGGCATGGCATAAGGATGTTGGAATGTCTGGCTTAGGGTTCCGTGCTGAGTATTCCCATGATGATAGTCTGAAGTGGAGGGCATCAGCTGTGCCCACTCTGCCAACACACACAGCATCAAGGGGACCGGGCTCCCTTTAACCTCTATCAGCAGTTTAACCTCTCCACAAATAATCACAGTCGCAGTTACAGTCAGTTCAGTAACAAGCTGTCTTAATAGACTGGGTTGAGTTGTGTTAATGACTGGGTTGAGCTGTGTTAAAACTTCTTAGGGCTAGGGGGCAGTGTTCAGAAGTTCAGAGAGTCTGGCATGCCCAAAGTAAAATGCCTGTTACTCAGGCCCAGCATATAATTGGTAGTATTGGATAGAAAACTGTTAAAATAATGTCTGTGAGTATAACAGAACTGATATGGCAGGTGAAAATCTGAGGAAAATCCACCCAGAAAAAAAGAATTGAGCTCCCTGTCCATTCTTATCCTTTCCTATTGAACAATGAAAAGAATAGCTCCCAGATTGCAGTACCTATGGCTTCCACTGGATGTCAACAGCGACTGAGGATGCGGTCTTCGTTATTTATCTCCGGTATTGAACATAATACATTCCGTCTTAATTTACATTCATTTACATATTAGGGTACCTGAGGATTGATTAGAAATGTTGTTTGACTTGTTTGGATGAATTTATCGGTAACTGTTTTAGGTTTCCTTTTTCTGTTTGTTGAACGGGTGGAACGGGTGGATTACTGAACAAAACGCGCCAACCAAACAGAGTTTTTGGGATATAAAGAGGGACTTTATCGAACAAAAAGACCATTCTTTGTGTTCCTGGGACCCTTGTGATTGCAAACAGAGGAAGATCTTAAAAGGTAAGGGATTTATTTTATCACTATATTTGATTTTGTAATGCCTGTGCTGGTTTGAAATATATTTATATGCAGGAAGTATACAGGGCAGGTCCTCAGATAATCAAATGCTATGCTTTTGCCGTAAAGCCTATTGTAAATTGGACAAAGCGGTTCGTTTACCAATATTCTAAGTTAAAGAATGGTGTACAACACTTGTATTTTCATGAATGTTTAATATGACTATTTTTGCAATTTGAATTTGGCGCTCTGCATTTCACTGGATGTTGTCGTAGGTGGACCGCTAGCATCCCACCGATCCCACCGGGTTGAGCTGTGTGAATGACTGGGTTGGGCTGTGTAGAGTTGAGCTGTGCCAATGACTCGGTTGTGCTGTGTTAATGACTTGGCTGAGCTGTGTAGTTGAGCTGTGTTAATAACTGGGTTCAGCTGTGTAGCATTCTACTAAGTTAATAACTGTGTTGAGCTGTGTAGAGTTGAGTTGTGTAAATGACTGGGTTGAGCTGTGTTAATGACTGGGTTGAGCTGTGTTAAAGACTGGGTTGAGATGTGTTAACGACTGGGTTGAGCTGTGTAAATGACTGGGTTGAGCTGTGTAGAGATGAGCTATGTTAATGACTCGGGTCAGCTGTGTAGATTTCTGCTGTATTAATGACTGGGTTAAGATGTATAGAGTTGAGCTGTGTAAATGACTGGGTTGAGCTGTGTAAATGACTGGGTTGAGCTGTGTTAATGAATTGGTTGAGTAGTGTTAATGAATGGGTTGAGCTGTGTTAATGACTGGGTTGTGCTGTGTAGAGTTGAGCTTTGTTAATGAATGGGTTTAGCTGTGTTTATGGCTTGGTTGAGCTGTGTTAATGACTGGGTTGAGCTGTGTTAATGACTGGGTTGAGATGTGTAGAGTTGAGTTGTGCTAATGACTAGGTTGAGCTGTATAGAGTTGAGCTGTGTTAATGACTGGGGTTAAGCTGTGTAGAGTTCTAATGTGTTAATGAGGGGGCTGAGCTGTGTTAATGATTGGGATAAGCGGTGTAGAGTTTAGCTGTGTTAATGACTGGGTTGAGCTGTGTGAACGTCTGGGTTGAGCTGTGTGAATGACAGAGTTGAGCTGTGTGAATGACTGGGTTGAGCTGTGTTAATGACAGGGTTGAGCTGTGTTAATGAATTGGTTGAGCTGTGTTAATGAATGGGTTGAGCTGTGTTAATGACTGGGTTGAGCTGTATAGAGTTGAGCTGTGTTAATGACTGGGGTTAAGCTGTGTAGAGTTCTGCTGTGTTAATGACTGAGTTGAGCTGTGTTAATAATTGTGTTGAGCTGTGTAGAGTTCTGCTGTGTTAATGACTGGGTTGAGCTGTGTAGAGTTCTGCTGTGTTAATGACTGGGTTGAGCTGTGTGAACGTCTGGGTTGAGCTGTGTGAATGACAGAGTTGAGCTGTGTGAATGACTGGGTTGAGCTGTGTTAATGACAGGGTTGAGCTGTGTGAATGACAGGGTTGAGCTGTATGAATGACAGGGTTGAGCTGTATGAATGACTGTGTATAGAGATGTGCTAATGAATGGGTTGAGCTGTGTTAATAATTGTGTTGAGCTGTGTAGAGTTCTGCTGTGTTAATGACTGGGTTGAGCTGTGTAGAGTTCTGCTGTGTTAATGACTGGGTTGCGCTGTGTGAACGTCTGGGTTGAGCTGTGTGAATGACAGAGTTGAGCTGTGTGAATGACTGGGTTGAGCTGTGTTAATGACAGGGTTGAGCTGTGTGAATGACAGGGTTGAGCTGTATGAATGACTGTGTATAGAGATGTGCTAATGAATGGGTTGAGCTGTGTAAATTACAGGGTTGAGCTGTGTTAATGACAGGGTTGAGCTGTGTGAATGACAGGGTTGACCTGTGTGAATGACAAGGTTGAGCTGTGTGAATGACAGGGTTGAGCTGTGTGAATGACTGGGTTGAGCTGTGTGAATGTCTGTGTTGAGCTGTGTGAATGACTGTGTTTAGCTGTATGAATGACTGGGTAGAGATGTGCTAATGACTGGGTTGAGCTGTGTTAATTACAGGGTTGAGCTGTGTTAATGACTTGGTTGTGCTGTGTTAATGACTTGGCTGAGCTGTGTAGTTGAGCTGTGTTAATAACTGGGTTCAGCTGTGTAGCATTCTACTAAGTTAATAACTGTGTTGAGCTGTGTAGAGTTGAGTTGTGTAAATGACTGGGTTGAGCTGTGTAAATGACTGGGTTGAGCTGTGTTAATGAATTGGTTGAGCTGTGTTAATGAATGGGTTGAGCTGTGTTAATGACTGGGTTGTGCTGTGTAGAGTTGAGCTTTGTTAATGAATGGGTTTAGCTGTGTTTATGGCTTGGTTGAGCTGTGTTAATGACTGGGTTGAGCTGTGTTAATGACTGGGTTGAGATGTGTAGAGTTGAGTTGTGCTAATGACTAGGTTGAGCTGTATAGAGTTGAGCTGTGTTAATGACTGGGGTTAAGCTGTGTAGAGTTCTAATGTGTTAATGAGGGGGTTGAGCTGTGTTAATGATTGGGATAAGCGGTGTAGAGTTTAGCTGTGTTAATGACTGGGTTGAGCTGTGTGAACGTCTGGGTTGAGCTGTGTGAATGACAGAGTTGAGCTGTGTGAATGACTGGGTTGAGCTGTGTTAATGACAGGGTTGAGCTGTGTTAATGAATTGGTTGAGCTGTGTTAATGAATGGGATGAGCTGTGTTAATGACTGGGTTGAGCTGTATAGAGTTGAGCTGTGTTAATGACTGGGGTTAAGCTGTGTAGAGTTCTGCTGTGTTAATGACTGAGTTGAGCTGTGTTAATAATTGTGTTGAGCTGTGTAGAGTTCTGCTGTGTTAATGACTGGGTTGAGCTGTGTAGAGTTCTGCTGTGTTAATGACTGGGTTGAGCTGTGTGAACGTCTGGGTTGAGCTGTGTGAATGACAGAGTTGAGCTGTGTGAATGACTGGGTTGAGCTGTGTTAATGACAGGGTTGAGCTGTGTGAATGACAGGGTTGAGCTGTATGAATGACAGGGTTGAGCTGTATGAATGACTGTGTATAGAGATGTGCTAATGAATGGGTTGAGCTGTGTTAATAATTGTGTTGAGCTGTGTAGAGTTCTGCTGTGTTAATGACTGGGTTGAGCTGTGTAGAGTTCTGCTGTGTTAATGACTGGGTTGAGCTGTGTGAACGTCTGGGTTGAGCTGTGTGAATGACAGAGTTGAGCTGTGTGAATGACTGGGTTGAGCTGTGTTAATGACAGGGTTGAGCTGTGTGAATGACAGGGTTGAGCTGTATGAATGACAGGGTTGAGCTGTATGAATGACTGTGTATAGAGATGTGCTAATGAATGGGTTGAGCTGTGTTAATAATTGTGTTGAGCTGTGTAGAGTTCTGCTGTGTTAATGACTGGGTTGAGCTGTGTAGAGTTCTGCTGTGTTAATGACTGGGTTGCGCTGTGTGAACGTCTGGGTTGAGCTGTGTGAATGACAGAGTTGAGCTGTGTGAATGACTGGGTTGAGCTGTGTTAATGACAGGGTTGAGCTGTGTGAATGACAGGGTTGAGCTGTATGAATGACTGTGTATAGAGATGTGCTAATGAATGGGTTGAGCTGTGTAAATTACAGGGTTGAGCTGTGTTAATGACAGGGTTGAGCTGTGTGAATGACAGGGTTGACCTGTGTGAATGACAAGGTTGAGCTGTGTGAATGACAGGGTTGAGCTGTGTGAATGACTGGGTTGAGCTGTGTGAATGTCTGTGTTGAGCTGTGTGAATGACTGTGTTTAGCTGTATGAATGACTGGGTAGAGATGTGCTAATGACTGGGTTGAGCTGTGTTAATTACAGGGTTGAGCTGTGTTAATTACAAGGTTGAGCTGTGTTAATTACAGGGTTGAGCTGTGTTAATGACTGGGTTGAGCTGGTCGAATGACTGGGTTGAGCTGTGAGAATGTCTGGGTAGAGATGTGCTAATGACTGTGTTGAGCTGTGTTAATTACAGGGTTGAGCTGTGTTAATGACTGAGTTGAGCTGTGTGAATGACAGGGTTGACCTGTGTGAATGACAAGGTTGAGCTGTGTGAATGACAGGATTGAGCTGTGTGAATGACTGGGTTGAGCTGTGTTAATTACAGGGTTGAGCTGTGTGAATGACAAGGTTGAGCTGTGTGAATGACAGGGTTGAGCTGTGTGAATGACAAGGTTGAGCTGTGTGAATGACAGGGTTGAGCTGTGTGAATGACCGTGTTTAGCTGTACGAATGACTGGGTATAGAGATGTGCTAATGACTGGGTTGAGCTGTGTTAATTACAGGGTTGAGCTGTGTTAATGACTGGGTTGAGCTGGTCGAATGACTGGGTTGAGCTGAGTGAATGACAGGGTTGAGCTGTGTGAATGACTGGGTTGAGCTGTGTGAATGACTGTGTTTAGCTGTATGAATGACTGGGTATAGATGTGCTAATGAATGGGTTGAGCTGTGCTAATGCCTGGGTTGAGCTGTGGTAATGACTGGGTTGAGCTGTGGTAATGACTGGGTTGAGCTGTGTGAATGACAGGGTTGAGCTGTGTGAATGACAGGGTTGAGCTGTGTTAATGACTGGGTTGAGCTGTGTGAATGACAGGGTTGACCTGTGTGAATGACAGGGTTGACCTGTGTGAATGCCTGGGTTGAGCTTTGTGAATGACTGTGTTTAGCTGTGTGAATGACAGGGTTGAGCTGTGTGAATGACAGGGTTGAGCTGTGTGAATGACAGGGTTGAGCTGTGTTAATGACTGGGTTGAGCTGTGTGAATGACAGGGTTGACCTGTGGTAATGACTGGGTTGAGCTGTGGTAATGACTGGGTTGAGCTGTGTGAATGACAGGGTTGAGCTGTGTGAATGACTGGGTTGAGCTTTGTGAATGACTGTGTTTAGCTGTGTGAATGACAGGGTTGAGCTGTGTGAATGACAGGGTTGAGCTGTGTGAATGACAGGGTTGAGCTGTGTTAATGACTGGGTTGAGCTGTGTGAATGACAGGGTTGACCTGTGGTAATGACTGGGTTGAGCTGTGGTAATGACTGGGTTGAGCTGTGGTAATGACTGGGTTGAGCTGTGTGAATGACAGGGTTGAGCTGTGTGAATGACTGGGTTGAGCTTTGTGAATGACTGTGTTTAGCTGTGTGAATGACAGGGTTGAGCTGTGTGAATGACTGGGTTGAGCTGTGTGAATGACAGGGTTGAGCTGTGTTAATGACTGGGTTGAGCTGTGTGAATGACAGGGTTGACCTGTGTGAATGACAGGGTGGACCTGTGTGAATGCCTGGGTTGACCTGTGGTAATGACTGGGTTGAGCTGTGTGAATGACTGGGTTGAGCTGTGGTAATGACTGGGTTGAGCTGTGTGAATGACAGGGTTGAGCTGTGTGAATGACTGGGTTGAGCTTTGTGAATGACTGTGTTTAGCTGTATGAATGACTGGGTATAGATGTGCTAATGAATGGGTTGAGCTGTGCTAATGCCTGGGTTGAGCTGTGGTAATGACTGGGTTGAGCTGTGTGAATGACTGGGTTGAGCTGTGGTAATGACTGGGTTGAGCTCTGCTAATGCCTGGGTTGAGCTGTGGTAATGACTGGGTTGAGCTGTGGTAATGACTGGGTTGAGCTCTGCTAATGCCTGGGTTGAGCTGTGGTAATGACAGGGTTGAGCTGTGGTAATGACTGGGTTGAGCTGTGGTAATGACTGGGTTGAGCTGTGGTAATGACTGGGTTGAGCTGTGGTAATGACTGGGTTGAGCTGTGTGAATGACAGGGATGAGCTGTGTGAATGACAGGGTTGACCTGTGTGAATGCCTGGGTTGACCTGTGGTAATGACTGGGTTGAGCTGTGTGAATGACTGGGTTGAGCTGTGTGAATGACAGGTATGAGCTCTGCTAATGCCTGGGTTGAGCTGTGGTAATGACTGGGTTGAGCTGTGTGAATGACTGGGTTGAGCTGTGTGAATGACAGGGTTGACCTATGTGAATGACTGGGTTGAGCTGTGTGAGTGTCTGGGTTGAGATTTGTAGATTTGAGCTTTGTTAATGACTGGATTGAGCTGTGTACAGTTGAGCTGTGTTAATTACTGGGTTGAGCTGTATTAATGACTGGGTTGAGCTGTGTACAGGTAAGCTGTGTTAATGACTGAGTTGAGCTGTGTTAATGACTGCATTGAGCTGTGCACAGTACCCTCTCTCTCCATCCCATTCTCCTCTTCTTCTTTCCTGCTTCCCTTAGATTGATTAGATTGAATGACAGACTGACTGATTGGCTGACTGATTGGCTGACTGATTGACTGACTTATTGACTTACTGATTGACTTACTGATTGACTGGTTGATTGATTGACTGACTGACCAATTGACTGACTGATTGACTGACCTACTGACTGATTAATTGATTGGGTATTGTTTGATTGACAGCTGGTACCTCTGTCTGTGTCGTAGAGGAATACAAAGCGGCTCCAGTCGTAGTGGTCCAGCAGGGACAGCAGAGCTCCTCTGATAGAGGGGCGGAGCTGCAGGGTGAACTGGCCCTCCCCCTCCGTGGGGAAACTGGGCGTGACCAGGGAGATGTGCAGAGCGCTGCAGAACGACGTCAGGGTGTGTACCGAACGCTTGTCGTACAGGCCGAAGATAGCAAACACACCCCGCGAGTACTGCGAACAGACTGCAGGGAGAGAGAGAGAGAGAGAGAGAGAGAGAGAGAGAGAGAGAGAGAGAGAGAGAGAGAGAGAGGAGGAAGGGAGTGGATGAGAATGCTTAAAGGCTATTTGGATTGTATAAATGCAATAGACATTTGACATAGAGCCTGAAGAACACACCAGGAATACTGAGAACAGAATGCAGGCAGAGAAAGAGATGCTCATTAATGTATATTCACACAGTGGAATCTCGTGTAATACGTCAAACATTTTAACATATGGATGCTGAGGTTAGTGTCGTCCATAATTACAACAACAAATTTCAGCTGCTGGGTGCAAGTCAGTGTGTGTGTGTGTGTGTGTGTGTGTGACTGGGATTGTCAAAAGAGCTGACAAAACACCGAAAAACATCTTTGCAACTTGATTTTCATATCACAGAAATGTCTCCCAGTAATTATTTTGGCCCTCTCAACAATATCAATTCTACAGTAGAGAGCCAAACACTGATAACATAATCACTACACATAAACAATCAGTTTCCGCTGACTCCTCTGGGAGATCATCTCTCACACAGACAATGCAACAACAACAACAACAACAACAACAACAAATGAAGTAAATAATTAGGACTCATGTCTCACTGTTACAATTCCATGCTGATATATGCCATCCATCTCCCTAAAACCCTGCAGCTCTTTCAACCGAGAAGAGAGAAAAGAGAGTGAGAGAGAGAAAGAGAGAGCAAGAGGAGAAAGAGCCCTCTCTGACAAGAGCAAACTTTCCCTCTGCTTTCACCTCTCTGCCACTGCATTTCCCTCCTCTACTGCTCAGTTACAGGAGGGTGATGCGACGCGTTTGGATTATGCATCCGTGGTGTAGCTTTCATATCCTGCTACACACACACACCGTACTCTTGCTTCACACTGTGTGTTTCTAAGATGCTGGGAAGTTTGTGTTTGTAGGTACTGTAGGTTCAGAAGATATGTCTCCTATTCCAGGAACAACATATTCTGTTCACAGTCTTTCTCACTGAGTACCATGGACATTTAAACACTACTCCTCGCTGTGACAAGAGTGCCGAATCAAATGTACACTCTACTCTCTCTCCCCCTGTCCTCTTCTCTTTCTCCATTCATTCTTCTTTCAGTCCTGTCTTTTGGAGTAGATGCCCAGCCTGCGTCATAGACCTGCTCCTAACCATGTTAGTGTTGTGGTGACACAAAGATAGATAGAACCCCTTGGGCTGATATGAACAGGGATTAGACACTGGGCAGGGCCCAGAATCTGGGTTGAGATTATCAGGGATTAGACACTGGGCATGGCCCTGAATCTGGGCTGAGATGAACAGCGATCAGAACCTGGGCAGGGCCCAGAATCTGGGCTGATATGAACAGGGATTAGACACTGGGCAGGGCCCTGAATCTGGGTTGAGATGAACAGCGATCAGACCCTGGGCAGGGCCCTGAATCTGGGCTGAGATGAACAGCGATCAGACCCTGGGCAGGGCCCAGAATCTGGGCTGATATGAACAGGGATTAGACACTGGGCAGGGCCCTGAATCTGGGCTGAGATGAACAGCGATCAGACCCTGGGCAGGGCCCAGAATCTGGGTTGAGATTAACAGAGATTAGACACTGGGAAGGACCCTGAATCTGGGCTGACATGAACAGGGATTTTAGACTGGGCAGGACCCTGAATCTGGGCTGAGATGAACACGGACTAGACACTGGGCAGGACCCTGAATCTGGGCTGAGATGAACAGGGATTAGACATTGGGCAGGGCCCTGAATCTGGGCTGAGATGAACACGGACTAGACACTGGGCAGGACCCTGAATCTGGGCTGAGATGAACACGGACTAGACACTGGGAAGGACCCTGAATCTGGGCTGACATGAACAGGGATTTTAGACTGGGCAGGACCCTGAATCTGGGCTGAGATGAACAGAGACACTTGGCAGGGCCCTGAATCTGGGCTGAGATGAACACGGACTAGACACTGGGCAGGACCCTGAATCTGGGCTGAGATGAACAGGGATTAGACACTGGGCAGGGCCCTGAATCTGGGCTGAGATGAACAGGGATTAGACACTGGGCAGGGCCCTGAATCTGGGTTGACATGAACAGGGATTAGACACTGGGCAGGACCCTGAACCTTGGCTGAGATTAACAGGGATTAAACATTACGTAGTAAAAGACACCACTATCCACATGGGAGACACTGTGTTCAAAGCTGTTTAATTTAATTAACTTTCACTAACAGAGTAAAGGTCCCCGCATGCTTCCCATTTTTTGTTGAGTCAAAGCCGAAGTTCGGTAGCCGAAGTCTACGCTCCTCATTCGGTAATTGGTCAACAGTAGGGATTCTTCAATTACGTATTTGTTGTTGTTCAACGAGAGATTACTTGTTTTCATGTACATTTCTTAATTGAGAAATACTGCACCAAACATCTGTGAAATTGAGTGACTACAATCTCCTCTGGAAAAAACTTCTAAATGTTTTGAGTTATCTTGTTATCTTGCGTTATCTTTTTCTGACTATATTAATTCTGGCTACGGCGTCTCAAGATTGACAAACAGTGCTATTACCGCTTTTATCTTGTTTCTAGCGAACGTCTTTTAAGGGAGTATGCGAAGCACAGATATTCACTTGGCCTAGCCGAGTTCTGATAGGAGCAAACCCAACCTAGTACGCAGACGCCTTGACAGAGTTCACCTTGGCTCCCAATGAACATACACCTACGGAAGAGAACTGGAAGCAATTTGAAGTGTGTAACTACATTGCTTTCTCCATCTCTCTATTGCTCCTTTCTCATTCATCCACCATTTCAATTCAATTCAAGGGGCTTTATTGACATGGGAAACATATGTTTACATTGCCAAAGCAAGTGAAGTAGATAATAAACAAAAGTGAAATAAACAATAAAAATGAACAGTAAACATTACACTCACAGAAGTTCCAAAAGAAAAAAGACAATACAAATGTAATATTATGCATATATACAGTGTTGTAACAATGTACAAATGGTTAAAGTACAAAAGGGAAAATAAATAAGCATAAATATGGGTTGTATTTACAATAGTGTTTGTTCTTCACTGGTTGACCTTTTCTTGTGGCAACAGGTCACAAATCACCATCTATCTCTCTCTGTCTGTCTGCCTCTCTGTCTAGCCTCCTACTGTTATATTTACACCATCTCTTCAGCACCCTGACCACTATGATACCACTAACTTTGTTAATACAATAAAGATGAACAACATTTCACAGCATATGTGTGGTTTAAAAGCCCATCCCTACAGAGTGCCTCAGCAGCAGATATGTTAAACCCTCCACAGGGAGCTCAGCCACAGCTACCACTACACACACAGCATCAACAACCATTACCCAACATCGCACAGCGCTCAGTGCTCTCTCTCTCTCTCTCTCTCTCTCTCTCTCTCTCTCTCTCTCTCTCTCTCTCTCTCTCTCTCTCTCTCTCTCTCCACATCTCATCATAGCTCTCTCTGTATCCCACTTCTTCTCTCTCCTGCATTTCACTGCTACTTTGTCATCGCATTTATCTCTCTCTCTCTCTCTCTCTCTCTCTCTCTCTCTCTCTCTCTCTCTCTCAATTCCACTTTCAACCATTATGTTTACATTGCCAAAGCAAGTAATATTATGTCTATATACAGTGTGGTAATGATGTGCAAATAGTTAAAGTACAAAAGGGAAAATAAATAAACATAAATATAGGTTGTATTTACAATGGTGTTTGTTCTTCACTGGTTGCCCTTTTCTTTTGGCAAAAGGTCAGAAATCTTGCTGTTATGATGGAACACTGTGGTATTTCACCCAGTAGATATGGGAGTTTATCAAATCGGATTTGTTTTCGAATTGTTTGTGGGTCTGTGTAGTCTGAGGGAAATATGTGTCTCTAATATGATCATACATTTGGCAGGACGTTAGGAAGTGCAGCTCACTTTCCACCTTATTTTCTTCTCTTGAGAGCCAGGTCTGCCTTTTTAGTCAGTCACAGTGGTCAGGTATTCAGCCACTGTGTACTCTCTGTTTAGGGCCAAATAGCATTCTAGTTTGCTCTGTTTTTTCCAATGTGTCAAGTAATTCTCTTTTTTTTCTCATGATTTTCTCATGATTTGTTAATGATAATGCAGAGGATTTTCCCAAGGTTGCTGTTGACGCATATCCCACGGTAGATATTGGGGTCAAATTTGTTTCCACTTTAGTGGATTTCGGTGATCAGGGGGTGATCAGTCCATAAATCCAAATATTGGGGAAGATGCCAGAGCTGAGGATGATGTTAAAGAGTTTAAGTATAGCCAATTGAAATTTGTGGTCTGTATATTTTATAATTTCATTTAGGATAGCATCAACCCCACAGGCCTTTTTGGGTTGGAGGGCTTGTATTTTGTCCTGTAGTTCATTCAATATAATTGGAGAATCCAGTGGGTTCTGGCTTTAATAGTTGGTTCTAAGATTTGTATTTGATCATGTATATATTTTTTCTGTTAGTTCTTTGTTATCGAGACAAAAATATTGGAGAAGTGGTTTATCAATACATCTCTGTTTTGGATAGATAACTCTTTGAGAGTTTTCCAATCTTCCCAGAAGTGATTCGATTCTATGGATTCTTCAATTACATTGAGCTGATTTGTGATGTGCTGTAACCTTCTTTTTCCGTAGTGTATTTCTGTATTGTTTTAGTGATTCATCATAGTGAAACTGTAGGCTCAGGTTTTCTGGGTCTATATATTTTTTGTTGGATAGGTTTCTCAATTCTTTCTTAGGTTTTTGCGTTCTTCATCAAACCATTTGTCATTGTTGTTAATTATCTTAGGTTGTCTGCTTGACATTTTTAGATTTGATAGGGAAGCTGAGAGGTCAAATATACTGTTTAGGTTTTCTACTGCCAAGTTTACACCTTCACTATGACAGTGAAACCCTTTGTCCAGGAAATTGTCTGGAAGGGATTTAATTTGTTGTTGTGCTATTTTTCTTCCATCTATAGCATTTCTTAATATTATTCAGTTTCTTTGGCTTTGATCTCTCATGATTGAGCATAGCTCTGTTCAAGTAGACTGTGATTTTGCTGTGATCTGATAGGGGTGTCAGTGGGCTGACTGTGAACGCTCTGAGAGACTCTGGGTTGAGGTCAGTGATAAAGTAGTCTACAGTTGTCACGTCTACCGCCGCTCCTCCTACGGCGTTCGATGTCGTCGGTTTACTAACCACCGGTCCTGGCAACCATCATTAGACGCACCTGGCATTCATCATAGGCACACCTGGACTCCATTACCTCACTCATTACCTTCCCTTTATCTGGCACTCCCTTAGGTTCCTTCCCCAGGCAGTATTGACTATGTGTTTCATGTCTGTACTCGTGTTTCTTGTATTGGGCCATGTTCCGTTTATAATTTAACTCACCACCTGCACTTGCTTCTCAACTCCCAGCGCCCACGTTACAGCATACTGCCTAAACAAATGGAAGCAGCAGGAAATCAAGACATCTCCCAGACGGTCGACGAACACGGATAACTACTTCATCAACACCACGACCAGCCGGCACAACTGGGGAAGGCTATGGAAGAGGTTCTTCGCAGTCTTCAACGTCTCAAGCATACCCGAGTGGCGTTGCATTCAACTAGCGAAGGATACTCTGCCACCAGTCAACCCAGCAAGCCAGCACACCAGTCCACTCAGCAGTCCACCCAGGTCAGCGATGCCTGTCTGTCCCTCCCGGATAAATATGACGGAACTCCATCTAAACGGTGTGGCCTCCTACTCCAGGAAGCCACACATCTGTTTGTTCTGTCTGGATTGTGTGGACTAGATCTCTGAGCTCCACCATGTCTCTCTTCATCTCTGTGAATTCATCCCTTTCAATGATCTAGGAGCAGTGCAGTTGTGGGACCTGGGTGTGTTCAGTGCTGGGGGGTGACTATCCTTTTCTGCAGGACAGTTTGAAGAGGTGTGATCAGACTCACTCAGGATATGGGAGTTTTCACAGAGCGAGAGCTTTGATCCCATACAACTCCTGCTGGAACTGTATGAGGATGCCCTGCACCATCACTTGTACATGTTGAAAGAGGTTGTTTCAATTTCCTCTATGTCTAGTATTCTGAGTTTCCACCCTCGGCCAATACCCTCTCTCTTGACATAGGGTTAATGTGCTCTTACTGCACTGTGCCATGCCAGGGGATGGTCTGTGTGGAAAATTAAGTTACTTCCGTTCCCCTCTTTGTAGCAGTCAGCAAATAGTGTCTCTGGATTGTCCTTGAGGAGCTTTGTTTGTACTTATTCCTTGCAGTGTTATTTTTTTATATCTATTGGGTACTGTATTGTAATGACAGGGATAAGCCATTGGGGCTTTAAAGGCCTCTGTATTTGGATGGGTGGGGGGCTGTGAAACTCTCTCTCTCTCTCTCTCCCATTCATCCAACCATACATCTCTGCCTCTGTCTCTCTCTCTCTCTCCTCTCTCTCCCATTCATCCACCCGTACATTTGTCTCTCTCTCCTCTCTCTCCCATTCATCCACCCATACATCTCTCTCTGTCTCTGTCTCTGTCTCTCTCTCCTCTCTCTCCCATTCATCCACCCATACATCTCTCTGTCTCTCTCTCTCTCTCCCATTCATCCACCCATACATCTCTCTGTCTCTGTCTCTGTCTCTCTTTCTCTCTCTCTCTCTCTCTCTCTCTCTCTCTCTCTGTCTCTGTCTCTCTCTCCCATTCATCCACCCATACATCTCTCTGTCTCTCTCTGTCTCTCTCTCTCTCCCATTCATCCACCCATACATCTCTCTGTCTCTGTCTCTGTCTCTGTCTCTCTCTCTGTCTCCTCTCTCTCCCATTCATCCACCCGTACATCTCTCTCTCTCTCTCTCTGTCTGTCTCTGTCTCTCTCTCCCATTCATCCACCCGTACATCTCTCTCTGTCTCTGTCTCTCTGTCTGTCTCTCTCTCTCCTCTCTCTCTCATTGATCCACCCGTAGATCTCTCTCTGTCTGTCTCTCTCCTCTCTCTCCCATTCATCCACCAGTACATATGTCTCTCTCTCTCTCTCTCTCTCTCTCTCTCTCTCTCTCTCTCTCTCTCTCTGTCTCTCTCTCTCCCATTCATCCACCCATACATCTCTCTGTCTCTGTCTCTGTCTCTCTGTCTCCTCTCTCTCCCATTCATCCACCCGTACATCTCTCTCTCTCTCTCTCTCTGTCTGTCTCTGTCTCTCTCTCCCATTCATCCACCCGTACATCTCTCTCTGTCTCTGTCTCTCTGTCTGTCTCTCTCTCTCCTCTCTCTCTCATTGATCCACCCGTAGATCTCTCTCTGTCTGTCTCTGTCTCTCTCCTCTCTCTCCCATTCATCCACCAGTACATATGTCTCTCTCTCTCTCTCTCTCTCTCTCTCTCTCTCTCTCTCTCTCTCTCTCTCTCTCTCTCTCTCTCTCTCTCTCTCTCTCTCTCTCTCTGTGTGTCTCTTGCAGTGCATGCTGGGAGTGTTTTATATTTGAGAGGTGTCGGCGAACAGGTAGGAGCTGAATTTATACATTCCGCATCTAGAATGAACAAAGCTGTGGTTGTGTTCATGACAAGAGTGAATTTGGTGGGTAGGCTGATTGCTAGAGGAATATTTGTAAGGAATGTGTTGATGCCGATTTCTCCCCTGTCGAGTCCTTCGACTAGAGTGGTAATCGCTAATTTGCCTCCATTTATTACGGCTGATCAAATCCGGAAAGAACTGATTCGGTTTGGTAAGTTTGCTAGCAGGTTTGTACTGTTGCCAGGTTTTCAGGCAGATGCCATTAAGCATGTTGCGTTCAAGAGGCAAGTGTTCATGTTTCTGAATAACAATGAGCATGGGGAGGGGCTCTACGCAGGGTTTGCCAGCACAGATAGTCTACTGTGTTTTGAGTGTGGGGATTTGGGGCATAAGAGCTTTGCCTGCCCACATACAGGCTGCAGACAAGGTGAGGGTATGAGACACAGGCAGCAGAAACTGGGCTTAGTCATGCCAGAGATGGTGGTGTAGATGAGGCTGGGCCTAGTCAGGCTAGCGATGTCAGGCTATCTCAGGCTGGGCCTAGTCATGCTATGGATGGTGGTGTAGTAGAGGCTTGGCCTAGTAAGACTACAGACGGTGGTGTAGATGAGGCTGGGCCTAGTCAGGCTAAAGATGATGGTGTAGATGAGGCTGGGTCTAGTCATGTTATGGATGCTGTTGTAGATGAGGCTGGGCCTAATCATGCTATGGATGGTGGTGTAGATGAGGCTGGGTCTCATCAGGTTATGGATGGTGGTGTAGATGAGGCTGGGTCTCATCAGGTTATGGATGGTGGTGTAGATGAGGCTGGGTCTCGTCAGGTTATGGATGGTGGTGTAGATGAGGCTGGGTCTCGTCAGGTTATGGATGGTGGTGTAGATGAGGCTGGGTCTCGTCAGGTTATGGATGGTGGTGTAGATGAGGCTGGGTCTCGTCAGGTTATGGATGGTGGTGTAGATGAGGCTGGGTCTCGTCAGGTTATGGATGGTGGTGTAGATGAGGCTGGGCTTAGTCAGATTATGGATGATTTGATTTGATGAGGCTGGGTCTCATCAGGTTATGCTAGTGGATGAGGAGAGTATAGTGGGGAAGTGTCAGACCAGGGGGGAGGAGGAGGGTGTCAAGCGGAAAAGGAATAAGGGGGAGAAGAAAGGAGGTGGGAGGGGCTGGTGTGGTCAAAGGCACCAAGGAATATTTGCTGGTGCTAGGGGAGGGCTGATCAGAGAGGAAGGGCAGGTGGTCAGGATGGGAGATGGAGATGAGGAGGAGGAAGGTGAGTCTGAGGAAGAGGATGATGAGGCCTTTTTTTTCAGACTCCTCCTCAATGGGCCTTGAGCTGACAGCCAGTCGAGCAGAGTGGTCAAAGTACACATTGAGGGAACTGACAAGGTTCCTGAATGAGACCAGGGGGAAAAACGTTAATCTTGAGGCTTTTTTTCCCGATCCGAGAAAGTTTGTAAGATCAGTACAACATGCTATGACAAATGAGGGGCATGGTGTCCTCTCCCCCAGGAAACGGTTTAGGTTGAGGAAGTGGGTCACAACCGTGCATAAAGGTCTACCTTCAGACACTGTTTAGATTAATAGTTTCTTTCTGGCGCTGGGGCTTTTGAGCTTTGCTATTGGTCTCTTTTCTCTCACTTCTTATTGAGACTCTTCAGGTAGGCTCGCTCAATATAAATGGCGCCAGAGATGCAGGAAAAAGGAGTGTGTTGGGTGAATATGTAAAACAAAAAAAAGTACAGGTGTTGTTTCTGCAGGGGACGCATAGTGATGTGGTGAATGAAGTCGATTGGGGGCTCTGGTGGAAAGGAGCAAGTGTGTTGAGCCATGGGACAAATTTAAGTGCAGCGGTCACAGTCCTTTTTGTACCGGGTCTGTCTGTAAAAATTTGCTCCTCAAACGAGGTGTGTAGGGTTAGGCTGCTTGTAGTAAAAGCAGACATGAGCAACATGGCTTTTAACATTAGAAATGTGTATGCGCCTAACACAGGGAGAGAGAGTGGGGTTCAATTTGGGGTGTCTTAGACAGGAACTCTCACAGGTAGCGCCTGAGGAGACGCTGGTGGTCGGCAGGGACTAGAAATGTACAATGGATTTTACGAAAGACAGAAATACAACTTGAAGGAGCTGGAGAAGTTTTTCATTGAAGAATGGGCAAAAATCCCAGTGGCTAGATGTGCCAAGCTTATAGAGACATACCCCAAGAGACTTGCAGCTGTAATTGCTGCAAAAGGTGGCTCTACAAAGAATTGACTTAGTATAGTTACTCTCAAGTTTTATGTTATTTCTTGTTTGTGTCAGAATAAAAAATATTTAGCATTTTCAAAGTGGTAGGCGTGTTGTGTAAATCAAATGATTCAACCCCCCCAAAAAATATATTTTAATTCCAGGTTATAAGGCAACAAAATAGGAAAAAATACCAAGGGGGGTGAATACTTTTGCAAGCCACTGTAGGCCTCCAGGCTAATTTAACTTCTTTGGGAGCAGCGCACGAGGTGACCGTTTTGGAGAGCCTGGCGTGCCCAAAGTAAAATGCCTCCCATTCAGGCCCAGAAAATAGGATATGCACATATTTAGTACAATTGGATAGGAAACACTCTGGATTTTCTAAAGGTGTTAACATTTTGTCTGTGAGTATAACAGAACGGATATGGCAGGCAAAAACCAGAGGAATTTCAAAGTTTTGACAGATTTAGAACCCCTCCCTTATGAAAATGCCCATATAAGGGCATATGAATGCAGTACCTATCGCTTCCTCTGGATGTCAACAGTCTCGAGAAAGTGTTCTGATTCTTTTTAGATGCTTTTAGAGCAGAGAAGAAGACTAATAAGAAGGTGTCCACGCAGATGGCAATACAAGTAAATGCGCACTCCCGGCAGGCACGTTCTTTGTTTTTTTCCTTTCTTATCACCCAGTTTATATTCCGGTTGAAATTTTATACTATTTATACATAAAAGTGTTCCTAAGGATACATTTAAAATTATGTTTGATTGTTCTTGGACAAGTTTATAGGTATAAGTTGAACGAGTTCTCTTCACGTTTCAATGGAGGAGTCGACGCTCTATTTTCTCATTATAACGCGCCAACCAAACGGAGATTTATGGATATAATACATTACTTTTTCTAACAAAAGAACCATGGATTGTCTTCGTTGGACACTTGAAGCCCTCAGCAGAAGTTCTTCAAAAGGTAATTGATTTGTTTTCGCTGTGAAATGTGTTATGTGTGAACCATGATGGCTTATGAATTCATGGTAATGGGAAAAATATGTTAGGTGCTACCCTCAAACAATCAAATGTGGTGCTTTCGCCATGAAGCCTTTTTGAAATCTGACAACGCTGTGATATTGCCAAGAAGCAGAGCTTTTGATGACTATGAAACACTTGTATATTGATGCATGTTTAATAATTCAACCTTTGGATTTTGAATTTGGCGCCTTGCATTTCACCTGGTAGTGTCGGGAGTGGCGCCCCACCGCTAGCGCCCCACCGCTCCCTAAGAAGTTAACTAAGTTACGTAGAGACCTGTGCAGTTTTTCCAGGTTAAAGCAAAGGGATCACTTGTAAGAGCTAGGTTCTCCATGTTCAAGGATACGGACGCTCTTCTTCTTTGGTTTGGAAAGACAGAGCGGTGAAGCCAAGGTTATGCATTGTCTATGGTTGTCTGATGGGCGGGTGACCTCTGTGTGGGAGAGATGCAAGAGCGGACTGTGGAGTTTTACACTGAGTTGTATAGGGCAGAACTGTGTGATCCTATGTGTGCTCAGGTTTTGTTTGCAGAACTCCCTAAGCTCCCTCTGGCACAGAGGGATGAAATGGACATTCCTCTTTTGTCTCATGAACTGGCAGAGGCCGTAACCCAGATGGATTCCCAGTGGAATTTTCAAAAGAATTCTGGGGAAAAATTGGACTGGACTTCTTTTGCGTGTTACATGAATGCGTCGGGTTAGGAGAGTTGCAGATGAGCTGCCGTCAGGCGGCTCTGACTCTCCTGCACAAAAAAGGGGACCTGTGTGAACTTAAGAACTGGAGGCCCATGGCATTGCTCTGTATGGACTACAATATATTTGCCAAGGTCCTCTCTAACATACTGAATTCCCATCTGGACTCTATAGTACACAAGGAACAGACATATTGTGTACTGGGACGCTCAATCACGGACAACTTGTTCTTAATCAGGGACATGTTGGACTTATCGAGAGGTTCTAATGTGAACTTTGGACTGGTCCCTCTAGATCAAGAGAAGGCTTTTGGTAGAGTGGGCAATGGGTATCTGTTTAATGTGATGTTTGGGTTTGGGGAAAGTTTTTTTGGCCTGTGTGAGGATGTTGTATGCTGGAGGGTCATGTATGGTCAAGGTGGGAGGAGGGTTCAGTAGGCCAGACTGGGTGAGGTGGGTCCTTAGGCAAGGATGCTTTCTATCGGGGCAGTTATATACACTAGCCATTGAGCCTTTTTGGGCCTGCCATGCAGGAGACTGCAGGGAGTGTGCTGGACAGGCATGGGTGTGTTGACAGGCATAGCAGTGTCTGCGTATGCAGATTACGTTTCTGTGATGGTCAGGGATGGTCAGGATATGCAGGCACTAGAGACTAGTCTGAAGGTGTAGGAGGGAGCTTCGTCAGCTAAGGTAAACTGGTGCAAGAGCAAAGCTCTGTTATGTGGGGATAGGGCCCTTCCTCTGCTTCCAGGGGGTTTACAGTGGGGTTGTGAAGGCTTAACATTTTCGGGGTGTACCTGGGCTCGGAGAGGTGGGTCAGGAAGAACTGGGAGGGGCTGTCTCAGGCAGTGGTGTCAAGACTGGCCAGGTGGAGGTGGCTCCTGTCCCACTTGTCATATAGAGGGAGGGTGCTGATAATCAGCAACCTGGTGGCATCTTCCCTGTGGCATAAACTGGCTGGTGTCAACCCCCCAAACCAGTCTGCTCGCAGACCTGCAACGCAAGGTGGTGGATTTTTTCTGGTCGGGGCATCACTGGCTGAGGGCGGCAGTGTTGTACATGTCCGTCCACGAAGGAGGACAGGGCCTGGTGGAACTGTAGAGCAGGGTGGCTGCATTCCGACTAAAGGCGGCGCAGAGACTGCTGTAGCATACTGATGTTGGCTGGAGGGAACCAGCATGCGCGCTGCTGAGAAGAGCTGGCGGATTAGGGTTGGACCAGCAGATGTTCCTCATGAAGCTGGAGAGGATGAGTACAGCAGGTCTCTCAGACTTTTACTCTGCGGTGCTGAGGGCCTGGCAGCTGCTAAGACCCACACGAGAAGAGGGTGTGGAGCCTGGGCTGTGGGTGTGGGAGGAGCCTATCTTCCACAACCCAGCCATCTTTTTGAGAGTGGTTCAGTCGGCCACCCTGCAGAGGTGACGGTGGCAGCGGGTTTACTAAGGCTGGGTGACCTGCGACTGCTGGGAGAGGAGGGGTGGAAAACCCCGGAAGTCCTGGCACAACAAACAGGAATAATGTCTCTTAGGCTGCTGGAGAGATTCCTGGAGGAGGTCCAAGAGGCACTGTCTGAACCGGTAAGGGGGGTGTTTGAGCGGCCAAAGGGGAGGGGCCACCAATGTTTCCCCAACTGCAGGTGACGACAGAGACTGGGTACTGGCAAGGGAGTCTGGAGGACTTGTTAGATTTGAACACTCTGAGCCTGGGGGAGTTTGAGGGTGTGGGAGGTAAAGCCCTCCACAACCTCTGCGTTAAGGTAAGGAACATTAGGAGCCTAACAGGAGTGAAGGCACATCAGTGGCAGGGGGTATGTGGGGCGGAGAGTATGGTGGGTTTTAGATGGAGGGGGCTCTACAAACCCCCAGTACCAAAGAGGTCAGGGGACCTCCAGTGGAGGGTTCTACATGGAGCCCTGGCCACTAACAGCTGGTTGGCAACGGGTTGAATCGGGAGCCGGGCAGGGGTGTCCTTTCTGTGTCATGAGTGAAACTGTGACTCGTGTTTTCTGTGTGTGCCAGGTTAATGCCATTATTGCCTGTTTGAGAGGTTGGGGTGGCTTTTACTGATGGGATGTTGATAATGGGGTACAGATATTCAAATAAGGAGAAGGCCAAATGTGTATTTTAGAATTTTCTGTTTGCTCAGGCAAAGTTGCCTGTTTGGCTAACAAGGAGGAACAGGGTCAAAGGTGGGGGGATAACAGACCCTTTACTATGGATGGTCTCAGTGCACCTTAGTGTGGAATTTGAGTTCTATAAAATGATTAAAAAGTGTGGAGATGTTTCAGGAGATATGGTGTGTTGGGGAAGATGGGTTAGATACACAGTTGTAGAAGTGGTGTTTTGTATTGTCGTGTAGAGGGCAAGGTGAGTATGGTACATGTATGCAGTACTGCAGTACAGGAGATATGTTGGTGTTTTGTTTTAAGTGGGGGTGGGGAGGTTTTAATGAAATGAAAATGTTTCATTAAAGAAAGACTAAAAGTCAAACGTCTCTCTCTCTCTCTCCCCCTCTTTCTCCCACTCACTCTCTCTCTCTCTGAGCTAGGCTGTATTTCCAGTGGAGAGGTGCCAGAGATAGGTGTCATAATAAAATATCTACCTAGCTTCTTTCTTAAAATATTAACAAGGGGAGAGGAGGAACAGTATGGTGCATCATCACCACAGTAAAAACCACTGCAGGAGAACGGGCCACGGAGACTGATAGTCTCAACCCCTCTCTCCCTCTCCCTCTCTTTCTCTCTTTATCGCCTACCTTACCACTTCTCTGTCACTCTCTTTCTCCATCTCCTCCCTCTCTCCCTCACTCTACTCCCTTTCCTTCTTCCTCACTCTCTTTTTCTCCTTCTCACTCTACTTCCCCATCCCCTGTCTCTCTCCCTTTCTCTCTGCTCCTGTCTCTCTCCCTTTCTCTCTGCTCCTGTCTCTCTCCCTTTCTCTCTGCTCCTGTCTCTATGTCACGACTTCCACCGAAGTCGGTCCCTCTCCTTGTTCGGTGGCGTTCGGTGGTCGACGAATGCCATATGTTTGTCTTGTTTTACACACCTGGTTTCAATTCCCCCAATTATATGTTCATTATTTAACCCTCTGTTTTCCCCATGGTTTTGTGCGTGATTATTTTTGTGTTTTTTGGTCCGCTTTGTGGGCTTGGTTATTCTCATTGTAATGAGTAAGTTTTTTGAGTAAAGTTACGTGTGGTACTCATCTCTGCTGTCCTGCGCCTGACTCCTCTGCACCAGCTACACCCAGACCATTCACAGAATCACGCACCACTACGAATGGAGTCAGCAGAAGCAGACGACACCCCGTTGGCGGTCGAGGAGCGCGTCCAGCAGCATGCAACCATGTTACAACGTCTCTGCACCGCCATGGATCGCGTGCTTCATACAATGGATCGATGGGAGAGAGGAGGAGTTCTTCCAGCGCCTCCACCAGCACCACTACAACAGGCACCATTGTCCACCCCTCCTTAACCAGGTCCCAGTGGGATTCGGCTCGCGCTCCCGAGGGAGTATGACGGGACGGCTGCTGGATGCCAGGGGTTCCTAATCCAGCTGGAGCTCTAACTGGCGACCATCCACCCGGCTCCTTCGGGACGTGAGTGTGTCCGCCCTCGTCTCCTGCCTCTCAGGCAAAGCCCTGGAGTGGACCAACGCCATATGGATGGAAGGAGAGACTGTGTTGGACCAGTACGCGGAGAACGTCTGTTCCACCTGAGGCAGGGGACGAGGAGCGCACAGGATTTTGCTTTGGACTTCCGGACCCTGGCCGCCAGCGCTGGATGGAACGACAGGGCCCTGATTGATCACTGCCGGTGCAGTCTGCGCGAGGACATCCGTCGGGAGTTGGCCTGCAGGGACACCACCCTCACGTTTGACCAGCTGGTGGACCTGTCCATCAGACTGGATAACCTGCTGGCTACCCGCAGACGTCCGGATCAGGGCCTGTCAGTTCCTACACCTCCGATCCAACGCCCATGGAGCTGGGAGGTGCTGCGCTTAGGGCGACCGGAGGAGGGGCCGTTCCCTGCACCATCTGTGGCCGTAGAGGGCACACTGCTGGTTGGTGCTGGAGGGGTTCCTCAGGGAGTCGAGGCAGCAGGCAGGGCACTCTCGTGTCACCCCAGGTGAGTCGGCACCAGGCTCACCCAGAGCCCCCTGTTGCTTACATGTTTGTGTTTATAAAATTTCCTGAGTTTTCCCCCCATTGTTCCTGTGGATATGCCCTTCCCTGTGCACGCCCTAGATAGTCGACCATTAGGGTCAGGGCCGTATGGGTTGATGAATGCTCCATCTGTCTTCCAGGCCTTTGTAGACAAGATTTTCAGGTCCCTGCACGGGCAGGGTGTAGTGGTGTATATTGATGACATTCTGATATACATCGCTACACGCGCCGAGCATGTGTCCCTGGTGCGCAGGGTGCTTGGTCGACTGTTGGCGCATGAGCTGTACGTCAAGGCTGAGAAATGTCTGTTCTTCCAACAGTCCGTCTCCTTCCTAGGGTACTGCATCTCCACTTCAGGGGTGGAGATGGAGAGTGACCGCATTTCAGCCGTGCGAGAACTCGTTCAACTTATACCTATAAACTTGTCCAAGAACAATCAAACATAGTTTTAAATGTATCCTTAGGAACACTTTTACGTATATTTACTATTATAAATCAACCGGAATATAAACTGATCGATGAAGACGGTAAAAAAAGACACAGCGCGCCTTGTCGGGAGCGCGCGCTGGGTACTGTTGACATAAAAAGTACACTTCCTGGTTTGCTCTTCTTCTCTGGTCTAATTCATCCAAATTGAAAATTTACACTGTCTCGAGACTGTTGACATCTAAAGGAAGCGATGGGTACTGCATTAATATGCCCTTATATGGTCATTTTCATGAGGGGAGGGGTTCCAAATGAGCAATGTGTCAAAATCACTTTTTCCAGGACAGAAATTCCTCTGGGTTTCGCCTGCCATATGCGTTCTGTTTTACTCACAGACAAATGGTTAACACTTTTGGAAAATTCAGAGTGTTTCCTATCCAATGGTACTAAATATGTGCATATCCTATTTTCTGGGCCTGAATGGGAGGCATTTTACTTTGGGCACGCCAGGCTCTCCAAAACCATCACCTCTGCTGCCGCTCCCTAAGAAGTTAAAGAAAGTGCAGTGGTTTCTAGGGATTGCCAACTACTACCGGAGGTTTATCCAGGGCTTTGGTCAGGTAGCGGCTCCCATTCCCTCACTGCTGAAGGGGGGACCGATGTGACTGCAGTGGTCGGCTGAGGCGGACAGGGCTTTTGGTCACCTGAAGGCTCTGTTTACCTCGGCTCCCGTGCTGGCTCATCTGGATCCCTCTTTGCCATTCATAGTGGAGGTGGATGCATCCAAGGCTGGGATAAGAGCCGTGCTCTCTCAGTGCTCGGGTACGTCACCAAAGCTCCGCCCGTCGGAGCGAAACTATGATGTGGGGGACCGGGGGTTGTTGGCTGTTGTCAAGGCTCTGAAGATGTGGAGACATTGGCTTGAGGGGGCTAAACACCCTTTTCTCATCTGGACTGACCACCGCAATCTGGAGTACATCCGGGCGGCGAGGAGACTAAACCCTCATCAAGCAAGGTGGGCCATGTTCTTTACCGGTTCTTTATCTTCCTCCCTCACTGGGTAACACCACAATCCTGGTCGTTGTGGATCGGTTCTCTAAGTCCTGCATCTCCTTCCTTTTCCCGGTCTCCCTACGGCCCTACAGACTGCGGAGGCCCTGTTTACACACGTCTTCCGGCACTACAGGGTGCCTGAGGATATAGTGTCCCCAGTTCACGTCAAGGGTCTGGAGGGCATTCATGGAACGTCTGGGGGTCTCGGTCAGCCTTCCTCGGGTTTTCACCCCGAAAGTAACGGGCAGGTGGAGAGAGTAAACCAGGATGTGGGTAGGTTTCTGCGGTCTTATTGCCAGGACCGGCCGGGGGAGTTGGCGGCGTTCATCCCCTGGGCAGAGATGGCCCAAAACTCGCTCCGCCACTCCTCCACTAACCTCTCCCCCTTCCAGTGCGTACCATGTTCCATGTCTCTCCTCAGGCCGGTGGTGGCTGGTCCACTCCAGGAGTCTGAGGTGCGGGAGGTTATGCTGTCCCGGCGTATGCTGTCCGAGCCATCCTGGACTCGAGGCGTCGGAGGAGGGGCCTTCAGTACCTCGTGGAGTCGGAGGGGTACAGTCCGGAGGAGAAATGCTGGGTGCCGGTGGAGGATGTTTTGGACCCTTCAATGCTGCGGGAGTTCCACCGTCCCCATCCGGACTGTACCCCTCCGACTCCACGAGGTACTGAAGGCCCCTCCTCCGACACCTCGAGTCCAGGATGGCTCGAGGCGCCCTGCGCCTCGTCCTCCAGGTCGTCCCCGAGGTCGGTGTCGGGGCTGCTGGCGCCAGGCGTCAAGAGGTACTGTCACAACTTCCGTCGAAGTCGGTCCCTCTTCTTGTTCGGGCGGCGTCACCGGTCTTCTAGCCATCGTCATTCCACTTTTCATGTTCCATTTGTTTTGTCTTGTTTTTCACACCTGGTTTCAATTCCCCCAATTATATGTTCATTATTTAACCCTCTGTTTTCCCCATGGTTTTGTGCATGTTTATTTTTGTTTTTTTGGTCCGCTTTGTGGGCTTGGTTAATTCTCATTGTAATGAGTACGTTTTTTTAGTAAAGTTACGTGTGGTACTCATCTCTGCTGTCCTGCGCCTGACTCCTCTGCACCAGCTACACCCAGACCATTCACACTCTATCCCTTTCCTGTATGGCTGCCATACAGAAAGAAAATATCAAATTAAGGGATATAAGATCAGGGAAATATGAGAAAGCAACGTTTATTGTGTACTTAAACATTATATAAATCAATCCACCCATTCATCCATCCACCCGTCCATCCATCCCTCTATCCATCCTGTGCAGTGGAGCTGTTGTCTGACACGATAAGCAGGCCCAGATGGGGGTGTTTAACAACAAGATATCAGCTCGTATTAGTCACTCGTTTAAAATGGCCGCCTGAATAGGGGATCGATGCACCCTGGCACAGGAAGAGGTTGGAGCATAGATTTTCTCTTTTGTCATTTAATAACCAGATAGATTGTAGGATAATTGGGGCCTTGGCTTTAGAAGATATGGTTTATAAATAAAAGGCTGATTGTGATTATGATGATCAGTAATGTGATAGTGGTATGGATTAAAGCTTTGTGCAGGCATTAAAGGGATGAATGATAGGGGATGAAGAATGAATAGACAGACAGACTTCTTTCAGCTCCCACTCCCTCTCCCTCTCCCTCAACCACTCCTCTATAACTCAAACTGAGAGGAGGAGAGAGAGGAAAAAAAGAGAGAGGAGAGGAAGAGTCCTAAAACCAGAGGAGCTGTGCCATGGAGTGGAGAACCCTGCCAAGGAGAACTGAGAAGGGGATGGAAAATAAAGTGTCTCTTCCCCCACTCTATTTCTCCATCTCCCGGCGGCACTCACACCTGTTCCTGTGAGTGACAGGGCTGCCCTGCAGGGTAAAAGAGAGGAGGAGAAGAGAGGCGGGAGAGTAAAAAGGTCCTTAAATGTACCCACAGCTGTGTGTGTTTGGTACAGTTCAATCTCTCTCTATTCAAGGGGCTTTATTGGCATGGGAAACATATGTTAACATTGCCAAAGCAAGTGAAATAGATAATAAACAAAAGTGAAATAAAATGAACAGTAAACATTACACTCACAAATGTCATATTGTGTGAAAATAGTTAAAGTACAAAAAGGCAAATAAATAAACATAAATATTGGTTGTAATTACAATGGTGTTTGTTCTTCAATGGTTGCCCTTTCTTTGAGGCAACAGGTCACAAATATTGCTGCTGTCATGGCACGCTGTGGTATTTCACCCAATAGATATGGGAGTTTATCAAAATTGGGTTTGTTTTTTAATTCTTTGTGGGTCTGTGTAATCTGAGGGAAATATGTGTCTCTAATATGGTCATACATTTGGAAGGAGGTTAGTAAGTGCAGCTCAGTTTGCAACTCATTTTGTGGGCAGTGTGAACATAGCCTGTCTTCTCTTGAGAGCCAGGTCTGCCTATGGCGGCCTTTCTCAATAGCAAGGCTATGCTCACTGAGTCTGTACATAGTCAAAGCATTCCTTAATTTTCAGTCACAGTGGTCAGGTATTCTGCCACTGTTTACTCTCTGTTTAGGGCCAAATAGCATTCTAGTTTGCTCTGCTTTTTTGTAAATTCTTTCCAACGTGTCAAGTAATTATCTTTTTGTTTTCTCATGATTTTGTTGTGTCTAATTGTGTTGCTGTCCTGGGGCTCTGTGGGGTCTGTTTGTGTTTGTGAACAGAGCCCCAGGACTAGTTTGCTTAGGGAACTCTTCTCCAGCTTCATCTCTCTGTAGGTGATGGCTTTGTTATGGAAGGTTGGGGATTCGCTTCCTTTTAGGTGGTTGTAGAATGTAACGGCTCTTTTCTGGATTTTGATAAAGGAAAAGGGGATACCTAGTCAGCTGTACAACTGAATGCATCTTCCACATTTAACCTAACCCCTCTGAATCAGAGATGCCTTAATCTACATCCACGTCATCAGCGCCTGGGGAACAGCGGGTTAACTGCCTTGCTCAGGGACAGAACATCAGATTTTTACCTTGTCAGCTCAGGGATTTGAACCTGCAACCTTTCAGTTACTGGCCCAACAGTCCTACCCGCCAGGCTACCTGCCAATAATTGTGTGTATCTGCCTAATTCTGCTTTGCATGCATTATTTGGTGTTTTTAATGTTGTACATGGGATATTTTTGCAGAATTCTGCATCAGAGTCTCAATTTGGTGTTTGTCCCATTTTGTTAACTTCTTACGGAGTGGTGGGGCGCTAGCCCCACTCCCGACACTACCCGGTGAAATGAAAGGCGCCAAATTCAAAATCCAAAAGTTGAATTATTAAACATTCATCAATATACAAGTGTTTCATAGTCATCAAAAGCTCTGCTTCTTGGCAATATCACAGCGTTGTCAGATTTCAAAAAGGCTTTACGGCGAAAGCACCACATTTGATTGTTTGAGGGTAGCACCTAACATATTTTTTCCATTACCATAAATTCATAAGCTATCACGGTTCACAGAAAACACATTTCACAGCGAAAACAAATCAATTACCTTTTGAAGAACTTCTGCTGAGGGCTTCCCAAGTGTCCAACAAAGACAATCCATGGTTCTTTTGTTAGAAAAAGTAATGTATTATATCCATAAATCTCCGTTTGGTTGGCGCGTTATGATAAGAAAATACAGCCTCCAATCGTCCATTGAAATAAATATGTGCATATCCTATTTTCTGGGCCTGAATGGGAGGCATTTTACTTTGGGCACGCCAGGCTCTCCAAAACGGTCACCTCGTGCGCTGCTCCCAAAGAAGTTAATTCTTGGTTGGTGAGCGGACCCCAGACCTCACAACCATAAAGGGCAATGGGTTCAATAACTGATTCAAGTATTTTTAGCCAGATCCTAATTGGTTTGTCAAATTTTATATTCCTTTTGATGGCATAGAAGGCCCTTCTTGCCTTGTCTCTCAGCTCGTTCACAGCTTTGTGGAAGTTAGCTGTGGCGCTGATGTTTAGGCAGTGGAATTTCTATTTGTGGTCCTGGCAACCTGACCTTTTTTGGAACACCACGAGTACTTTTGGGTGTCAAGGAAAATGTATGGAGTGTAAAGTACATAATTTTCTTTAGGAATGTAGTGAAGTAAAAGTAAGAGTTGTCAAAAATATTAAAAGTAAAGTAGAGATACCCCAAAAAACGTTTAAGTAATTTTACTTAAGTACTTTACACCACTGGCTATAGGCCCTCCATGGTTTGGTACAGAAGCACCACTCTGGCTCCTGAATGGCGCAGCGGTGTAAGGCACTGCATCTCAATGAAGTAGGTATCACTGCAGTCCCTGGTTTGAATCCAGGCTGCATCACATCTGGCCAGGATTGGGAGTCACATAGGGTGGCGCACAATTGGCCCAGTGTCATCTGGGGTAGGCCTTCATTGTAAGTAAGAATTTGTTCTTAACTGACTTGCCTGACTTGCCAAGAATCATCAGCAAACAGTAGATATTTGACTTCTGATTCTAATAGGTTGAGGCTGGGTGCTGCAGACTGTTCTAGTGCCCTTGCCAACTTGTTGATATATATGTTGAAGAGGGGGCTCAAGCTGCATCCCTGTCTCACCCAACGGCCCTGTTGAAAGAAATTTGTTTTTGCCAATTTTAACCGCACACTCTCTCGCTCCCCCCCCACCCTGTCTATGTCTCTCTTTGTCTCTCTTTGTCTTTCTCACTGTCTCTGTCTCTCCCTCTCTCTCTCTTCCTCTCTCTCTATTTCTCTCTCAGACACACAAACACAAACACAGCTGCCTTAATGACCAGCCAACTCCTGCCGTCTAGGCTTTCTTACCCACACTGCACTACACTGCGCTGAGGTCAAAGTGCATCTGTTCAGGGACAGGCCACCGCCAGCAGAAGAAAAAAGCTATTGGGAAAAATGCCACACTCCTCCCTCAATCCTTTCTTCTCTATGATTACAGCTCTCTGCTCCCCTCTGCACCTGCTCTTCCCCTCCTTCTATCTCCCCCTTTCCCTCCTTCTCTCTCTCCCTGTCACACACACAGGATCACAAATATCCCTGAGACATCCAACCCACTGGGTTGGTATGTATAAGAGACTGTGTTCATATAACCAGCATGTCTATTCCAGACTCCTTCACCAGTATATAAACTAGCCTTTATGGGAAAGTGGTAATATTGGTGTATTCTTGAAGGTTGGTACATGATACACCTATATCCATCTCACAGTCACATAAACAGTGTTACATCTTCCCAGTCACTTCTAACCACCTGTAATGATCTACCCTGAGACTGTAGACTCCACCTGTCTACAGACGTGCTCCTGTAGGTCCTCTAATCATCAGATAACCCCCAGACAACAACAACCCACAGAGAGGTCTCCCGAGTGGTGCAGCGGTCTAACTGCATCGCAGTGCTAGAGGTGTCACTACAGACACCCGGGTTCGTATCACAAATGGCCGTGATAGGGCGGCGCACAATTGGTCCACCGTTGTCCGGGTTTGGCTGGTGTAGGCCGTCATTGAAAATAAGAATTTGTTCATAACTGACTTGCATAGTAAAATAAAAATAAAAAAGAGACTGTGTCAACACCTGGAAGTATAACTGGAGTTAGGTTGTATGTAGTGCAGAGTGATGTCGACTACTAAAGTGCGTGTGGGTGTATGATGATGACTGACACACTGGAGTTCACATCACACAGGAAAAGGTCAGCAGTTATTGTTACTGACGGAAACCGTTGCCGGGTAACCGTTACTGTCAGGTACAGTTCATGTCCCATGAGAAAGAGAGGGAGAGAGAAAAGCGAGACACAGATAATGTCCTCCCCTCCTCTCTCTCTCTTTGGTTTGATGTCCTTTCGTAGAGAAGCTCTTCAGACACTTGTACCAGAGGAGTAGAGGATGACTCACACACGCGCGCACACACTCACACACACACGCAGGCACGCAAAATCGCACACTCACATACAAAGACACAAACACACTCTGAACGTTTGTCAGTCAGAAGAAATGATTGGTGATAATCACTCATAATGGCTCATAATTCTCTCCCGTCTCTCTCTGTGACCATGTGTCTATATGACTATCTGACTGTGAATATGTGACTGTGACTGTGTCTATGTGATTATGTGTCTATCTGACTATGTGTCTATGTGATTATTTGTCTATGACTGTAACTGTGTGTCTGTGACTATATGACTGTGACTATGTGACACTGTGACTATGTGTCTATGTGACTATGTGTCTATGTGACTATGTGACTGTGACTGTGACTATGTGTCTCTGTGACTATGTGTCTATGTGTCTCTGTGACTCTGTGTCTATGTGTCTATGTGACTATGTGTCTATGTGACTGTGACTATGTGTCTATGTGACAATTTGACTGTGACTATGTGTGGTAATGCATTTACAGCTGTATGTACTGTCTTTTAAATAGACAGTACATACATGGAACAGGTCTGCACACACGTGCGTGTGTGTGTGTGACAGCAACCCTCTATTCTCCAGTCATCGTTAAACACTGCTAACTGCAGCCAAGACCCTATAGGCCCGCCTGTCCACACACAACCCAAGCTACAGCCATTCATCACACACAGACACAGCCAATGCTAGCCATTCATCACAGTGACAGAGAGGAAGGGAGGGAGGCAGGCAGGATAGAGGAAAGAAAGGGAGGGAGAGAGAGAGGTGGAAGGAAAGAGAGAGGGAGAGAGGGGTAAGGAAAGAGAGAAGGAGAGGGGGAAGCAAAGTAAAAGATACTTTATCTGAACCTCTCTCTCTCTCCACTCTGCCTCATGTCTCTCTCTCTCTCTCTCTCTCTCTCTCTCTCTCTCTCTCCTGTCTATCTCTCTCTTGCTCTCTCCCTCTATTGCTCTCTCCCTCTCCCTCTCTGCTCTGTCTTTCTCCTGTCAATTTCAATTTCATTTTTCAATTTAAGGGCTTTATTGGCATGGGAAACATATGTTTACATTGCCAAAGCAAGTGAAGTAGATACTAAACACAGTGAAATAAACAATACAAATACAATACAATACAGCAAACATTACACTTACAAAAGTTCCAAAAGAATAAAGACATTCCAAATGACACATCTATATACAGTGTTGTAATGATGTGCAACTAGTTAAAGTACAAAAGGGAAAATAAAATAAACATAAATATGGGTTATATTTACAATGGTGTTTGTTCTTCACTGGTTAGGAAGTGTGCACATAGCCTGTCTTCTCTTGAGAGCCAGGTCTGCCTACGACGGGCTATGCTCACCTAGTCTGTACATAGTCAAAGCTTTCCTTAAGTTTGGGTCAGTCACAGTGGTCAGATACTCTGCCACTGTGTACTCTCTGTTTAGGGCCAAATAGCATTCTAGTTTGCTAATTTTTTTGTTAATTCCTTCCAATGTGTCAAGTAATTATCTTTTTGTTTTCTCATGATTTGGTTGGGTCTGATTGTGTTGCTGTCCTGGGGCTCTGTAGGGTCTGTTTGTGTTTGTGAACAGAGCCCCAGGACCAGCTTGCATAGCTGGGTCTTCTAGAGGTTCAATTCACTTTAAGTGATGGCTTTGTTATGGAAGGTTTGGGAATCGCTTCCTTTTAGGTGGTTGTAGAATTTAATGGATCTTTTCTGGATTTTGATAATTAGCAGGTATCTACCTAATTCTGCTCTGCGTGCATTATTCTGTGTTTTACGTTGTACACAGAGGATATTCTTTGCAGAATTCTGCATGCAGAGACTCAATTTGGTGTTTGTCCCATTTTGTGAATTCTTGGTTGATGAGCGGACCCCAGACCTCACAACCATAAAGGGCAATGGGTTCTATAACTGGGCCAAGTTTTTTTTGTATTGTTTTTTGTGTGCTCTAGGGCAACAGTGTGGAAGTTGTATTCATGGTCCTGGGAAACTGGACCTTTTTTGGAACACCATTATTTTTGTCTTACAGAGATTTACTGTCAGGGCCCAGGTCAGACAGAATCTGTGCAGAAGATCTAGGTGCTGCTGTAGGCCCTCCTTGGTTGGGGACAGAAGCTCCGGATCAACAGTAGATATTTCACTATAGATTCTAGTCGGGTGAGGCCGGGTGCTGCAGACTGTTCTAGTGCCGTCGCCAATTTGTTGATATACAGTATATGTTGAAGAGGGTGGGGCTAAGCTGCATCCCTGTCTCTCTCTCTCCTGTCTCTCTCGCTCTCCTCTCTGTTTCTCTCCCGTCTCTCTCCTCTCTGTCTCTCTCTGTCTCTCTGTCTCTGATCTCTCTCAATTCAATTAAGTTCTCTCTCTCTTGCTCTCTGAGTTGGTGATAAATCGTCCAAACCCTGACTTTTGGAGCAAGCTCAGAACGGACACTCTCCTCTCTATACGCATATCCCCCTCTCCCTGTCCGTGTCTCTTTCTGGGTGAGGGAGTGAGGGATGAGGTGGGTGAATGAGGTTAATATGAAGGCTGCTGAGGGAGAGAATGTATGTAGAGGGTGAGCAAGCAGCAAAGAGAATGAAGGAAAAAGACTAGCAGCAGGGAGAAATGAAGACAGGGAACAGAATGAGGAGGGAGGGAAGGAGAAAAGGAGAGAGTGAGAAAGAAGAGAAGAGGAAAAGCAAGAGAGGCCTAGTAGACTGTTTGTCTCCATGCTGTTGTTGTTGCTGCTGCTGCTGGCTCCAATCACAGTGCTGCAGTCAGTAAATGAGTTAGTCAGTCAGTCAGTTAGTCAGTCAGCTGGCAAAGAGGCCAGGGAGGGAAGGGATTGACTGAGCTGGCCAACTGACTAGGGAGATACACAGGCTGTTATAGAGGGCATGGAGAGGGGGTTGGGCAGGGAGGGGGAGGTCTTGGAGGGGGGTGGACTGAGGGCTGGGAGGGGGGGAGGTGAGAGATTGGACAGAGGTGAACGAGGTGAAGTGAGAGAGGGGAGAGAGGGGAGAGCGGGAACGGGGGTCTGTAAAGGGCAATTCAGGTAGAAGTAATGGAGACAGGAGGGAGACAGGGGAGAGAAAGAGGGGTAGAGGAGGGAGACAGGGGAAAGACTTTCACCTTGACACCATACAGCGAGCATTTCGTGAGACTGTGTCTCAAAACCATTTTGCGAGACTGTGCCTCTACCTGGCCCACCACTCCACCCTGGACTTGAACAGCCTTTAAGACCAGGTCCACCTCTACAAGGCAGCAATCCCAACTTTTGCCAAAACCTTGAAGGACGTCACCCTCAACCGTAGCCCCAGCACCTCACACTGGAGCAACAGAGCAACGGACACCCCGCCCGGACCAACGAGACACCCTCCTAGACCTGCAAGACCCCCTTCTGAAGAACCTACACCGAGAGAACCCACGCCAAGAGGGCCATACACCCAGACCACAGCTTCACCAGCCACACCCCAACCAGCTAAGACCACCCCAAGCAAACCCTGGCCACACCCTATATAGGCCCCCTCATATCAGACCTACAACCCTTCTGCCCACCTCATGCCCCCCGCCAATGCGGCAAGTACCTCAACATGACAGCAGGACATATGTCGTGAGCAGAGCAACAGGCCCAGCCCCCACTATTACACCCCCAAAAAAATCTTTTACTACAGTTGAAGACGGAAGTTTACATACACCTTAGCCAAATACATTTAAACTCAGTTTTTCACAATTCCTGACATCTAATCCTAGTTAAAATTCCCTGTCTTAGGTCAGTTAGGATCACCACTTTATTTTAAGAATGTGAAATGTCAGAGTAATAGTAGAGAGAATGATTTATTTCAGCATTTATTTCTTTCATCACATTCCCAATGGGTCAGAAGTTTACATACACTCATTTAGTATTTGGTAGCATTGCCTATAAATTGTTTAACTTTGGTCAAACATTTTGGGTAGCCTTCCACAAGCTTCACACAACAAGTTGGGTGAATTTTGGCCCATTCCTCCTGACAGAGCTGGTGTAACCGAGTCAGGTTTGTAGGCCTCCCTGCACGCACACGCTTTTTCAGATCTAGCCACAAATGTTCTATGGGATTGAGGTCAGGGCTTTGTGATGGCCACTCCAATACCTTGACTTTGTTGTACTTAAGCCATTTTGCCACAACTATGGAAGTATGCTTGGGGTCATTGTCCATTTGGAAGACCACATTTGCGACCAAGCTTTAACTTCCTGACTGATGTCTTGAGATGTTGCTTCGATATATCCACATAATTTTCCTACCTCATGATGCCATCTATTTTGTGAAGTGCACAAGTCCCTTCTGCAGCAAAGCACCCCCACAACATGGTGCTGCCACCTCCGTGCTTCACGGTTGGGATGGTGTTATTCGGCTTGCAAGCCTCCCCCTTTTTCCTCCAAACATAATGATGGTCATTATGGCCAAACAGTTATATTTGTGTTTAATCAGACCAGAGGACATTTCTCCAAAAAGTACGATCTTTGTCCCCATGTGCAGGTACAAACCGTAGTCTGGCTTTTTTATGGCGGTTTTGGAGCAGTGGCTTCTTCCTTGCTGAGCGGCCTTTCAAGTTATGTCGATATAGGACTTGTTTCACTGTAGATATAGATACTTTTGTACCTGTTTCCTTCAGCATCTTCCTGAGCGATTTGACGGATGCGAAATTGCTCCCACGGACAAACCAGACTTGTGGAGGTCTACAATTTATTTTCTGAAGTCTTGGCTGATTTTCAATGATGTCAAGCAAAGAGGCACTGAGTTTGAAGGTAGGCCTTGAAATACATCCGTAGGTACACCTCCAATTGACTCAAATAATGTCAATTAGCCTTTCAGAAGCTTCTAAAACCATGACATAATTTTCTGGAATTTTCCGGAATTTTCCAACCTGTTTAAAGGCACAGTTAACGTAGTGTATGTTAACTTCTGACCGGAATTGTGATACAGTGACTCGTAAGTGAAATAATCTGTCTGTAAACAATTGTTGGAAAAATTACTTGTGAATAAGGAAATTATCTCAACAAAGAAAATGCCTCATTTGTGCTATTTATATTCCCTCCAATAGAATCCAAATACTTTAACTTGTTAGGGAGTGGCAGTTGAGGGGTCGGTTTTGGAGAGTCTGGGGTGCCTAAAGTAAAATGCTTGCCACTCAGGCTCAGAAAATAGGATATGCACATAATTAGTACTATTGGATAGGAAACACTCTGAGGTTTCCAAAAGTGTTAACATTTTGTCTGTGAGTGTAATAGAACTCATTTGGCAGGCAAAAACCAGAGAATTTTCCATCCGGAAATGTCATTCTGGTGGCTTATGGCTCGCTTAGAGAGACTGCCTATTGAAAAGTATTTATATACCAGGACACTGAATGTAGTACCTATTGCTTCCACTGGATGTCAGCAGTGTATAGGTAAAGTTTAAAGGCAATCGGAACCATTGTGTTCAATCGGCAGAGGTTTTAGTCAGGGGAGCTATTTTTCAGTTGCACGTTTTTGGGCGCATGTTTGGCTGAGCGGTCCACTTTATTTGACTTATATAACGTTTAGGTGACCATCCAAGTGAAAGATTATCACTTTTATTCATAAAAGATAAGCTAAGGATGCATTTTAATTGGTTTTTGTTTTGTTGATGGAAAGTTTATAGGCATAGTTGAACGCGTTCTCGTCACGTTGGATTTTCTGAACACAAGGCGCCAACCAAACAGAGATTTAAGGATATAATAAATTACTTTTTCTAACCAAATATCCATGGATTGTCTTCGTTGGACACTTAGGAAGCCCTCTGCAGAAGTTCTACAAAAGGTAAGGCACAGGTTTTCCCTGTGAAATGCATTTTCTATTGACCGCGCTGGCTAAAGATTTCATGGTTATGGAAAATATTGAAGGTGCAAATGTAGTGGCTAAAGCCTTTTTGAAATCCGACAATGCTGTGATATTACCAAGAAGCAGAGCTTTTGATAAGTATGAAACACTTGTATATCGGTGCATTTTTAATAATTCAATTTTGGGATTTTGCCTTGCATTTCACCTGGTAGTGTCGGGAGTGGGGCGCTAGCGCCCCAAATCACCTTGCTGCTCCCCAAGAAGTTAACAATGACAGCTTCTCCATCCTAGAGGGGGAGATCAACAATTTCGAGGCCCAGGGACATGTACTAGTCTGCGGTGATGTAAATGCCAGAACTGGATAAGAACCTAAAACCCTCAGCACACAGGGGGACAAACACCTACCTGGAGGTGACAGCATTCCCTCCCCCATATGCCCCCCGAGACACAACTACGACAACATAACCCACAAACGGGTCAACTCCTGCATGTCTCTCGGACATTGGGTATGTACATAGTCAGTGGTAGGCTTCGAGGGGAATCCTACGGTAGGTACACCTATAGCTCATCTCTTGGCAGTAGTACAGTAAACTACTTTATCACTGACCTCAACCCAGAGTCTCTTAGAGCGTTCACAGTCAGCCCACTGACACCCCTATCATATCACAGCAAAATCACACTCCACTTGAACAGAGCTATTGTAATGCGTGCGTACTGGCGGATGAGAAGTCAGGCGCAGGAGAGCAAAACTGTGTTACCCAATGGTACGGTTTATTAATGAAAACCCACCGGACACAGAACAAACAATCAATTTGGGTAAAAACCCTGTTACACACCAAATGAACGTGCACTAGCATTTACAATTAACAATTCCGGACAAGGACATGGGGGAAACAGAGGGTTAAATACACAACATGTAATGATGGAATTGAAACCAGGTGTGTGGGAAGACAAGACAAAGCAAAAGGAAAAATTAAAAATAGATCCATGATGGCTAGAAGACTGCCGAGCGCCGCCCGAACAAGGAGAGGAACCAACTTTGGCGGAAGTCGTGACAGCTATGCTCAACCATGAGGCATCAAAGCCAAAGGAACTGAATAATATTCAGAAATTCTATAGATGGAAGGAAATAAGTGTGGAATCTACCAAAAAACAATTAGGCAACAACAAATCAAATCCCTTCTAGACAATTTCCTGGACAAAATGTTCCACTGTAATAGTGAAGGTAAAAACTTGGCAGTAGCCTAAACAAAATATTTGACCTTTCTGCTTTCCTATCAAATCTAAAAAAAAATTCAAGCAGACAACCTAAGAAAATTAACAACAATGACAAAAGATTTGACAAAGAATGCAAAGACCTAATAAAGAAATTGAGAAACCTATCCAACCAAAAACATAGAGACCCAGAAAACCTGAACCTATACCTTCACTATGTTGAATCACTAAAACAATTTTTTTTTTTAAATCTTTATTTTAACAGGGAAAACAGACTGAGACCTGGATCTCTTTTACGGCTGTGCCCTGTGTAAACATGTTGACATGTACAGTTCTAGGCATACAGACAAGAACATTTCAAAACATACAAAACAAAGACACATTCATCAGAAACAATCACAGACAACATCATATTGATACTCCATCATATTTTTAAAATGGGCAAGGGACACGAGTGGCTAGCTTAAGTTTGATCTGCAGTTTGTTCCATAAATAAGGTGCAAAGGAACTGAAGGCAGTCCTTCCCAACTCTGTGGAGACCGCAGGAGTTTGTAATGTAATCCACATCTGTGATCTGGTCATAAAATGTGTATATCTAATTAAAATTAATGATGATATATATGGAGGTAGTTTTAAAAGAAGTGCTTTATAAATAAACAAAAGAGCATGTTGCCCTCGCCTCACAGATAGAGAGGTCCAACCCACATGTTGATATAGGATACAGTGATGAGTTTTGTAACTATCACCGGTGATAAACCTGAGTGCACAATGGTAAATAGCATCCAGTGGTTTTAATACATTTGCCGATGCATGCATATAAATAATATCACCATAATCTAAAACGGACATAAAAGTAGCCTGCACAATTTGTTTCCTATTTACGGAGGACAGACAAGCCCTGTTTCTGTAAAGGAACCCTATCTTGAATTTGAGCTTTTTTCCCAATTCAGTAACATGTTTTTTAAAAGAGAGCCTATCACCTAACAATACAGACATACACTACGAAAAAAGAAGGAACAGCACATCAGAAATCAGCTCAATGTAGTTGAAGAATCCATAGACTAACCACTTCTGGGAAAATCGGGAAAACTCTAAACAAACAAAAACATGAAGAGTTATCTATCCAAAACGGATAGGTTGGATAACCCACTATTAAAGACCAGCAGAACCCACTGGATTCTCCAATTACATTGAAAGAACTATAGTACAAAATACAAACCCTCCAACCAAAAAAGGCCTTTGGGGTTGATGGTAAAATATACTGACCACAAATCCCAATTGGCTATACTTTTAACCTCCTCCTCAGCTCTGGCACCTTCCCCAATATTTGGAACCAAGGACTGATCACCCCAATCCACAAAAGTGGAGATACATTTTACCCCAATAACTACAGAGGGATATGCATCAACAGCAACCTTGGGAAAATCCTCTGCATTATCATTAACAGCAGACTCGTACATTTCCTCAGTGAAAACAATGTATTGAGAAAATGTTAAAAGCTTTTGACTCAATTGAGCTGGTCCAGTCAACGGGACCAGCTCAATGTCATCATATCCAATAAAGAGCTGTTAAATTCTTCAACCACCTAAAAGGACGTGATTCCCAAACCTTCCATAACAAAGCCATCTTCTACAGTGAATTGAACCTCTAGAAGACCCACCTAAGCAAGCTGGTCCTGGGGCTCTGTTCACAAACACAAACAGACCTCACAGAGTCCCAGGACAGCGACAAAATTAGACCCAACCAAATCATGAGAAAACAAAAAGAGAATTACTTGACACTTTGGAAAGAATTGACAAAAAACAGAGCAAAATAGAATGCTATTTTGGCCATAAACAAAGAATACACAGTGGCAGTATAGCTGACCACTGTGACTGACCCAAAATGAAGGAATGTTTTGATTATGTACAGACTCAGTGAGCATAGCCTTGCTATTGAGAAAGGCAGCCGTAGGCAGACCTGGCTCTCAAGAGAAGACTTGAGAGCCAAAATGAGGTGGAAACTGAGCTGCACTTCCTGACCTCCTGCCAAATGTATGACCATATTAGAGGCACATATTTCCCTCAGATTACACAGACCCACAAAGAATTCGAACACGGATCCAATTTTGATAAACTCCCATATCTACTGGGTGAAATACCACAGTGTGCCATCACAGCAGCAAGATTTCTGACCTTTTGCAACAAGAAAATGGCAACCAGTGAAGAACAAACACCATTGTTAATACAACCTATATTTATGTTTATTTATTTTCCCTTTTGTACTTTAACTATTTGCACACCATTACAACACTGTATATTGACAGAATATGACATTTGAAATGTCTTTATTATTTTGGAACTTTTGTGAGTGTAATGTTTACGGTACATTTTTTGTTTATTTCACTTTTGTTTATTATTTATTTCACTTGCTTTGGCAATGTAAACATATGTTTCCCATGTCAATAAAGCCCCTTAAATTGAATTAAAATTAAAATTTAGAGGGATGTAGAGGAGGGAGACAGGGAACAGAGAGAGGGGGTAGAAGAGGGAGACGGGGAGAGAGAGAGGGGGTAGAAGAGGGAGATGGGGAGAGAGAGAGGGGGTAGAAGAGGGAGATGGGGAGAGAGAGGGGGTAGAAGAGGGAGATGGGGAGAGAGAGGGGTAGAAGAGGGAGATGGGGAGAGAGAGGGGGTAGAAGAGGAGACGGGGAGAGAGAGAGGGGGTAGAAGAGGGAGACGGGGAGAGAGAGAGGGGTAGAAGAGGGAGATGGGGAGAGAGAGAGGGGTAGAAGAGGGAGATGGGGAGAGAGAGAGGGGTAGAAGAGGGAGACGGGGAGAGAGAGGGGGTATAGGAGGGAGACGGGGAGAGAGAAGGGGTAGAGGAGGGAGACGGGGAGAGAGAAGGGGTAGAGGAGGGAGGCAGGGGGGGGAGAGAGAAGGGAGTAGAGGAGGGAGGCAGGGGAGAGAGAGGGGGTAGAGTAGGGAGATGGGGGAGAGAGAGGGGGTAGAGGAGGGAGACAGGGGTGAGAGTGAGGGGTAGAGGAGGGAGACGGGAGAGAGAGGGGGTAGAGGAGGGAGACGGGTGAGAGTGAGGGCAGAGGAGGGAGGCAGGAGAGAGGGGGTAGAGGAGGGAGACAGGGGTGAGAGTGAGGGGTAGAGGAGGGAGACGGGAGAGAGAGGGGGTAGAGGAGGGAGACGGGGGAGAGAGAGGGGGGTAGAGGAGGGAGACGGGAGAGAGTGGGGGTAGAGGAGGGAGACGGGGGTGAGAGTGAGGGGTAGAGGAGGGAGACGGGAGAGAGGGTGGTAGAGGAGGGAGACAGGGGTGAGAGTGAGGGGTAGAGGAGGGAGACGGGAGAGAGAGGGGGGTAGAGGAGGGAGACAGGGGTGAGAGTGAGGGGTAGAGGAGGGAGTCAGGGTGAGGCAGGGAGATGTGGGTTTGGCAGGGTCAGACTGACTCCACTGTCTCTGTTATCTGCAGCTAAACTGATTCACTGTAGACCCAGTGATCCGGAAGGTCAGTCCTCAAACACACACACAGTTCTCCCTGGACTTTCTGCTTGGCTGAAATGTGTTCCTGTTTTGCTGCTGCTCATCTCACTGGTCCCTACAATACTAATTCACAGAGACAAATGCTCTCTCTCTATCTGTCTAGCGTGTGTGTGTGTACATACGTGTCTGTGCGCATGTGTTGTCCTTTCACTAGTTCTGGCTCCCCAGGTGAGCTCTGCTAAGAAGCCGGTTCCCCTGAGATTCGACCCTAAGTGGTCATGGTTAAACAACCTAGACCACTCTTAAATGTTCCGACACCACACTTTCACCCCACAGCTCTAACCCTCCTGAGACTTGATCACACATGGTCACGGTAAAACATTGAAACCCTGCTGAGGCTGTACTGTAACCAAACACAACCACACTGTAAAACTCCCTTAGATATACTGTAACCAAACACATCCACACTGTAAAATGATCTTAGATATACTGTAACCAAACACAACCACACTGTAAAATGATCTTAGATATACTGTAACCAAACACAACCACACTGTAAAATGATCTTAGATATACTGTAACCAAACACAACCACACTGTAAAATGATCTTAGATATACTGTAACCAAACACAACCACACTGTAAAACTCCCTTAGATATACTGTAACCAAACACAACCACACTGTAAAATGATCTTAGATATACTGTAACCAAACACAACCACACTGTAAAACTCTCTTAGATATACGTCAGTCTTGTAAACCCGACCCTAGGCAACAGCAGTGACTACGGTCTGGTCGATAAGACAAACGCTTTAGGTAACTTCAACCAACTGTTCCGGGGTGGGTCTTCTTCAGACAGACAACTCTCCCAACAAATCACGAAGCAAACATGCCAGAATGTCGCGATTCGAAATCAACGTTTGCAGACAATACCATTGCGGTGGTTTTAGTGAAGGTAGTTGATGCAAACTAAACACTTTCGAAATACACTCGATAAAAAGAACCTCTGTGATCTCCATCTAGCTACTATTTTGTGTCCCGGGATTTGGGCAAGAAGCGAGGCAGTGACGTAAGCAGTGGTGTACACTGATTGTACAAAACATTATGAACACCTGCTCTTTACATGACAGACTGACCAGGTGAATCCAGGTGAAAGCTATGATCCCTTATTGATGTCACCTGTTAAATCCACTTCATGTTAAAGAATGATTTTCAACCCTTGAGACAATTGAGACATGGATTGTGCATGTGTGCCATTCAGAGGGTGAATGGGCAAGACAAAGGATTTAGGTGTGAAGGTTAACTCAATATTAGTAAGGTGTTCTTAATGGTTCCTCTATGCCAAATGGACGTTCTATTAAGTTCAGACATGCATGCTGGAACATTGAATGCATTGTGGTAGGCAACTCGTCTGCCTAGGGAGACTAGATACTGTAACCTCAAATGGTACAATTCACAGTCAACTGGACCAGCTCAAAGTCATCAGCCAGCAGCATACAACTCTGCATCTCATTGCTTGCTTGCCTCTGAAGCTAAGCAGGTTCGGTCCCTGGATGGAATACCAGATGCTGCTAGAAGTGGTGTTGGCGGGTCAGTAGCGGGCCCTCTGGTCAAATCCCAATGCCCCAGGGCTGTGATGGGGACATTACCCTGCATAGGGTTCTGTCTTTCCGATGGTATGTTAAAACAGGTGTCCTGAGTCTCTGTCACTATAGATCCCATGGCACTTATCGTAAGAGTAGGGGTGTTAACCCTGGTGTCCTGGCTAAATTCCCAATCAAGCCCTCATACCATCATGGCCACCTAATCATCCTCAGCTTCCTATTGGCTCATTCCTCTCCCCTGTTACTATTCCCCAGGTCATTGCTGTAAAAGAGACAAGAGCCATGTTGTTGATGTGTGTTATTATTTGTTGTGTTTACATCTCTATATAAACAGCATCGCTGATGTAATGAGTGAGAGAGACCCAATGAGGACCACATGTGTATGTAAACAAGGATGTGCACTCAGGCATGTACAGTAAGCTCTGCGTGTGATACCTTTGACCTGGGTGTCATGTGTCTGCCTCTGGGCTGTCTCCTGGGAGTACTCTCTCTCTCTACAGATGCGGTGTGTGTGTGTGTGTGTGTGTGTGTATGTGTGATTTAGCTAGCGCCCCCAGTTCCAGCTGTGTGTGTGTTTACCCTGCCAGTTTGGCCCGGAGTGTTTCAGAATCAGCCTATACTTCCTAGCGAGCTGTAGAGATATTCTGGATAAAAGTAAAACATTACAATGTGGGAGGATCTGTTTAACCTCCCAGAATGATTTTAGTCAGATTTAACCACCCTGTCTGTCAGAATGTAGAACAGGGTCACGTCATTAGCCACAAATTGGAAAACAGTCCAACATTAAACCAAACTAAGAATTCTGATTGGACTAGCTCAGATAATAAACTCCCCTGTTTCAAGATGTTTCTTCCTGTTTCTTTCTTTACCGCTGAATGTGATTTCCTCAAGGTGTGAAATCATTCTCCAGACGGCTCTAAGATTATATTACCAGTGTAAATGGATGATATTACAGTAGCAAACGCTGTAGTTAAACACCCTGAGACCATTATTATTGCCAACTCTCTGTCTCTGTCTGGCTGAGAGGCTTTGGTGCTCTGTCAACGTCTGGACAATAATCTCTGAGATTTTTTAAACACAGCAGGCCTCTACACGAACACAAATACAAACACAGATATAAAAAATGTATTTACGGAATACAGATATTACAAGTTACAAATGCATATACAGTGCCTTCGGAAAGTATTCAGACACCTTGACTTTTTCTACATTTTGTTACGTTACAGCCTTACTCTCTAAATTTTCCTCAATCTACACACAATAACCCATAAGAATAAAGAAAAAACAGGTTGGATGGGGAGCGTTGCTGCACAGCTCTTTTTAAGTCTCTCCAAGTCCAAGTACGGTTCAATCCTGGCTCTGGCTGGGCCACTCAAGGACATTTAGAGACTTGTCCCGAAGCCACTCCTGCGTTGTCTTGACTGTGTGCTTAGGATCGTGGTCCTGTTGGAAGGTGAACCTTCACCCCAGTCTGAGGTCCTGAGCGCTCTGGAGCAGGTTTTCATCATGGATCTCTATGTACTTTGCTCTGTTCATCTTTGTCTCAATCCTGACTAGTCTCCCAGTCCATGCCGCTGAAAAACATCCACACAGCATGATGCTGCCACCACCATGCTTCACCGTAGGGCTGGTGCCAGGTTTCCTCCAGACGTGACGCTTGGCATTCAGGCCAAAGAGTTCAATGTTGGTTTCATCAGACCAAAGAATCTTGTTTCTCATTGTCTGAGAGTCCTTTAGGCGCCTTTTGGCAAACTCCAAGCGGGCTGTCACGTGCCTTTTACTGAGGAGTGGTTCCGTCTGGTCACTCTACCATAAGGGCCTGATTGGTGGAGTGCTGCAGAGATGGTTGTCCTTCTGGAGCTTTGTCAGAGTGACCATGGGGTTCTTGGTCACCGCCCTGACCAAGACCCTTCTACCTTAATTACTTGGTTTGGTCAGTCAGTCAGCTCTAGGAAGAGTCTTGGTGGTTCCAATCTGTGCCTCGACACAATCCTGTCTCAGAGCACTATGGACAATTCCTTCGACGTCATGTCTTGATTTTTGTTCTGACATTTAGTCTAGTTGATTAATTCAACCATAAAAAAAACAAGCACACATAAAACTTTAAAAAGCCGTACATGCACTATGGTGTTGAACGCTGAGCTGTAGTCAATGAACAGCCTTCTCACAGAGGTGTTCCTTTTGTCCAGGTGGGAAATGGCAGTGTGGAGTGCAATAGAGACTGCACCATCTGTGGATCTGTTGGGGCGATATGCAAATTGGAGTGGGTCTAGGGTTTCTGGGATAATGGTGTTGATGTGAGCCATGACCAGACTTTCAAAGCATTTCATGGCTACAGCCGTGAGTGTCACGGGTCGGTAGTCATTTAGGCAGGTTACCTTAGTGTTCTTGGGCACAGGGACTATGGTGGTCACTCTCTTTCCTGATGAAGTCAGTCAAGTAAAGTAGACTTGAATCATACATTAGACTTTGTTTGTTGACATATTCATACATTTGCTCATGTACAACTTTCTCCGGGATCTTTGATGTTATATCATGTACAACTTTCTCCGGGATCTTTGATGTTATAGATACAGGCCTGTAATTCCCAGGGTCAGACTTCATCTCCTTCTTACACAGAGGTAGAACTTGTGTTTCATGTCTGTGAAAAAGATGCCTCATTCAAGAGAAAGATTAACGATAATGCGTAATACAAGGGGCAATTTGCTCAGCAGAATGTTTTACTTTAAAAATAAATGTAATCTTTATTTAACTAGGCAAGTCAGTTAAGAACAAATTCTTATTTACAATGACGGCCAAACCCGGACGACGCTGGGCCAAATGTGCACCGCCCTGTTGGACTCAGGGCCGGATGTGATGCAGCCTGTAACAAACCTTGCAGGAATATTATCCAGGCCTGTGGCTTTGGAGCATTTAACCTCTGCCAGCATATTGTCTATTTTGGCTGTTGCTCCCTTTGCAAAAGGAAAAGAGTGTGGCTGAACTCCCAACTCTACATAATACTTCTTGACTTGGTTGTTTCTATACAAACCAGAACTGGTGGGCAGCTTGCTAACCAGCTTGCTGGCAACAGAAGTAAAACATGTATTGAATTCATTGGCAACCTCTGCTTTGTGATATACCATCTACCCCCTGATGTTCAGTCCAATAAGTTTTTATTTTTTGGTAGTACTACTACAACCTAGTCCCTAAAATTATTTCCAAAGCTTTTTAGGGTCATTTTTGTTCTCAATTATTTTATCAGAAAAGTAACCCCTCTTAGCTTCATCCATCCTGCTCTGTGCTTCATTTCTGTGATGTTTATCTAGGACAAAATCAGGTTGCTCATGAGAGTTCTTCCATTTCTTAAAGGCCTTATTCCTTGCTTGGATAGATTCTAGAATCTCATGATAGAACCAAGAGCTAGATCTCTGCTTTACTCTGACCCGTCTACTAGGAGCCTCACATTCACCACATCAAGGAATCTACATTTAAAAGCTTCCCAGACACTGTCTACCCCTCCACTATCCAGTACAGGTGACCAGTCAATTTTGCCCACTTGCTCCCTAAACATTTCAACACAGCATTTTTTGAGTCCTCTGATTCTAACAGTTTTGTGACACTATAATATATATAAAAACCCTCAAAATGCAAAATGTAATAAAATTATCACTGATTCAATATGCTATTAATCCACTCTGTGATATTCTGGATTTATCAGACACCAATATTAAGTCAATCGTACGTTGCACTGTTTCACATACCCTGGTGGGATCTTTTATCATTTGGGTCAGAGCAAGTGATCTACAGAAGTGCATAAAGACATTGTGGGTTAGGCAATCCTTTTTGCAGACATCAGTATTAAAATCCCCTGAAAACATTATTTCCTTCACCAGGTAATCAATTTTGAGACTTTTATAGAATGCATTCTGTCAACTTGCCAATCGCCATTTTGTTGAGGTAATTTCTGACATGCACTGTCAACTGTGGGACCTTATATAGACAGGTGTGTGCCTTTCCAAATTATGTAACATCAATTGAATTTACCACAGGTGGACTCTAATCAAGTTGTAGAAACATCTCAAGGACGACCAATGGAAACAGGATGCACCTGAGCTCAATATCAAGTCTCATAGCAAATACGTTTGTAAATAAGGTATTTCTGTTTTTTAATTTTTATAAATTTGCAAACATTTCATAAAACCTGTTTTCGTCATTATGGGGTATTGTGTGTAGATTGCTGAGGATTTTTTTTAAATGTAATCAATTTTAGAATAAGGCTGTAACGTAACAAAATGTGGAGAAAGTCAAGGGGTCTGAATACTTTCCGAAGACGTACAGACGAGCAAATGCACACACACACACACACACACACACACACACACACACACACACACACACACACACACACACACACACACACACACACACTCATATCATGCAGTATTAATCTTTGTGAAGGCTAAGGAAGTGAATGAGAGATAGAGAAAGTAAGAGGTAGTTGACTAACATAAAGCCCCCAACACCTTTCACTATCCATGTCTGTATGTTGAGGCTAACTCCACTTATGTTTAACAGTGCTTCAGAAACAGCATAAATCAACCACAAACACAACTCCTTCAGAACGACTCAAACACAACTCCTTCAGAATTATAACAGAATAACTCAACCACAAACACAACTCCTTCAGAATGACAACAGAATAACTCAACCACAACTCCTTCAGAATGACAACAGAATAACTCAACCACAACTCCTTCAGAATGACAACAGAATAACTCAACCACAAACACAACTCCTTCAGAATGACAACAGAATAACTCAACCACAAACACAACTCCTTCAGAATGACAACAGAATAACTCAACCACAACTCCTTCAGAATAACTCAACCACAAACACAACTCCTTCAGAATGACTATAGAATAACTCAACCACAAACACAACTCCTTCAGAACGACAACAAAATAAGTCAACCACAACTCCTTCAGAATAACTCAACCACAAACACAACTCCTTCAGAATGACTATAGAATAACTCAACCACAAACACAACTCCTTCAGAACGACAACAAAATAAGTCAACCACAACTCCTTCAGAATAACTCAACCACAAACACAACTCCTTTACCGAATCATTGTACTCTGACCGTCCAGTGGCAGGGGAGAGGGAGAGAGAGAGATAGAGAGGGACAGAGAGGGAGAGAGAAGGAGCGAGAGAGAGAGAGCTCTGTGGTTCATCAACATCTATGAAATGTCATAGACAGAGCTGTGTTGTTCCTCCCAGGTCAGTATACAGCACAGTACACTCCCTCCCTCTTATCATGAGCAAATACACCCACACACACACACACACCGTGGGGCTGATATAAAAAGAGGCAGGATAGTGTCCATCCATCACTGAGCCAGTCTGAAGGAGTAGATCAATAGTGTGTGTGACGCATTCCACTACCACACTAAGAACAACCAGGAGAATGAGCTGGCCAACCGTGGCACCACTGCTAAAACACAGATAGACACACACACGCACACACACATGCACACACACACACGCACACACATGCACACACACTCAAACACTCACACACACACACACACACACACACACACACACACACACGTACACACACACGTACACACACACAAAAACACAGTACAGCGCTGTGTGTTGTATCAACTCCAAAGGGTAGGTTTGATTCTAAAGGTTAGGCTATCTCCCATTGTGCGGCTGTGTGTGTGTGTGTGCGTGCGTGCGTGTGAGAGAGAGAGAGAGAGAGAGAGAGAGAGAGAGTGTGCGTGTGTGTGTGAGAGAGAGAGAGAGAGAGAGAGAGAGAGAGAGAGAGAGAGAGAGAGAGTGTGTGTGTGTGTGTGGTTGCACTCTCCAGAACAATCAGCTAAAATTGTGTAATTATTTATTTTTCCGTTTGAATTTAAGTGTTTTCCATTTCAATTCTATCTCATCCTATTTGTGGTGCTAAATCTCAACTAGAATTGGAAAGTGTTAGAATTTATCACTTCAAAAGCACTGTAGCCTTTGTTAGTAATGTCAATTCATTTTCAATGCACTAACATACGCAGTAAGCGCTGTTTTACGTACGCACACACACACACACACACACACACACACACACACACACACACACACACACACACCTGCATATACAGTACACACACACACTTACATAGACAAACACATGTGTAGACACACAGTGACACATAGGCGTGACACTAGCCTCCTGTCAATTAGTTCTAATCAGCTTTATTAATAGCTTATCATTATTGGCTTCCACGTATGGTTGAGGTAGAGGGAGGAAGACTGGCTGTGTGTATATATATATATATATATATATATATATATATATATACAGTGGGGCAAAAAAGTATTTAGTCAGCCACCAATTGTGCAAGTTCTCTCACTTAAAAAGATGAGAGAGGCCTGTAATTTTCATCATAGGTACACTTCAACTATGACAGACAAAATGAGGAAAGAAAATCCAGAAAATCACATTGTAGGATTTTTCATGAATTTATTTGCAAATTATGGTGGAAAATAAGTATTTGGTCACATACAAACAAGCAAGATTTCTGTCTCTCACAGACCTGTAACTTCTTCTTTAAGAGGCTCCTCTGTCCTCCACTCGTTACCTGTATTAATGGCACCTGTTTGAACTTGTTATCAGTATAAAAGACACCTGTCCACAATCTCAAACAGTCACACTCCAAACTCCACTATGGCCAAGACCAAAGAGCTGTCAAAGGACACCAGAAACAAAATTGTAGACCTGCACCAGGTTGGGAAGACTGAATCTGCAATAGGTAAGCAGCTTGGTTTGAAGAAATCAACTGTGGGAGCAATTATTAGGAAATGGAAGACATACAAGACCACTGATAATCTTCCTCGATCTGGGGCTCCACACAAGATCTCACCCGTGGGGTCAAAATGATCACAAGAACGGTGAGCAAAAATCCCAGAACCACACAGGGGACCTAGTGAATGACCTGCAGAGAGCTGGGACCAAAGTAACAAAGCCTACCATCAGTAACACACTACGCCGCCAGGGACTCAAATCCTGCAGTGCCAGACGTGTCCCCCTGCTTAAGCCAGTACAGGTTCAGGCCCGTCTGAAGTTTGCTAGAGAGCATTTGGATGATCCAGATGAGGATTGGGAGAATGTCATATGGTCAGATGAAACCAAAATAGAACTTTTTGGTAAAAACTCAACTCGTCGTGTTTGGAGGACAAAGAATGCTGAGTTGCATCCAAAGAACACCATACCTACTGTGAAGCATGGGGGTGGAAACATCATGCTTTGGGGCTGTATTTCTGCAAAGGGACCAGGACGACTGATCCGTGTAAAGGAAAGAATGAATGGGGCCATGTATCGTGAGATTTTGAGTGAAAACCTCCTTCCATCAGCAAGGGCATTGAAGATGAAACGTGGCTGGGTCTTTCAGCATGACAATGATCCCAAACACACCGCTCGAACGAAGGAGTGGCTTCAGTAGAAGCATTTCAAGGTCCTGGAGTGGCCTAGCCAGTCTCCAGATCTCAACCCCATAGAAAATCTTTGGAGGGAGTTGAAAGTCCGTGTTGCCCAGCGACAGCCCCAAAACATCACTGCTCTAGAGGAGATCTGCATGGAGGAATGGGCCAAAATACCAGAAACAGTGTGTGAAAACCTTGTGAAGACTTACAGAAAACGTTTGACCTCTGTCATTGCCAACAAAGGGTAAATAACAAAGTATTGAGATAAACTTTTGTAATTGACCAAATACTTATTTTCCACCATAATTTGCAAATAAATAAATTAAAAATCCTACAATGTGATTTTCTGGATTTCTTTTTCTCATTTCGTCTGTCATAGTTGAAGTGTACCTATGATGAAAATTACAGGCCTCTCTCATCTTTTTAAGTTGGAGAACTTGCACAGTTGGTGGCTGACTAAATACTTTTTTGCCCCACTGTATATATATATATATATATGTATATGTGTGTTTGTGTAAAGGTCATCCCTCAGTGAGACATAAGGTGCTTTGTGGCAACAACCATCTACATACCTTTTATCCACACACAGTATCTAGCACTATTAATCAAACACACACACACAGCTACAGTTACACACATAGCAGATCTACCACACTGCATTAACAGGGTGAGATACATCAGATGGTCTGTGCCCTGGGCTCTCGGAGCGAGAGATCACACTGAGCTGTTATACATCTGTAGTGAGAGCAGAGAGGGTAAGGACATATGGTATTACTGTGCACAGGAAGGAGACAGACAAAAACAATGAAGGGAGAGAGAAAGAGGGAGCAAGAGAGAGAGAGAGAGAGAGAGAGAGAGAGAGAGAGAGAGAGAGAGAGAGAGAGAGAGAGAGAGAGAGAGAGAGAGAGAGTGAGAGAGCAAGAGAGAGAGAGAGTTGAAGAGGGAAAGAGAAAGACAGAGCGAGAGAGCAAGAGAGAGAGTGAGAGAGCAAGAGAGAGAGAGAGTTGAAGAGGGAGAGAGAAAGACAGAGCGAGATAGCAAGAGAGAGAGCGAGAGAGCGAGAGAGCAAGAGAGAGAGAGAGAGATAGTGAGAGAGAGAGAGTGCGAGAGGGGAGAGGAAGAAACTTAAATACAGCGATTGTGCAGCACTTCAAGGTAAGCGCAGGAATGACAGAATGGTTTCAAGGCTTTCAATGAATAAGCAACTGTGTTAGTCACAACGGTAAAACAGTACAGTAAGTCAAATGTCTCCTTCTTCCATGTTTTTGGATTTGAACGACAAAGGGACAGAAGAACAAGAACACAAACGAGACAGACATTTTATGTTTAAAGCATAACTATCGCTCTCGGGCAAGACTCAGAACAAGGAACTGGCACACACACACTCATATCAAACCAAAGGCAGCAAAAGAAAGCATAGTTAGGGAGAGTCTGTGTCATATCAGTGCTGTCCTATCTGGGGATTGTGGACTGTCTGGAGGTCAGGCCAGGTCAGGGCAGGAACACAAATAATAATAGGTCTCTATCCTCTCGTCTCTTTTTTTTCTCTCTGTCATCCTCTCCCTCTGTCATCCTCTCCCTCTGTCATCCTCTCCCTCTGTCATCCTCTCCCTCTCTCCCTGTCATCCTCTCCCTCTCTCCCTGTCATCCTCTCCCTCTCTCCCTGTCATCCTCTCCCTCTCTCCCTGTCACCCTCTACCTCTCCCTCTGTTATCCTCTCCCTCTCCCCCTGTCATCCTCTCCCTCGCTCCCTGTCATCCTCTCCCTCTCTCTGTCATCCTCTCTCTCTCCCTCTCCCTGTCATCCTCTCCCTCTCTCTGTCATCCTCTCCCTCTCCCTGTCATCCTCTCCCTTTCTGTTAGTGAGAGAAACCCAGAAAGGATCAGGCAGTGGGGTGGAGGTCTGTCACTGTCAGTATTTTGCTTTTATATATGTGTGTGTGTGTGTGTGTGTGTGTGTGTGTGTGTGTGTGTGTGTGTGTGTGTGTGTGTGTGTGTGTGTGTGTGTGTGTGTGTGTGTGTGTGTGTGTCGGTGTCGGTGTGTGTGTGTGTGTGTGTGTGTCGGTGTGTGTATGTTGCCGAAACATAAAACAGGAGGAACATGACAGAGGGATTTTGGGAGTTGTAGTACAGGGTGTCAGGGAATCCATTTAATAACTTAAATGGAGAGAGACTAGTGACTATTGTGTGGTATTGTATTGACCACTAATAACCCTGGTCTACATCAGGCTAGTGTGTGGTATTGACCTCTAATAACCCTGGTCTACATCAGACTAGTGTGTGGTATTGACCTCTAATGACCCTGGTCTACATCAGACTAGTGTGTGGTATTGACACCTAATGAGCCTGGTCTACATCAGACTAGTGTGTGGTATTGACACCTAATGAGCCTGGTCTACATCAGACTAGTGTGTGGTATTGACACCTAATGAGCCTGGTCTACATCAGACTAGTGTGTGGTATTGACACCTAATGAGCCTGGTCTATATCATAACAACAGAAATGGATGTGAAGATGATGAGAAGAACAATCAATGTGCTTGCTAATAAAGCCTACAGGGTTGTTAGCATCAGTCGAAAAATCTATTTCAAGGATTGACTACGTAAGATACGGTATAACACACACCCAGACAGACACACACGGCACACACGGCACACACACACACGGCTCACACACAGAACATTACGAAGGATCCCTACACCTTCTGCTCTATCCACACATCTAACATCTAGCTCCAACCCTGCACTTTCTGCTCTACTAGATAAATACATGTCATCTCCCTCCAGCCTTACACTTTCTGCTCTACTAGATAAATACATGTCATCTAGCTCCAGCCTTACACCTTCTGCTCTACTAGATAAACACGTCATCTCCCTCCAGCCTTACACATTCTGCTCTACTAGATAAATACATGTCATCTCCCTCCAGCCTTACACCTTCTGCTCTACTAGATAAATACATGTCATCTCCCTCCAGCCTTACACTTTCTGCTGTACTAGATAAATACATGTCATCTCCCTCCAACCTTACACCTTCTGCTCTACTAGATAAATACATGTCATCTCCCTCCAGCCTTACACTTTCTGCTCTACTAGATACATACATGTCATCTCCCTCCAACCTTACACCTTCTGCTCTACTAGATAAATACATGTCATCTCCCTTCAACCTTACACCTTCTGCTCTACTAGATAAATACATGTCATCTCCCTCCAGCCTTACACCTTCTGCTCTACTAGATAAATACATGTCATCTCCCTCCAACCTTACACCTTCTGCTCTACTAGATAAATACATGTCATCTCCCTCCAACCTGACACCTTCTGCTCTACTAGATAAATACATGTCATCTAGCTCCAGCCTTACACCTTCTGCTCTACTAGATAAACACGTCATCTCCCTCCAACCTTACACTTTCTGCTCTACTAGATAAATACATGTCATCTCCCTCCAGCCTTACACTTTCTGCTCTACTAGATAAATACATGTCATCTCCCTCCAACCTTACACTTTCTGCTCTACTAGATAAATACATGTCATCTCCCTCCAACCTTACACCTTCTGCTCTACTAGATAAATACATGTCATCTAGCTCCAGCCTTACACCTTCTGCTCTACTAGATAAATACATGTCATCTAGCTCCAACCTTACACCTTCTGCTCTATTAGATAAATACATGTCATCTATCTCCAACCTTACACCTTCTGCTCTACTAGATAAATACATGTCATCTCCCTCCAACCTTACACTTTCTGCTCTACTAGATAAATACATGTCATCTCCCTCCAACCTTACACCTTCTGCTCTACTAGATAAATACATGTCATCTAGCTCCAGCCTTACACCTTCTGCTCTACTAGATAAATACATGTCATCTAGCTCCAACCTTACACCTTCTGCTCTATTAGATAAATACATGTCATCTATCTCCAACCTTACACCTTCTGCTCTACTAGATAAATACATGTCATCTCCCTCCAGCATTACACCTTCTGCTCTACTAGATAAATACATGTCATCTAGCTCCAGCCTTACACCTTCTGCTCTACTAGATAAATACATGTCATCTAGCTCCAGCCTTACACCTTCTGCTCTACTAGATAAACACGTCATCTCCCTCCAGCCTTACACCTTCTGCTCTGCTAGATAAATACATGTCATCTCCCTCCAACCTTACACCTTCTGCTCTACTAAATAAATACATGTCATCTCCCTCCAGCCTTACACCTTCTGCTCTACTAGATAAATACATGTAATCTAGCTCCAACCTTACACCTTCTGCTCTACTAGATAAATACATGTCATCTCCCTCCAGCCTTACACCTTCTGCTCTACTAGATAAATACATGTTATCTCCCTCCAGCCTTACACCTTCTGCTCTACTAGATAAATAAATGTCATCTCCCTCCAGCCTTACACCTTCTGCTCTACTAGATAAATACATGTCATCTCCCTCCAGCCTTACACCTTCTGCTCTACTAGACAAATACATGTCATCTAGCTCCAACCTTACACCTTCTGCTCTATTAGATAAATACATGTAATCTCCACAACCTCAACTACCTCCACTACTTCCACTACCTCGTTCCTCCACTAACTCCACTACTTACACTACCTCGTTCCTCCACTAACTCCACTACCTTCTACATCCACTACCTCCACTACCTCATACATCCACTACCTCATACATCCACTACCTCCACTATCTCGTACCTCCACTACCTTGTACCCATCTATCTCCACTACCTTGTACCTCCACTACCTAAACTATCTCAACTACCTCATACCTCCACTACCTTCACTACCTCCACTAACTGGTATCTCCACTACCTCAACTACCTCCACTACCTCCACTACTTCCACGACCTCATACCTCCCCTACCTCCACTACCTCCACTACCTTGTACCTCCACTACCTACATTACCTCCACTACCTCATACCTCCACTACCCCACTGCCTCACTACCTCCACTACCTCGTACCTCCACTACCTCAACTACCTCCACTTTCTCCACTAATTACACTATCTCATACCTCCACTACCTCCACTAACTTCAGTACTTCGTAGCCCCACTACCTCCACTACCTCATACCTCCACTACCTCAACTACCTTGTACCTCCACTGCCTCCACTACCTCACACCTCCACTACCTCATACCTCCACCACCTCCACTACCTCATACATCCACTACCTCTAGCACCTCGTAGCCCCACTACCTCCACTACCTCATACCTCCACTAACTCAACTTCCTCCACTACCTCGTACCTCCACTACCTCGTACCTCCACTACCTCATGCCTCCACTTCCTCATACCTCCACTACCTCTACTACCTCATACTTCCACAACCTCATACCTCAACTACCTCTTACCTCCACTACCTCCACTACCTCCACTACCTCATACCTCCACTACCTTCAATACTTCGTACCTCCACTACCTTAACTACTTCCACTACCTCGTAGCCCCACTAACTCCTCTACCTCGTAGCCCCACTAACTCCACTACCTTGTACCTCTACTACCTCCACTACCTCATACCTCCACTGCCTTCACTACCTCATACCTCCACTACCTTCACTACCTCGTACCTCCACTACCTTAACTACTTCCACTACCTCGTAGCCCCACTAACTCCTCTACCTCGTAGCCCCACTAACTCCTCTACCTCGTAGCCCCACTAACTCCTCTACCTCGTAGCCCCACTAACTTCTCTACCTCGTAGCCCCACTAACTCCCCTACCTCGTAGCACCACTAACTCCACAACCTCGTACCTCCACTACCTCCACTACCTCATACCTCCACTGCCTTCACTACCTTGTACCTACACTACCTTTACTACTTCCACTACCTCATACCCCCACTAACTCCACTACCTCGTAGCCCCACTATCTCCTCTAATTTGTAGCCCCACTAACCCCTCTACCTCGTAGCCCCACTAACTCTTCTACCTCGTAGCCCCACTAACTCCTCTACCTCATAGCCCCACTAACTCCTCTACCTCGTAGCCCCACTAACTCCCCTACCTCGTAGCCCCACTAACTCCTCTACCTCGTAGCCCCACTAACTCCCCTACCTCGTAGCCCCACTAACTCCCCTACCTCGTAGCCCCACTAACTCCTCTACCTTGTAGCCCCACTAACTCCTCTACCTCGTACCCCCACTAACTCCTCTACCTCGTACCCCCACTAACTCCTCTACCTCGTAGCCCCACTAACTCCTCTACCTCGTACCCCCACTAACTCCTCTACCTCGTAGCCCCACTAACTCCTCTACCTTCTAGCCCCACTAACTCCTCTACCTCGTACCCCCACTAACTCCTCTACCTTGTAGCCCTGTTACTCCTTGTTTATATTATTTATTATTCTCATCATTACTATTTCCTTTTGAGTTTTTGCAATTTTTTTTCATTTTTCTTACTTTTTAACACTGCAATGTTCAGAAAGTCTCTTAAGTAAACATTTCACGGTAAAGTCTACTACACCTGTTGTATTCGGAGCATGTGACAAATAACATTTTATTTTATTTGGTTTCCCTAAACGGATGGTCAAGACAGAGATAAATTCTCCATGATTACATCATCAACACAATCCTGCCATGAATGCCTTCACGAAAGGTCTACCGTATGTGAGGGGATAAAAAAACAAAACGATGTAATAGCGAATGTAAACAAACAGCTTCCAGACCTATGATCCCCCATCATCATCATCATTGTCCTCTTCATCGTCACCATCGATATCATCCTCATAATCAACATCATTACTGTCAATTTATCCTTGTCATCATTGTCGATCACACACACACACACACAAGCACACGCACACAGACACACACAAAGTAAGTAGCTCAGTGCGGCTCTTCGCCATGCTAATACAGTATTATTCTTTATAATCCAGTGACTACAAATACTGCATCCAAAGGAAGAAGGCTTCTACTGACTGAGAGACATCAAACAGATGAGACAACACACACACACACAAACGCAGATACACACACACTGAAAAAAGAGAGAATATGAAAACATGTGACCCTGAGATGTGTTGTTCCTGAATGAAAGAGTGATATACTTGATCGTGGATTCAGGCCTCTGAGACGCTTCAGAGAACTACTGAAGGTCACACAATTACCATTTTCATTCTGTATGTCGGTCACGCCAGAGCAAGAGCCGGAGCTTAATTTAGAGATTGATTTACCACACCTGTTTAGAGGAGAAAGAAGGTAAAAGACTCAGAGAGAGAGAGAGAAAGAGAGAGAGAGACCGATTCAAAGAGGAAAGGAGATAGAGAGTGAGCGAGATGAAATTGTTCCGCTTGTTATTCCCTGCCTCAGGAAAAAGAGGGAAAACTGTCGGAGCAGACGGATACGTTCAAGGAGCAGAGCTTCATTTCCCAAACACTCCTCCCCTGATGAGCCCAGAGAGAGTGTGTGTGTATGTTTGGTTTAACTATCCATTTGGTGACCAGCAGTCCTCACAAAGATAGTAAAACAAGGAAATGTATGGCAATTTTGCCAGTCCCAAAATGTAAAAAAAATATTTTAGGCTTAGGGATTAGGTTTAGTGATAGGGTTAGGTTCAGGGTTAGTGGTTAGGGAAAATAGGAAAATAGGATGGGAATCAATTGCTTGGTCCCCACAAAGATAGTAAAACAAACTGTGTGTGTGTTAGAAACCCTGTGACTGGAGGGAGACCCTGTTACTGTGACTGGAGTGAGACTCTGTCTGGAGAGAGACCCTGTTACTGTGACTGGAGAGAGACCCTGTTACTGTGACTTTAGTGAGACTCTGTCTGGAGAGATACCCTGTGACTGGAGTGAGACACTGTTACTGTGACTGGAGAGAGACCCTGTCTGGAGAGGGACCATGTTACTGTAACTGAAGAGTGAGACCCTGTCTGGAGACCTTGTTACTGTGACTGGAGTGAGACCCTATTACTGTGACTGGAGAGAGACCCTGCTACTGTGACTGGAGAGAGACCCTGTCTGGAGAGAAACCATGTTACTGTGACTGAAATGTGAGACCCTGTCTGGAGACCTTGTTACTGTGACTGGAGTGAGACCCTGTCTGGAGAGAGACCCTGTTACTGTGACTGGAGTGAGACCCTGTCTGAGAGAGACCCTGTTACTGTGACTGGAGTGAGACCCTGTTACTGTGACTCGAGGGAGATTTTGTCTGGAGAGAGACCCTGTTACATTGAATGGAGAGAGACCCTGTCTGGAGAGGGACAATGTTACTGTGACTGAAATGTGAGACCCTGTCTGGAGACCTTGTTACTGTGACTGGAGTGAGACCCTGTCTGGAGAGAGACCCTGTTACTGTGACTTGAGTGAGACTCTGTCTGGAGAGAGACCATGTTACTGTGCCTGGAGTGAGACCCTGTCTTCAGAGAGACCCTGTTACTGTGACTGGAGTGAGATTTTGTCTGGAGAGAGACCCTGTTACTGTGACTGGAGTGAGACTGTGAGGAGAGAGACCCTGTCTGGAGAGAGACCCTGTTACTGTGACTTGAGTGAGACTCTGTCTGGAGAGAGACCCTGTTATTGTGACTTGAGAGAGACCATGTTACTGTGACTGGACTGAGACCCTGTCTGGAGATAGACCCTGTTACTGTGACTGGAGAGAGACCCTGTCTGGAGAGATACCCTGTTACTGTAACTGGAGAGAGACCTTGTTACTGTGATTGTAGTGAGACCCTGTCTAGAGAGAGACCCTGTTACTGTGACTGGAGAGAGACCCTGTCTGGAGAGATACCCTGTTACTGTAACTGGAGAGAGACCTTGTTACTGTGATTGTAGTGAGACCCTGTCTAGAGAGAGACCCTGCTACTGTGAATGGAGTGAGACTTTGTCAGGAGAAAGACCCTGTTACTGTGACTGGAGTGATACTCTGCCTGGAGAGAGACCCTGTTACTGTGATTGGAGTGAGACCCTGTCTGGAGAGAGACCCTGTTACTGTGACTGGAGTGAGACCCTGTCTGGAGAGAGACCCTGTTATTGTGAATGGAGAGAGACCATGTTACTGTGACTGGAGTGAGACCCTTTCTGGAGAGAGACCCTGAAACTGTGACTGGAGTGAGACCCTGTCTGGAGGGAGAACCTTTTATTGTGAATGGAGAGAGACCATGTTACTGTGACTGGAGTGAGACCCTGTCTGGAGATAGACCCTGTTACTGTGACTTGAGTGAGACTGTCTGGAGAGAGACCCTGTTATTGTGAATGGAGAGAGACTGTCTGGAGAGAGACCCTGTCTGGAGAGATACCCTGTTACTGTGACTGGAGAGAGACCCTGTCTTTAGCGAGACCCTGAAACTGTGACTGGAGTGAGACCCTGTCTGGAGTGAGACCCTGTCTGGAGAGAGACCCTGTCAATGTGACTGGACTGAGACCCTGTCTTTAGAGAGACACTGAAACTGTGACTGGAGTGAGACCCTGTCTGGAGAGAGACCCTGTTACTGTGACTGGAGTGAGACCCTGTCTGGAGAGAGACCCTGTTATTGTGAATGGAGAGAGACCCTGTTACTGTGACTGGAGTGAGACCCTGTCTGGAGAGAGACCCTGAAACTGTGACTGGAGTGAGACCCTGTCTGGAGAGAGAACCTTTTATTGTGAATGGAGAGAGACCATGTTACTGTGACTGAAGTGAGACCCTGTCTGGAGAGCGACCCTGTTACTGTGACTTGAGTGAGACTGTCTGGAGAGAGACCCTGTTATTGTGAATGGAGAGAGACTGTCTGGAGAGAGACCCTGTCTGGAGAGAGACCCTGTTACTGTGACTGGAGAGAGACCCTGTCTGGAGAGAGACCCTGTTACTGTGACTGGAGAGAGACCCTGTTACTGTAATTGTAGTGAGACCCTGTCTGGAGAAAGACCCTGTTACTGTGACTGGAGTGAGACCCTGTCTGGAGAGAGGGACCATGTTACTGTGACTGAAATGAGAGAGAGAGAGACTGTCTGGAGAGAGACCCTGTCTGGAGAGATACCCTGTTACTGTGACTGGAGAAAGACCCTGTTACTGTGATTGTAGTGAGACCCTGTCTAGAGAGAGACCCTGCTACTGTGACTGGAGTGAGACTTTGTCAGGAGAAAGACCCTGTTAATGTGACTGGAGTGATACTCTGCCTGGAGAGAGACCCTGTTACTGTGATTGGACTTAGACCTTGTCTTTAGAGAGACCCTGAAACTGTGACTGGACTGAGACCCTGTCTAGAGAGAGACCCTGTCTGGAGAGAGACCCTGTTACTGTGACTGGAGTGAGACCCTGTCTGGAGAGAGACCCTGTTACTGTGACTTGAGTGAGACTGTCTGGAGAGAGACCCTGTTATTGTGAATGGAGAGAGACTGTCTGGAGAGAGACCCTGTCTGGAGAGAGGCCCTGTCACTGTGACTGGAGTGAGACCCTGTCTGGAGAGCAACCCTGTTACTGTGACTTGAGTGAGACTGTCTGGAGAGAGACCCTGTTATTGTGAATGGAGAGAGACTGTCTGGAGAGAGACCCTGTCTGGAGAGATACCCTGTTACTGTGACTTGAGTGAGACTGTCTGGAGAGAGACCCTGTTATTGTGAATGGAGAGAGACTGTCTGGAGAGAGACCCTGTCTGGAGAGATACCCTGTTACTGTGACTGGAGAGAGACCCTGTCTTTAGCGAGACCCTGAAACTGTGACTGGAGTGAGACCCTGTCTGGAGTGAGACCCTGTCTGGAGAGAGGCCCTGTCACTGTGACTGGACTGAGACCCTGTCTTTAGAGAGACACTGAAACTGTGACTGGAGTGAGACCCTGTCTGGAGAGAGACCCTGTTACTGTGACTGGAGTGAGACCCTGTCTGGAGAGAGACCCTGTTATTGTGAATGGAGAGAGACCCTGTTACTGTGACTGGAGTGAGACCCTGTCTGGAGAGAGACCCTGAAACTGTGACTGGAGTGAGACCCTGTCTGGAGAGAGAACCTTTTATTGTGAATGGAGAGAGACCATGTTACTGTGACTGAAGTGAGACCCTGTCTGGAGAGTGACCCTGTTACTGTGACTTGAGTGAGACTGTCTGGAGAGAGACCCTGTTATTGTGAATGGAGAGAGACTGTCTGGAGAGAGACCCTGTCTGGAGAGAGACCCCGTTACTGTGACTGGAGAGAGACCCTGTCTGGAGAGAGACCCTGTTACTGTGACTGGAGAGAGACTTTGTCTGGAGAAAGACCCTGTTACTGTGACTGGAGTGATACTCTGTCTGGAGAAAGACCCTGTTACTGTGACTGGAGTGAGACCCTGTTACTGTAATTGTAGTGAGACCCTGTCTGGAGAGAGACCCTGTTACTGTGACTGGAGTGAGACCCTGTCTGGAGAGAGACCCTGTTATTGTGAATGGAGAGAGACTGTCTGGAGAGAGACCCTGTCTGGAGAAAGACCCTGTTACTGTGACTGGAGTGAGACCCTGTCTGGAGAGAGGGACCATGTTACTGTGACCGAAATGAGAGAGAGAGAGAGAGGGAGAGAGAGAGAGAGAGAGAGAGAGAGACTGTCTGGAGAGAGACCCTGTTACTATGACTGGAGAGAGACCCTGCTACTGTGATTGTAGGGAGACCCTGTCTAGAGAGAGACCCTGTTACTGTGACTGGAGTGAGACTGTCTGGAGAGATACCCTGTCTGGAGAGAGACCCTGTTACTGTGATTGCAGTGAGACCCTGTCTGGAGAGAGACCCTGCTTCTGTGACTGGAGAGAGACTTTGTCTGGAGAAAGACCCTGTTACTGTGACTGGAGTGATACTCTGTCTGGAGAGAGACCCTGTTACTGTGACTGGAGAGAGACCCTGTTACTGTGACCGGATTGAGACTCTGTTACTTTGATTGTAGTGAGACCCTGTCTAGAGAGAGACCCTGCTTCTGTGACTGGAGAGAGACTTTGTCTGGAGAAAGACCCTGTTACTGTGATTGGAGAGAGACCCTGTCTGGAGAGAGACCCTGTTACTGTGATTGGAGAGAGACTTTGTCTGGAGAGAGACCCTGTTACTGTGACTGGAGTGAGACCCCGTTACTGTGACTGGCGAGAGACCCTGTCATCCTGTCTGCCATCTACAAATGTCTCCTCCCCATCTAAAATGGATTGGAACTCAACCTTGCCTCACATCTCCCAGATCGAGTGAGCGAAAGATCGAGAGAGCGAGAGAGCGAGAGAGAGAGAGAGCGAGAGAGCGAGAGAGAGAGAGAGAGAGACTGTCTGGAGAGAGACCCTGTTACTATGACTGGAGAGAGACCCTGCTACTGTGATTGTAGGGAGACCCTGTCTAGAGAGAGACCCTGTTACTGTGACTGGAGTGAGACTGTCTGGAGAGATACCCTGTCTGGAGAGAGACCCTGTTACTGTGATTGCAGTGAGACCCTGTCTGGAGAGAGACCCTGCTTCTGTGACTGGAGAGAGACTTTGTCTGGAGAAAGACCCTGTTACTGTGACTGGAGTGATACTCTGTCTGGAGAGAGACCCTGTTACTGTGACTGGAGAGAGACCCTGTTACTGTGACCGGATTGAGACTCTGTTACTTTGATTGTAGTGAGACCCTGTCTAGAGAGAGACCCTGCTTCTGTGACTGGAGAGAGACTTTGTCTGGAGAAAGACCCTGTTACTGTGATTGGAGAGAGACCCTGTCTGGAGAGAGACCCTGTTACTGTGATTGGAGAGAGACTTTGTCTGGAGAGAGACCCTGTTACTGTGACTGGAGTGAGACCCCGTTACTGTGACTGGCGAGAGACCCTGTCATCCTGTCTGCCATCTACAAATGTCTCCTCCCCATCTAAAATGGATTGGAACTCAACCTTGCCTCACATCTCCCAGATCGAGTGAGCGAAAGATCGAGAGAGCGAGAGAGCGAGAGAGAGAGAGAGCGAGAGAGCGAGAGAGAATAGTCATGGAATAAGACAGTGGATCTCCAGCAGAGTCCTTTCTCCTGCTCTATCAATTACAGACAATAAGACACTAATCCACCACTGCTGTTACACACACACACACACACACACACACACACACACCACAGCCAAGCCCTTGTCCAGCCCATATACCAGGTTTAGTATCACGATACTCTATACCATCATGATAATTGATACCAAAACGATACCAAAACGAGACAGATCTTTTGAGTTCAATATCATTACATTTGAAATGTTTGATGTACATTTTTCAGCCACATATGCATTAACTAATCAATTATATAATCATACAATGAATTTGACTTTGTTTTTACCTATCTAACTATCAAAACAACATAATGGTAATCATTTATTTGAATGGTACATCTGTCTTGATAAACTGGGTAAATCAAGATGTAGCTTAGGTCTATTCACAATACAGCTGAATGCATATTCAATAGGAGTGTGTGAATGCATTGAGTTATTGAGCTTGTTTTGGCTGATTCCAAGAAACTGCAGATGACAAACAATCAGTTTCCTTTACATTTGGGACATATTTATTGTTCTGATCAACAACATTTGCATAGAAGAAGCAATCTCTTCTTATATAAGACCTATTTAAGACCTAATGACATCATTCACACACAGTGAGAGAGACAGGAGAGACGAGACTGACTCAACGGTAGAAATAATGTAAAGCACAAAGCCTTATTATTATTATTCGCCAAACAGCTTTCAAACCGATGTATGTTTTTTTCAAGAGTCTAATTCTATTTCTACTGACATCAACTTCTGGAGATCGCAGTGGGGAAATGATTTATGGCTCTCTCACGGTTCATGAGTGTAACGTCTGCTTCCAACTCGCACTCTCAAACACATAGATCCCCTGAACGCAGCTCACTCTCCAGATCCCAATCACCTGAATTCTGATCACCTATTTACACAGCTGTATGTCATTATCACACACTATTTAGTTCAGTTCTTTGTGAGTTATTGTTTGTTTTGTGACACACTTCTATTCGGAGCTCTGGTTTTCCCGTGATTTAATCCTCCCGTGTATGATAGTTTTGGCCTGCCTCACTAACGACGCCTTTTGCCTATTCCCTGCCTGTACTTTAGCCTATCGGATTTCCTGTTATCTACCTATTTCCTGATCTCCCGGATGACGTTACTAACCTTTTCCCTGCCTGTATTGTTGCCTGTTTGGACCCCCTGTGTATGACCTTCTGCCTGCCCCTGGACCCAGCTACCTGCCTCCTCCTGTGGTCCTTTACAATAAACACCTGCTGCGCCCTGCGCTTGAAACCAGCTCTGTCTCCCATCGTGTTCATTAAATGAGTCACCACTCTAAAGAATAATTTCAATGGAAATATATTGCACTCAGATTGTTACCCTTCTGGTCACTTTATTTTTCCTGTAATCAACAATGACATTACTATTATTATTATTACTAACATTTCTGGGTACAATTCTAAACTTAAAAAATGATCAGTTAATATTTGGAAAAGCATATTCTCCATTGGCTAACCAAGTTCCCTAATGCTTTACTTAAAATAGGTGGGGATTGGAATATTGCTCAGAATCATTTAATTGATAGATGGCCTCCGGGACAGTCAACTTCTAGGAAGACAAGTTTGAGGCAGTTTATAGAAAGGTTTGATATTACAGCTATTTGAAGAGTGAAGTTTCCTAATGACAGGTCTTTCACTTGGCGTAGTAAGGCACGCTCCACACAATCACGCATTGATTTTTGGTTGGAATTTTTTTAATAAAGAGTATTTCTGTCGGGAGTGGGGCGCTAGCGCCCCGGCACTCCCTGAGTAGTTTTAACATCCTGGCCACTCCCCTTACTGACCATAGAGCTAATTACACGGAGTGTACAAAACATTACATCGACCCAGTGCAAGGGAGTCAGTGAAAATAAAAAGGGGGTCTGGAGAAGGCAAAAGATTTAAGTGCCTTTGAACAGGGTATAGAAGTAGGTGGCAGGTGCACCGGTTTGAGTGAGTCAAGAACTGCAACGCTGCAGGTTTTTCATGCTCAACAGTTTCCCATGTGTATAAAGAATGGGCCAGCATCCATGTGGAACGCTTTCGACATGTTGTAGTCCATGCCCTGATGAATTGAGGCTGATCTGAGGGCAAAAGGTTGTGCAACGCACATTAGGAGGGTGTTCCTAATGTTTTGTACACTCAGTGTATATTTGACTCTGTAAAGAACAATCTCAGCTAACGCTCAGCACACAGAGTGCCTTCAGAAAATATTCACACCCCTCAACACTCTACTCAACAAATTGGATGCAGTCTATCACAGTGCCATCCGTTTTGTCACCAAATCTCCAAATGCTACCCACCTCTGCGACCTGTATGCTCTCGTTGGCTGGCCCTCGCTTCATACTCGTCGCCAATCATACTGGCTCCAGGTCATCTACAAGTCTTTGCTAGGTAAAGCCCCGCCTTATCTCAGCTCACTGGTCACCATAGCAGCACCCACCCGTAGCACGCGCTCCAACCGGTATATCTCACTGGTCACCCCCAAAGCCAATTCCTCCTTTGGCCGCCTTTCCTTCCAGTTCTCTGCTGCCAATGACTGGAACGAACTACAAAAATCACCGAAGCTGGAGACTCATATCTCCCTCACTAGCTTTAAGCACCAGCTGTCAGTGCAGCTCACAGATCTCTGCACCTGCACATAGCCCATCTGTAAACAGCCCATCCTACTACCTCATCCCCATACTGTATTTATTTATTTATTATGCTCCTTTGCACCCCAGTAACTTGCACATTTATCTTCTGCACATCTACCATCCCAGTGTTTAATTGATATATTGTAATTACCTCGCTACCATGGCCTATTTATTGCCCTACCTCCCTTATCTTACCTCATTTGCACTCACTGTATACACACTTATTTATATATTTGAAAAACAAATCTACTGTGTTATTGGCTGTATGTCTGTGTATTCCATGTGTAACTCTGTGTTGTTGTATGTACCAAACTGCTGTGCTTTATCTTGGCCAGGTCGTAGTTGTAAATGAGAACTTGTTCTCAACTTGCCTACCTGGTTAAATAAAGGTAAAATATATATTTTTTTAAATCTTTTCCACATTTTGTTGTGTTACAGCCTGAATTAATAAAGTATTTAATTGAGATGTGTAACTGGCTTACACATAATACACTATAATGTCGAAGTGGAGTAGAAACATTTCATAAAATGTCATAAAAAATGAAAAGCTGAAATGTCTTGAGTCAATAAGTATTCAACCCCTTTGTTATGCAAGCCTAAATAAGTTCAGGAGTAAACATTTGCTTTACAAGTCACAAAATAAGTTATAAGTTGATGGGATGCATCAAAGCTGGGACCAAGAGACTGAAAAACAGCTTCTATCTCATGGCCGTCAGACTGTTAAACAGCCATCACTATCATTGAGTGGCTGCTGCCAACATACTGACTCAAATCTCTAGCCACTTTAATAACAGAAAATTGGTTATAACAAATGCATCACTAGTCACTTTAAACAATGCCACTTTATATAATGTTTACATATCCTACATTACTCATCTCATATGTATATACTGTACTCTATACCATGTACTTCATCTTGTCTATGCCGTTCGGCCATCGCTCATCCATATATTTATATGTACATATTCATATTAATTCCTTTACACTTGTGTGTAAAGGGTAGTTGTGAAATTGTTAGATTACTTGTTAGATATTACTGCACGGTTGGAACTAGAAGCACAAGCATTTTGCTACACTCACATTAACATCTGCTAACCATGTGTATGTGACCAATACAATTTGATTTGATTTTGATTTGATGCTGTCCTTCGGCATGACCGGGTTGATGCTGGCCGTCCAGTGTCTGTGTTCTTTTGCCCATCTTAATCTTTATTTTTATTGGACAGTCTGAGATATGGACTTTTCTTTGCAATTCTGCCTAGAAGGCCAGCATCCCGGAGTCGCCTCTTCACTGTTGATGTTGAGACTGGTGTTTTGAGGGTACTATTTAATGAAGCTGCCAGTTGAGGACTTGTGAGGTGTCTTTTACTCAAACTAGACACTCTAATGTACTTGTCCTCTTGCTCAGTTGTGCACCGGGGCCTCCCACTCCTCTTTCTATTCTGGTTAGAGCCAGTTTACTCTGTTCTCTGAAGGGAGTAGTACACAGCATTGTACCAGATCTTCAGTTTCTTATGTACTTTTACCTATGTACTTTTTGAAGATTATTGCCTGTCTGTCATTTACTATCACAGGGGGGGAAATAAGGAAATAATAAAAAGTTGGTCCTGTTGAAAGTCTTTCAGAGGACAAATCTGTTCTGATTGATCTACAACACAAGTTGGATGATAGGTTTCAACTGAAAGCAAAAGGTGTCTTTGTCAGATCTAGAATGATGAACAAAATTCATTTAATTTTTTCAGTTTAGAGAAATACCACTCTAAAAAGAATACCATTCAACAAATTAATGGTGTCATCACAGATGATCCCAAACTAATAAAAAGCTTTTGTTTTCTCTTCTACAGAAATGTAAATAGTAAAAAAAAGAAATATCGGGAACAGTGTGATTACCAATTTTCCCTCTAAGCTGTGAGTGTGTGTGGGAGCGCAGTAGCCCCCAGACTGCCAAGCACCTCACTCCAGAGAGAAGCTCGAGATTGAACTTCACTCAACTTTGTAGAGTTTTTACTCTCAGTTAACACTATCAACGTTTCCCTTTACTATGGTAATTGTGATCAAATCAATGCAATATTAGACACTTTCCATGCAACATTCCGAAGACAAAACAAACTATGGAAGTGTTCTAAGGCACTGCATCTCAGTGCTAGAGCTGTCACTACAGACCCTGGTTCCATCCCGAGCTGTATCACAACCAGCCGTGATTGGTAGTCCCATAGGGCGGCACACAATTGACACAGTGTCTTTCAGGTTAGGGAAGGGTTTGGCCGGGTTACGCCATCATTGTAAAATAAAATTTGTTCTTAACTGACTTGCCTAGTTAAATAAAGGTTACATAAAAAAAAAATTAAGTAGGCAGAACACATCGGAGAAAGATTCTATTGGATTGGCATGCACGACTCAGCCCGTACTCTACACAGACCAGTGCGGCATAACCAATCAGAGCTGCAGTAGGCCGATATGCAACTAGACCATTGCCATATGTGGATATGTGCCATTTACTTTGAACTGGACTGTGTTTACACTACAGCATGAGTGGTGGTGAGTAGATGAGCTTGTTTTGAGATCAAAGCGAGAGCTGCATGTAGCCACTTGTGCACAATTTGTTCATATCCTTAGCCCAGTTATAGATCATTTGTAGTCAGCAATAGTGGAGAGATTGTATATATTTGTATATATATGTATATATTTCTAGACAACTTTGAAAAGGGAGTCTGGTGAAGAGCTTTTTTTTGTCTTAAAGGGGCAGTGTTGCATTTTGAGACAGGCTTGACTAGGCTACGTAACCAATAGGCAGAGGGTAGCATAATTTGTCTGATTCTCTGTAATAATGGAATGGGAATAATAATGCATTTTATTTTGTAAAGTGGTTTCTTGCATCAAACAACACAACAACATTTTCCGTCACCTCCTTGACTGAAGAACAAGTGCATAAACAGGTTCATGTCTGATGAAATGTAGGGTTTCATTGAACACCACACATTGGCTGCTACTGTAGGCTGAATGATAGAACAGCTATTTCCATGTTAAAATGTTATTGGATGCATCTCCACTGTTTTTGATGGTAGGCCAATCTGGTAGGCCTAGATTATGATCAAATAGCCACAGCAGCCTACCTGGCCACTGTTAAAACTGTAACTTAAAGCGGGTACAGCCTCAGTGTTAACAGTAAAACTGTAACTTAAAGCGGGTACAGCCTCAGTGTTCACAGTAAAACTGTAACTTAAAGCGGGTACAGCCTCAGTGTTCACAGTAAAACATTAACTTAAAGTGGGAACAGCCTCAGTGTTCACAGTAAAACTGTAACTTAAAGCGGGTACAGCCTCAGTGTTCACAGTAAACTGTAACTTAAAGTGGGTACAGTCTCAGTGTTCACAGTAAAACTGCAACTTAAAGTGGGTACAGCCTCAGTGTTCACAGTAAACGCACACTGGAAGTTGCACAGAATGTCCACAACATTCAAGTTTGCTCTCAGCAGACCTGAAATTTGCTCAGTGCCGAAATAAATTAGAGGGAACATTGGTGATGACCCTATTATAGTTGAAGAGATTTATTCTATAGATTCATTCTATTGAACACCTTAAATATAAGAATAAGTCTCCTGGGACTGATGGTATATCTGCTGAGTTTTACACAACTTTTTCTCAACAGTTTCTGTTGGAGGTATTTTCAGAAAGTATTGTAAATAATGCTCTCCCTCCCAGTTTGAACTAAAGGTCTGTTTACATTGATCCCTAAGCCCAAGAAAGACTTGCTTCTCCCGGATAATTGGCATCCAATCTGTCTTCTCAACAGCGACTACAAAATATTAGCCTCTATATTTGCAAAAAGGAATGAAAGTGGTATTGGACTCAATTGTAGAGGAGACCCAGTCTAGCTTCACAAGGAACAGACATGCATTAATATCTAATAGTATCGGACTGGTGTTCATTAAACCATATTGACTATTCTTATCTAATCTTTGAAGATTAGTTTTATTGTCTTCTAAGACTTGTATAAAGCCTTCGACACAATAGGGCATGAATTTATATTTTTCTCCCTTGAGAAATTTGTTTTTCTGTGAATTCTGCTTGCAACCCAACTTCTTACTACTTTTATTAAAAAGAGTGAAATAAAGGGATCTCCATTGCTGACAGAGATGTTATCATAAATCAGCTTGCAGATACTGACCAGATTCCTAGAGCAGTCGATGTGATAAATATATCATAGCAAAGGGTCTGAATACTTATTTAAATTAGGTATTTTTGTCTATTATTTTTTTTGACATCTGCAAAAATTTCTAAAAAACAAGTTTTTATTCGTCATTGTTGTTTATTGTGTGTAGATTGATAAGGGGAAAAACGATTTAATCCATTTTAAAATAAGGCTGTAATGTAACAACATTTTGAAAAAGTCAAGGGGTCTGAATACTTTCCGAATGCACTGTATAATATTGTTATGGTTTGTTTGTTTGTACACTTCCTGTTTTGTGCAACAAAAACCAAAAATATATATACACTACCGTTCAAAAGTTTGGGGTCACTTAGAAATGTCCTTGTTTTTGAAAGAAAAGCAAAAAAGATTGCCCATTAAAATAACATCAAATTGAAATACAGTGAAGACATTGTTAATGTTGTAAATGACTATTGTAGCTGGAAACGAAGGATAGACGTGACTGAGGTGAAGGATAGACGTGACTGAGGCGAGGGAGACAAATGATCAAATAAAGATTTTTGGCAATTATTGTTTTTGGTGACAATCATTTTTGAAGTCAGCATATTTTGCTTTATGGTTTGCATGCTATCACAAAAAAAGTATTATTGGTAGTGAATTGGTGTTATATTCAGCTTTAAGATAGCAAGGAAAGTTAGCTTACAAAGCTGGAAGCTACCTGTGCTTTATTGCATTGTAAAGTGTTCTAGACATTGTTTTGCGTACAGTAATGAACAGTTTCAACATGTCTACGTGTCGTGTTGCATTATTCAAGTGTGTTAACATCTGTTCTGCATGAGTGGGGAGCTAACATGATGCAGCCTAGACTCCCAGTGAGTTCAGCGGTTCCTCAGGACAGACTAGAGCCAGTATGAGAGGGGAGCCATCATGATGCAGCCCAAACTCCCAGTGAGTTCAATGGTTCCTCAGGACAGGCTACAGCTACCAATGACTAGGTGGAGCAGGCACAGTACGCTCGCACTATAAGGGGACATCGGCTGCGCTGATAGACAGACTTCATCCACTCTCAATGAGTAAAGTACGCGAGATACATTTGATAGAAGTACCGAATGTAACAAAAATTCTAGTACCGAACCATTTTTCCTGTTCTAATATTGGAAAAGTACAGAAGTTTCGATACACCGTGCAACATTAGTCTGTAACTATCCAGCTTTCACACAGTCTGAGAGACAGAGACAGAGACAGAAAGAGAGAGAGCGAGATAGTGAGAGAGTGATACCAATCAACACTGTTTTATCACACAGAGTCCCCAACAGTCCTTGTTTCATATCAACACCACTGGGCACACAATGGCAGCCCAGTCCGTCAAGATCTCATAATTTCCCTTCGAAATTTGACGTCTATTTTTTTATTGCATTAATTCCACGTGGTTACAGGATATAGGGTTAAAATAGAAACATATCAAAGATTTAGGTTTAGGCCTGGGAATTGCCAGGGACCTCAAGATAGAATATTATCACGATACTTAGGTGCCGATACAATATGTATTGCGATTCTCATGATTCTATACAGTATGTATTGTGATTCGATACTGCGATTTCATTGCGATTTGATGTTCCAAACATATTGCTCACCATATGTCTGCTGCAGAGAGACAAGATTGAACATAAGAAAACAAGTTTTGATCGGCCAGGGAAATAAAACTTGCAATATTGTCAAAATGATACGATATACAGTGCTTTCAGAAAGTATTCACACCCCTTAACTTTTTTCCACATTTTGTTGTGTTACAGCCTGAATTTAGAATTGATTAAATTACACATTTTTTGTCACTGGCCTACACAGAATACCCCTAAATGTCAAAGTGGAATTCAGTTTTTTGACATTTTTACAAATTAATAAAATACAAAAAGGTGATAATGTCTTGAGTCAACCCCTTTGTCTCGCCTACTCCGCTCCCCCTGTCCTGCGCTCAACATCACCGGTCTACTAACCACTGGTCCTGGCACCATCATTATGCGCACCTGCTCCCCATCATTACGCACACCTGGACCTCATCACCTTGATTACCTTCCCTTTATTTAGCCCTCCGTAGCCTCAGTCATGAGGCAGTATTGGTGTTGTCTCTTTTAGTATGCTTCTCTTGTTTTCTTTATCTGCCTTTTATTATTATTAAACTCACCTTGTGCACCTGCTTCCTGACTCCCAGCGAATATGTTACATCCTTTGTTATGGCAAGCCTAAATAAGTTCAGGAGTGAACATTTGCTTAACAAGTCACATAATAAGTTGCATGGACTCACTCTGTTTGCAATAATAGTGTGTTACATTATTCTACTTCATCTTTGTACCCCACACATACAATTATCTGTACGGTCCCTCAGTTGAGCAGTGAATTTCAAACACAGATTCAACCACAAAGACCAGGGAGGTTTTCCAATGCCTTGCAAAGAAGGGCACCTATTGGTAGATGGGTAAAAATGAAAAAAGCAGACATTGACTATCCTTTTGAGCATGGTGAAGTTATTAATTACACTTTGGATGGTGTAACAATACACCCATTCACTACAAAGATACAGGAGTCAGTTGCCGAAGAAGATGGAAACCGCTCAGGGATTTCACCATGATGCCAATGGTGACTTTAAAACAGTTACAGAACTGATTAAGGCTGTGATAGGAGAAAAAATATTCCAAAACATGCATCATGTTTGCAACAAGTGTTATGTTTGGGGCAAATCCAATACAACACATTACTGAGTACCACTCTCCATATTTTCAAGCATAGTGGTAGCTGCATCATGTTATGGGTATGCTTGTAATCATTAAGAACTGGAGAGATTTTTCTGATAAAAAAGAAATGGCATGGAGCTAAGCACAGGCAAAATCCTAGAGGAAATTCTGGTTCAGTTTGCTTTCCACCAGACACTGGGAGATGAATACACCTTTCAGCAGGACAATAACCTAAAACACAAGGCCAAATCTACATTGGAGTTGCTTACAAATAAGACAGTGAATCATTCTGAGTAGCCAAGTTACAGTTTTGACTTAAATCTACTTGAAAATCTATGGCAAGACCTAAAAATGGTTGTCTATCGATGGATGAACAACCAATTTGACAGAGCTTGAAGAATTAAAAAAAAAGATTAATGGGCAAATATTGTACAGTCCAGTAGTGCAAAGCTGTTAGAGACTTACTGAGAAAGACTCACAGTTGTAATCGCCACCAAAGGTGATTCTAACATGTATTGATTCATAGGTGTGAATATGTAATATGTAAATATGTAAATTAGATATTTCATTTTCAATACATTTGCAAACATTTCTAAAAACATATTTTCACTTTGTCATTATGGGGAATTGTGTGTAGATGGGTGAGAAAAAAATTACTAAATGTGGAATAAGTCAAGGGGTATGAATACTTTCTGAAGGCACTGTATCGTTCAAAATAATATCCGTATATGTAATTGTATGGATTTGTTTCCACCATCACTAGTTACGTTTAGGTATTAATTCCAAGTGGTTAAGGTCAGGGCTATGGTTTGGGGAAGGCTTGAAGCTTAATAATGAACAATTATGTGCTATTACCATCAGGTATCATCAGTATTCACAGTATTCTCGCGGCTTGCTAGATCATTGTGAACTGCGGTGGAGCAGTGGTCTAAGCAATGCCCTCCATCTCCAAGCATCACCAGTTTGTGCCCAGTGCTGGGCAATCTTTTTTTTTCTTTTTTTTTTGTGAGCGCTGTGAAGGCATTTATCGATGTTCTCAGGACCTTTTTAAGTGTCTGAAATCGAAATATATTTCTAGTGATCAGGCTGGCCCAGTCACAGCCTTCTACAGTCAGAGGGAAGTCACCAACAGTTCTTCATTTAGAAATAACAAAGCTGCCCTCAGCAGTAGCAGCTAGCGAGAGAGGGTAGCCGAGGATGACTTTGCCAAATTTGGTCTTGATAAGACAGCAGCTGTATCCTTAATTCAACACATACACCAACACACGACCACACTTAATTTACTTCCCCCATTGCCTTTTTTGATCATGTATTCCATTCCATCTCCAGGCAAGCCAGTAAATGATCGTGTCTTTTCATTTCCCTCTGTTATTCTTGATTCAATTTTCCAAATTAACCACAGAGCTTTAGTCCTCGGGACAAATTCCACATAGTGGAAATTGGCCTGGCTCAACCGTAGAAAACAAGTTATTGGGCCTCAATAAGACACACAACTCTGGGACGATTGAAAGAAGGTTTAGACAGAGATTTCTCTTAAGAAAGACCAGGTAATCCACATGGAATTCAACTGTTCCAATAGTTCCATTAAACTCCATTTACCAAGATGAGATCCATGGGGATTCCATTAGGTTCACAGTGCAGATGTACTTCCTGAGGGATCTGGACATCACATAGACCTCCCTCATTTCATTGTTGACAAAGATCAGTTATGTTCTCAAGCTAAGCTAACACAGCAACCCCTTGTCCCTCTTCCTGATAATGATAGCGTCATATACACCTCACAGGCGTTGGAGACAGTACATCTCTGATGTTCTAGATTTTCTCTATGTGTGTGGTAAAACTTTTGAGTGCACACATACACAAACTCTTATCTGGTAGTACTCACAGGCATTTGTGACGGCGAAGCTATTAGCTGTCTCGATGTTGTCGACATGGGGTACCAGGTTGAATGGAGCCTCTGTGGCATTGGGGCTGGTGTTGTGCAGAAAGATAGCCAATCGAAACGCTGTGTACTCTTGATCCGTGTTCCTGATAAACAGACCACCTAGACAAGGAGAAAAAAAGAGATGGATTTTAACTGTGCTTCATTGGCACAGGGTGTCTCAAACTCGGTCCTGGGCTGTTTTGGTTTTTGACCTAGCACTACACCACATTCAAATAACCAACTAATCATCAAGCTTTGATTATTTGAATCAGCTGTGTAGTGCTAGGGCAAAAACCAAAACTTCCATCCAGGACCGAGTTTGAGAAACCCTGCATTGGGATATATGGGGGAGAGTGGAGAGAAAGATATGGTAGAAAATGGGGAGATAGGGAGATATGGCTGAGAGGGGGGGTTATTCTGAAATCTGTAGAGAGAGGGAGAGAGTAAGACAGATGAAGAGAGTAAGACAGAGGGAGATAGAGAGAGAGAGAGAGAGAGAGAGAGAGAGAGAGAGAGAGAGAGAGAGAGAGAGAGAGAGAGAGAGAGAGAGAGAGAGTAAGATAGAGGGAGAGATACATCAGAAAGTAAGGTGGCAGATAAACAGAGGGACAGTGGCGGGGAGGGTGAGAGGGAGCAGGGAAATTATGACAGGGGAGGAGGGAGGAAGGGAGAAGGCAAGGCAGCAGGGCAACCACCTCCAATTGGCATGTCAATCACAAACATCCCAAACATCACCTCAAATGACATGCCATTCACAAACATCCCAAACATCACCTCAAATGACATGCCATTCACAAACATCCCAAACATCACCTCAAATGGCATGCCATTCACAAACATCCCAAACATCACCTCAAATGGCATGCCATTCACAAACATCCCAAACATCACCTCAAATGGCATGCCAGTAAGTAAGTAGCTTTAGCTTGTGCGAGCCAGAACACAGGAGCCTATCTCCTGTTTTTGTAGCGCAAGGCAGCTTGGTGTAAAAGTACATCCCCTGGATAGGACGCTAGTCTATTGCAGGACCTTGCCCCCAATCTATCTTCTTAACGCTGAGTGCCAAGCAGAGATGCATCAAGTCAGATTTATACAGTCTTTGTTATGACTCGGCCAGGGATTGAAATCACAGCCTTCCAATATTAGAGTGAAACACTCTAATCACAAGGGCATTCCAAACATCACCTCAAATACATGTCATTTACAAACATGTCAAACATCACCTAAAATGGAATATCATTCACAAACAACCCAAACATCATTTAAAATGACATGTCATTCACAAACATCCCAAACATCACCTCAACTGACATGTCATTCATAGAAATCCCAAACAATGCCTCAACTGACATGTCATTCCCAGACATCCAACAGTAGTGCAATAGAATTCAGACACCAAGCGTAGAGTCTACACTGCTTAGGGTATTACTGAAGCATGAATGCAACTCACGATCACTGATCTTTCCTCTGCATTAATTACAGTAACACAAGTTTATTTCTAAGCCGTTGAATGCAACATGACATGTTATTTTTACATTCTCCAAGAAATTGATTTCCCTCTGCCTTAAGTTCCATCCCACTTACGTGCATTGAAGCGATATGCAAATGCCTTCTCAAGTGAACAGTCATACTGTGTGCTGTCCTGTCCTGGGCTTGGCTGTGGTGTGTGTGTGTGTGTGTGTGTGTGTGTGTGTGTGTGTGTGTGTGTGTGTGTGTGTGTGTGTGTGTGCGTGTGTGTGCGTGTGTGCGTGTGTGCGTGTGTGCGTGTGTGTGTGTGTGTGTGTGTGTGTGTGTGTGTGTGCGTGCGTGTGCGCGTGTGTGTGTGTGTGTGTGTATCCAGCAGACCATATAAGCATATTAACTTTATCGGCAGCTCAGTGAAAAGAGCGAGACAGAGTCAGAGGCCAGAGTCTCATTACAGTGCCTCTCCTCCTGCATCCCACAAGGAGTGATGCAGAGCATACATTAACACACACCTCTAGAACAGAGCACTGAGTGTTTGTAGTGTGTGTGTGTGTGTGTGTGTGTGTGTGTGTGTGTGTGTGTGTGTGTGTGTGTGTGTGTGTGTGTGTGTGTGTGTGTGTGTGTGTGTGTGTGTGTGTGTGTGTGTGTGTGTGTGTGTGACTGTTATAGGACGGGGTATATAACTGACGCAGGGCAGTGGATCATGTTTAATTTAATAGAAACTTTGATCAGGGTCTAGGCTGTGCTGAAGGGTTCGGGCTCGGATCGGGTAGATAGGGTTATCCTGCTATGTATGGCACGGGAGGATGCTGCAGTGGCGATCTGACTCAGAACAGCACGGAACAATGCACGCTAAAACATTCATGAGCGCAGGATGCCCGTTTTAAACTACAAATAACGCGAAAGACTGGAAGAGCGAGACAGAGACAAAACGGAAGAGAGAAAGAGAGAGAGAGAGAGAGAGAGAGAGAGAGAGAGAGAGAGAGAGAGAGAGAGAGAGAGAGAGAGATTTAGCCTTCCGTTCTCACGGCGGGAAAACAATTACCACAATTATGAATAATCATCTGAGTCACATCTGCCGAGAAACATACAAGGTTTTCCCTCTGTAGGCTACTTAATGAACAGAAATAACGGCAATTCAAATCCACTTAGATAAATACACATGATTGTGGAAGAAAACTATTTAAAAGATGTCTTAAAACCTCGGATATAACAGCGCTCTGTTCTAGACGCAGTGTGTATTTTGAAAGGTCTTTAGCCTACTCACCTATCTGAACGCTGCTGGGGAAAGCCCCAGTCGCCAGCCCCCACAGGGCGGAAAACACCCCGAGAAAGTGTGGGTAAATAATCCTCATTTTCCGTCCCTTAACAACTGTGGAGATACATAGAGGAGGAGGACACAAGGCGAGAGAGAAGAAGGGAAAAGAGAAAATGAAGCCCGAGTTTTAGCAATCCATAGTGGGCTTGTTCCCCCCGCAGTGTCCGCGATCTGTCAGGCTTGGTAAACGTAGCACATGCAAGATGGGTGGAAGAGAGAGCGAGAGGGAAAAGAGAGAGGAAAAACTCGCCAGTGGTGAAGAGCGTCTACAGCCTGCATGGAAGGATTGGACATGCGCTCTCTCTCTCTCTCTCTCTCTCTCTCTCTCTCTCTCTCTCTCTCTCTCTCACACACACACACACACACTCTCCACCCGCCCCTTCTTCAATCTCTGTTTTCCCAACCTCTCTTCTTTAACTCGCTATTACGGTAAATCAAACAGCTCCTTTGATAATGATTCGTCTTGTTTAGACCGCGGAAAGGGCTATAATCGTTAACCGCGTTGCGGCGGGGATGTGGCGTGTGTGTGGAGGCGATTCAGGTGCTTTTATGGACAGTGTCACTTCACCAGTGACAGAGGCCATTATTTTAAAACACTCTTTTGGGGATTCTATAGCCTGATAATTGCGCCTAAGCACGTAGGCTACCGCATAGGCTACACCCTACGTGAGTTGTGTGCGGGAATTGATTCCAACTCGAAGCGCGCGCTGTCTCTCCTCCCTCTTTCTCTCTCTCTGTATGTGCGTGTTACTTGCACGCACCAATGGGATCTAACCCTTACCCCCGCCCTGCGCCGTTTTTCCCGCCACAGACCCATCCATCTCCTCACACCCATTAGAACGCATGGCTAAACAAGCCCCCTGTGAGAGCAGATGAAGGAGCGTGAGTAGGAGAGAGAGAGGTAGTCGAATAAAACGTGTGTTTTATTTTCTGTCCCGAGTGAGAATATGCCGGTGCAGAGCATCAGCTGTGACTCGCTTCTTATTCATAACCATTAGAGCCGCCGGTAAACCGACAGACTGACAGATGGGCTGGGATCACGGATAGAAACGGTTATATTTCACTGAGTAAAACGGAACGAATCTTTCTCTGGTCTCTCAATGACCACAGCTTCCTGTCTGTGTGGGCGCTAGCCTTCATTCAACCCCGAGCGGAGCTAAATCATTTCCAGTGAACACTAATAATGGTCCAACTTCACACACAGCATTAGCTTGCCGCTGTCCATGGTGCTGAAATCCCACTGAGAACCAGGGGAGACTGTAGACTAGCTAGGCGTTAAACGTTTTGAAGTATACACCTTTAGCATACCATTCAGCTTATTCAGCTTATGTTTGCCCCTGAGCTATACACAGAGTTGTGAGCCAAGAGAGTTGGCCACAGTGGGCAAAAAGAACAGTGACTTTCTATTCCAAATAAGCACATCAGAACGTCTTTGGCTACACCAGAACACTTGTGATTAAGCCTGTGAAGGTGATAGGCTAAGGCTTTTTCACTGCATAGGAGATGTATCTATGCCTGGTGTGCAATCAGCAACGATGTATAGTGTAACGTCTGCTTCCAGCTCACACTCTCAAACACATAGATCCCCTGAACGCAGCTCACTCTCCAGATCCCAATCACCTGTATTCTGATCACCTGTTCACGCACCTGTATGTCATTATCACACACTATTTAGTTCAGTTCTTTGTGAGTTATTGTTTGTTTTGTGACACACTTCTATTCGGAGCTCTGGTTTTCCCGTGATTTAATCCTCCCGTGTATGATAGTTTTGGCCTGCCTCACTAACGACGCCTTTTGCCTATTCCCTGCCTGTACTTTAGCCTATCGGATTTCCTGTTATCAACCTATTTCCTGATCTCCCGGATGACGTTACTAACCTTTTCCCTGCCTGTATTGTTGCCTTTTTGGACCCCCTGTGTATGACCTTCTGCCTGCCCCTGGACCCAGCTACCTGCCTCCTCCTGTGGTCCTTTACAATAAACACCTGCTGCGCCCTGCGCTTGAAACCAGCTCTCTGTCTCCCATCGTGTTCATTACATATAGCTATATAGCCTGCCATACTTGGTGGATGTGAATGAATGGAAAAGGCTTTCTGCTCAGTATAGACCCAGTAGTTGGTTGAAATCAATGAGCCATTGTTCTCCCTCAGCACCCCTCTCAGCCTGAGAGAGATGACTCTCCTCCTCTGTCACCCTGGACGGCTGAGTCACACACACACACACACACACACACACACACACACACACACACACACACACACACACACACACACACACACACACACACACACACACACACACACACACACACACACACACACACACACACACACACACACACACACACACACACACACACACACACACACCCAGCACTCTACAGGTTATAACTCACCCCAGCAGCGTGGAGCTAACTGACTGTTAAATGGCCTGTGACATCATCCGTGTCCGTTAGCAGCCCTCTATGGATCAGGATCACAGACCTCATCCTACATCACCCTCGGACACCTCATCCTACGCTTTCATCAACCTACATCACCCTCAGACACCTCATCCTACGCTTCTTCATCCTACATCATCCGCAGACACACCAGCTCCATCCTCTGCCTGACCTGAGGCCAACACGGAGGGTGCCATTTTTCATGTGGTGCAGCACTGTCACTGATTGCATTCTACTCCTCACTTATAGAAGCTGAGAGGCCTAGACCTTTATGACCCAACAGGTAGCTGTAACAGTAGGGTCACATGTTCAAGCCATGCTTCAACAGTTAAATATATCACTGTACACTTCTAGTCCTCACCTCCTTGAGTATAAATACTCAACTAGCACCAGTATTCCTGAACGTTGCCATTGACATTGGCACTGATCGTGTATATTGTGTTAATTCTCGTGTCTTTTCCATTTTATCTGACTTAGATATTGATGTTGTGCTCTTCGAACTCCACTGTTAATCTTAAGGATTAGCCCCTTTTTGAAACTTTTTTTGCCTAAAATGACATACCCAAATCTAACTGCCTGTAGCTCAGGCCCTGAAGCAAGGATACGCATATTCTTGGTACCATTTGAAAGGAAACACTTTGACGTTTATGTAAATGTGGAAGTAATGTAGTAGAATATAACACAATATATCTGGTAAAATATATTGGGGCGGCAGGGTAGCCTAGTAACTGAAAGGTTGCAAGTTCAAATCCCCCAGCTGACAAGGTACAAATCTGTTGTTCTGCCCCTGAACATGCAGTTAACCTACTGTTCCTAGGCCGTCATTGAAAATAAGAATTTGTTCTTAACTGACTTGCCTAGTAAAAGATAAGAAAAAACAAAACCGTTCTTTTGTATTTTTTTTGCACCATCATCTTTTAAATGCAAGAGAAAGGCCATAATGTATTATTCCAGGCCAGGTGCATTTTAGATTGTTGTTGTACAAAATGTTGTATCAAGACTGCCCAAATGTGTCTAATTTGTTTATTAATAGATTTTACTGTTCAAAATTGTGTCCTCAAACAATAGCATGGTAATCTTTCACTGTAATATCTACTGTACATTGGACAGTGCAGTTAGATTAACAAGAATTTAAGCTTTCTGCCAATATCAGATATGTCTATGTCCTGGGAAATAATGCTAATTGCATTAGTCTACGTTAGCTCAACCGTCCCGTGGAAGGGACACCAATCCCGAAGAAGTTTTAAGTAAAAACTTTACATCTGCTGCATCATGTGACAAATACACTTTGATTTGATTTTGATGTGATTCCATGGAAGACAGGCATTGCAATATATTGGGTGATACTGTTGCTGCACTTGCACTCCGCTCCAATGAGTCAACACATAATCCCAGTAATACCTCTCAATGGGAAAGACCCCTCAGAACCCTGAGACAATGGGAAAGACTCGTCAGGACCCTGAGACAATGGGAAAGACTCCTCAGGACCCTGAGACAATGGGAAAGACCACTCAAAACCCTGAGACAATGGGAAAGACTCCTCAGGACCCTGAGACAATGGGAAAGACCCCTCAGAACCCTGAGACAATGGAAAAGACTCCCCAGAGCCCTGAGACAATGGGAAAGACCCCTCAAAACTCTGAGACAGTGGGAAAGACCCCTCAGAACCCTGAGATAAGGGGAAAGACCCCTCAGAAGCCTGAGACAATGGGAAAGACTCCTCAGAACCATGAGACAATGGGAAAGACTCCTTATAACCCTGAGACAGTGAGAAAGACCCCTCAGAACCCTGAGATAAAGAGAAAGACCCCTCAGAACCATGAGATAAAGAGAAAGACCCCTCAGAACCCTGAGACAATGGGAAAGACTCCTCAGAACCCTGAGAAAAGGGAAAGACCCCTCAGAACCATGGGACAATGGGAAAGACTCCTCAGAACCATGAGACAATGGGAAAGACTCCTTATAACCCTGAGACAGTGAGAAAGACCCCTCAGAACCCTGAGAAAAGGGAAAGACCCCTCAGAACCCTGAGACAATGGGAAAGACTCCTCAGAGCCATGAGACAATGGGAAAGACTCCTCAGAACCATGAGACAATGGGAAAGACTCCTCAGAACCCTGAGACAATGGGAAAGACCCCTCAGAACCATGAGACAATGGGAAAGACTCCCCAGAACCATGGGACAATGGGAAAGACTCCTCAGAACCATGAGACAATGGGAAAGACTCCTTATAACCCTGAGACAGTGAGAAAGACCCCTCAGAACCCTGAGAAAAGGGAAAGACCCCTCAGAACACTCAGACAATGGGAAAGACTCCTCAGAGCCATGAGACAATGGGAAAGACTCCTTATAACCCTGAGACAGTGAGAAAGACCCCTCAGAACCCTGAGAAAAGGGAAAGACCCCTCAGAACCCTGAGACAATGGGAAAGACTCCTCAGAGCCATGAGACAATGGGAAAGACTCCTCAGGACCATGAGACAATGGGAAAGACTCCTCAGAACCCTGAGACAATGGGAAAGACCCCTCAGAACCATGAGACAATGGGAAAGACTCCCCAGAACCATGGGACAATGGGAAAGACTCCTCAGAACCATGAGACAATGGGAAAGACTCCTTATAACCCTGAGACAGTGAGAAAGACCCCTCAGAACCCTGAGAAAAGGGAAAGACCCCTCAGAACCCTCAGACAATGGGAAAGACTCCTCAGAGCCATGAGACAATGGGAAAGACTCCTCAGAACCATGAGACAATGGGAAAGACTCCTCAGAACCCTGAGACAATGGGAAAGACTCCTCAGAACCATGAGACAATGGGAAAGACTCCTCAGAACCATGAGACAATGGGAAAGACTCCTTATAACCCTGAGACAGTGAGAAAGACCCCTCAGAACCCTGAGAAAAGGGAAAGACCCCTCAGAACCCTGAGACAATGGGAAATACTCCTCAGAACCATGAGACAATGGGAAAGACTCCTCAGAACCATGAGACAATGGGAAAGACTCCTCAGAACCAAGAGACAATAGGAAAGACTCCTCAGAACCATGAGACAATGGGAAAGACTCTTCAGAACCATGAGACAATGGGAAAGACTCCTTATAACCCTGAGACAGTGAGAAAGACCCCTCAGATCCCTGAGAAAAGGGAAAGACCCCTCAGAACCCTGAGATAAAGGGAAAGACCCCTCAGAACCCTGAGATAAAGGGAAAGACCCCTCAGAACCCTGAGAAAAGGGAAAGACCCCTCAGCACAGAGCATGCAGAGTACCCTGCTCATATCTGTATACAGCATCTCTATCCGTCTCCTCTGTCACTGTGTAGCACGCTGGGTCGATACTTAATACCTCACATCGCTGTAGCACTAATGTAGTGCTAAGGACACCGTCAAACCCTTCTCTCTGAAGTGTGACATATTGCAGCAATTACTAGGCCTGGCTCTAACATACACACATGACACGCACATACACACACACACACACGCTGATACATACACACACATTGATACACACACACACACACACACACACACACACACACACACACACACACACACACACACACACACACACACACACACACATACAGTATTAGTCAGGACGAAGATTGAGATAATTGTCCGACAAGGACATGAAAAGGAGTCTGCCAGAGCTGCAATATGCCACCCTCCAACTTCACCCCCACTACCACCCTCCACCCCCACTGCCACCCTCCACCTCCACCCCCCTTTCCTCCAACCATCCCCACTGCCAACCTCCACTCCAATTCTAACGCACCCTCCACCTCCAACACCACCCTCCACCTCCACTGCCACCCTCCACCCCTACCCACCACCTCCACCCTCTTTCCTCCCTCCACCCCCGCTGCCATCCCTCCACTCCAATCCCACGTCACCCTCCACCTCCACCAACACCCTCCACCTCCACCTCCACCCCCACTGCCACACTCCACCACCAAAGCCACCATCCACCCCCCACTGCCACCCTCCACACCAATCCCACTAACACCCTCCACCAACAACCACCAACACCCTCCACCTCCACCTCCAAAGTCACCATCCACCCCCCACTGCCACCCTCCACACCAATCTCACGCCACCCTCCACCTCCACCGCCACCCTCCACCCCCCACTTCCACCCTCCACCTCTACCCGTCTTTCCTCCCTCCACCCCCACTGCCATCCCTCCGGTCCAATCCCACACCACCCTCCACCACCACCACCCTCCACCACCACCCTCCACTGCCACCCTCCACCCCCACTGGAATGGTATCAAATACATCAAAAACATGGTTTCCAGTCATTATTATGAGCTGTCCTCCCCTCAGCAGCCTCCACTGTCCTGACCGAATCTTTGGCTTTGACAACTCAATCAAGCGTGATGGTGCAGGGCTGAAACTAGTAAAGTCTGCATAGCAGGTATCTCTACAGGACCAGGAGGCTGTAGCACAGTGGACACCGATGCTCTAGCCTAACTGCTAAAGTAAATACATCTGATTGATTGATTTATACGGAGCAGGCCACATCATCATTCAGTCCCTCACCTGTCAAATTAGTCTCCTTCTGATGAACAGTGACTTGTAAACAAACCGTACCGAGAAGTGCACGAACAATGACAGCATGTATATCAGGTGGTAGAAATTAAAGTCAGGCTCAATTACAGTATGGCGCAGTTGCAAGGTAACAGGTAATTTACTAGTAATTCACTAAAGTGCCTTGCTCTATGTCTGTTTACTAGTGAACACAAGAATTGGTTCTGTGTTCCAAGATTATGTCTTAACTGGCGAGGCTACAGAAGGTCTAAACTACTGGCGGGGCTGCAGAAGGTCTAAACCACTGGTGAGGCGACAGAAGGTCTAAACGACTGCCGAGGCTACAGAAAGTCTAAACTACTGGCGAGGCGACAGAAGGTCTAAACGACTGGCGAGGTGACAGAAGGTCTAAACTACTGGCGAGGCGACAGAAGGTCTAAACTACTGGCGAGGCGACAGAAGGTCTAAACGACTGGCGAGGTGACAGAAGGTCTAAACGACTGGCGAGGTGACAAAAGGTCTAAACTACTGGCGAGGCGACAGAAGGTCTAAACTACTGGCGAGGCGACAGAAGGTCTAAACTACTGGCGAGGCGACAGAAGGTCTAAACTACTGGCGAGGCGACAGAAGGTCTAAACTACTGGCGAGGCGACAGAAGGTCTAAACTACTGGCGAGGCGACAGAAGGTCTAAACTACTGGTGAGGTGACAGAAGGTCTAAACTACTGGCGAGGCGACGGCTAGCCACATGTTGGAACTGAGGCTATTGTAGCTGTCTGATAGGCCTACATGGCTTCAGCTTCTCTCTGGCTTTGACTACTGATGAGAGATCATTTCTTCGTCCCCCTTTCATAATGAGCATATCAACCTATCCTGTCAGACATTATGCTCTCTCTCTCTGTCCAACCAAAGTCTGACTATCTCTCTCCATTTTTCTCTCCCTCCCTCTCATTCCCTCCTCCTCTCAAGGCAACCTTGTGAGTGATTATAAACAGTGCAGCAGTGTTGACGCTAGCATATATATAGCCAAACGCTTCCGCATACACACACAAACACACACACACCTCTCTCTAGCTGAGCTCTGCCAACCCTTGTCTCCTGTCAGCGGGTATTCTGATCGTGCCTAAGGCGAACAGAAAACAGCTGTGAGTTCAGTCTGTGTGTATTTCAGTGTAGCCTATGTGTGTGAGTGTATGTATCAGTGTGTGTGTGTGTGTGTGTGTGTTTGTGTGTGTGTGTGTGTGTGTGTGTGTATCAATGTGTGTGTATGTATCAGCGTGTGTGTGTGTGTGTATGTGCGTGTCTATGTGTGTGTGTGTGTGTGTGTGTGTGTGTGTATGTTTGTATCTGAATGTGTGTGCATGCGTATGTGTGTAATTCAGTGTGTGTGATTGTGTGTGTGTGTGTGCAGTGCTGCGCAGCGAGGCTGCCAGGCGAGCATCAAACATCTGTAAGTTCAGATGTTTCCTAATGATATGCTAATGGGGCTGGAGGGGAGAACGAGACGGGCTAATGTAGCGGTCAGAAACCTCTGCCTCCTCTCGCTATCTCTGCTGGTTAGAGGGAGGGGAGTGGAAGGGGAGGTACTGGGTAGAGGGGAAGGGAGTGGACTGAAGGGGTTCTTGGTAGAGAGAGGAGAGTGGCGGGGGAGGTGCTGAGTAGTGGGGAGGAGAATGGAGGGAGAGGTAATGGGTAGAGGGGTATCTCTCCCTCCACTCCCCTCTCTCTACCTAACCCCCCCATAGTCCCCTCCCCTCCCTTACCCAGCACCTCCCCCTTCCCTCCCCTCTACCCAGTACCTCCCCTCTACCCAGCACCTCCTCCTCCACTCCCCTCTACCCAGCACCTCCTCCTCCACTCCCCTCCCTTCTACCTAGCACCTCCCCCTCCCCTCTACCCAGTACCTTCTCCTCTCCTCCCCTCCTCTCTACCCAGTACCTCCTCTTCCCCTCCCCTCCCTCTACACAGCACCTCCCCTTCCACTCCCCTCTCACTAGCCAGCACCTCTCCCTACACACAAACACATACAAACGCACATGCACACACACACACACACACACACACACACACACATACTGCTCATCTCAAGAGTGAAATGTAGGAAGCAGGTGTGCATGAATATTTAAGACTGGGGAAATGGCTGAATTGTTTGTTTTGATTCTAATAAGTTTGTGTATGTGTGTGTGGCAGTTTAAAGGGGAAAGGGGGATACCTAGTCAGTTGTTCAATTGAATGAATTCAACTGAAATGTGTCTTTCGCATTTAACCTTTCTGAATCAGAGAGGTGCGGGGGGCTGCCTTAATCGACATCTACGTCATCGGCGCCCAGGGAGCAGTTGTTGTTGGGGATTAACTGCCTTGCTCAAGGGCAGAACAACATATTTTTCATCTTGTCGGCTCTGGGATTCGATTCGCTCCTACCTGTCAGGCTACCTCTCTCTCTCTCTCTGTGTGTGTGTGTGTGTGTGTGTGTGTGTGTGTGTGTGTGTGTGTGTGTGTGTGTGTGTGTGTGTGTGTGTGTGTGTGTGTGTGTGTGTGTGTGTGTGTGTGTGTGTGTGTGTGCCACCAATCGTTCAAAATCAAAGTCTCCTCTTTTAGATTCCCACCCTACATCAATATTCATGATGTTCCAGAATGTCTTTTGCCAGATCTCATATAGAGACAAATACATTGTGTGTGTGCATGTGTGTGTTTACAGTGCCTTCAGAAATATTGCCCTTGACTTATTCCACATTTTGTTGTTACAGCCTGAATAAAAAAATTATAAAAAATAAAAAATCTCACGCATCTACAGTGAGGGAAAAAATTATTGGATCCCCTGCTGATTTTGTACGTTTGCCCACTGACAAAGAAATGATCAGTCTATAATTTTAATAGTAGGTTTATTTGAACAGTGAGAGACATAATAACAACAAAAAAATCCAGAAAAATGCATGTGAAACATGTTATAAAATTATTTGCATTTTAATGAGGGAAATAAGTATTTGACCCCCTCTCAATCAGAAAGATTTCTGACTCCCAGGTGTCTTTTATACAGGTAACGAGCTGAGATTAGGAGCACACTCTTAAAGGGAGTGCTCCTAATCTCAGCTTGTTACCTGTATAAAAGACACCTGTCCACAGAAGCAATCAATCAATCAGATTCCAAACTCTCCACCATGGCCAAGACCAAAGAGCTCTCCAAGGATGTCAGGGACAAGATTGTAGACTTACACAAGGCTGGAATGGGCTACAAGACCATCGCCAAGCAGCTTGGTGAGAAGGTGACAACAGTTGGTGCGATTATTCGCAAATGGAAGAAACACAAAAGAACTGTCAGTCTCCCTCGGCCTGGGGCTCCATGCAAGATCTCACCTCGTGGAGTTGCAATGATCATGAGAATGGTGAGGAATCAGCCCAGAACTACACGGGAGGATCTTGTCAATGATCTCAAGGCAGCTGGGACCATATCCACCAAGAAAACAATTGGTAACACACTATGCCGTGAAGGACTGAAATCCTGCAGTGCCCACAAGGTCCCCCTGCTCAAGAAAGCACATATACATGCCCGTCTGAAGTTTGCCAATGAACATCTGAATGATTCAGAGGACAACTGAGTGAAAGTGTTGTGGTCAGATGAGACCAAAATGGAGCTCTTTGGCATGAACTCAACTCGCCGTGTTTGGAGGAGGAGGAATGCTGCCTATGACCCCAAGAACACCATCCCCACCGTCAAACATGGAGGTGGAAACATTATGCTTTGGGTGTGTTTTTCTGCTAAGGGGACAGGACAACTTCACCGCATCAAAGGGACAATGGACGGGGCCATGTACCGTCAAATCTTGGGTGAGAACCTCCTTCCCTCAGCCAGGGCATTGAAAATGGGTCGTGGATGGGTATTCCAGCATGACAATGACCCAAAACACACAGCCAAGGCAATAAAGGAGTGGCTCAAGAAGAAGCACATTAAGGTCCTGGAGTGGCCTAGCCAGTCTCCAGACCTTAATCCCATAGAAAATCTGTGGAGGGAGCTGAAGGTTCGAGTTGCCAAACGTCAGCCACGAAACCTTAATGACTTGGAGAAGATCTGCAAAGACGAGTGGGACAAAATCCCTCCTGAGATGTGTGCAAACCTGGTGGCCAACTACAAGAAACGTCTGACCTCTGTGATTGCCAACAAGGGGTTTTGCCACCAAGTACTAAGTCATGTTTTGCAGAGGGGTCAAATACTTATTTCCCTCATCAAAATGCAAATCAATTCATAACATTTTTCATATGCGTTTTTCTGGATTTTTTTGTTGTTATTCTGTCTCTCACTGTTCAAATAAACCTACCATTAAAATTATAGACTGATCATTTCTTTGTCAGTGGGCAAACGTACAAAATCAGCAGGGGATCAAATACTTTTTTCCCTCACTGTACACACAATAACCCCATAATGACAAAGTGAAAATATGTTTTTAGAAATGTTTGCAAATGTATTGAAAATTAAATACAAAAATATCTAATTTACATAAGTATTCACACCACTAAGTCAAAACATGTTAGAATCACCTTTGGCAGCGATTACAGCTGTGAGTCTTTCTGGGTAAATCCCAGAAGTCTCTAAGAGCTTTCCACACCTGGATTGTACAATATTTGCACATTATTCTATAAAATATTCTTCAAGCTCTGGCAAGTTGTTGTTGATCATTGCCGGACAACTATTATCAAGTCTTTCCATATATTTTAAAGCTGATTTAAGTCAAAACTGTAACTTAGAACATTCAATGTTGTCTTGGTAAGTAACTCTTGCAGGCAGCTGGGGTGGCAGGTAGCCTAGTGGTTAGAGTGTTGGGCCGGTAACCGAAAAGTTGCTAGATCGAAACCCTGAACTAACAAGGTAACAATATGTCATTCTTCCCCTGAACAAGGCAGTTAACCCACTATTCATAGGCTGTCATTGTAAATAGGAATTTGTTCTTAACTGACCTGTCTAGTTAAATAAAACTCCAGTGTATATTTGGCTTTGTGTTTTAGGTTATTGTCCTGCTGATAGGTGAATTTGTCTCCCAGTGTCTGTTGGAAAGCAGACTGAACCAGGTTTTCCTCTTGTATATTACCTGTGCCTAACTCTATTCCATTAATGTTTATCCTAAAAAACCCATCCTCAGTTTTCTCTTATCACAGCCATTAAACTCTGTAATTGTTGCCATGTTACCATGGGTCTCATGGTGAAATCCCAGAGCAGTTTCCTTTCTCTCTGGCAACTGAGTTAGGAAGGTTGCCTGTATCTTTGTAGTGACTGGGTGTATAGATACACCATCCAGAGTGTAATTAATAACTTCCCCATGCTCAAAGGAATATTCAATGTCTGCTTTTTTTTTACCCATCTACCAATAGGTGCCCTTCTTTACGAGGCATTGGAAAACCTCCCTGGTCGTTGTGGTTGAATCTGTGTTTGAAATGCACTGCTCGACTGAGGGACCTTACAGATAATTGTATGTGTGGGGTACAGAGATGTAGTAGTCATTAAAAAATCATGTTAAATACTATTATTGCATACAGAGTGAGTCCATGCAACTTTTTATGTGACTTGTTAAGCACATTTTTACTCCTGAACTTATTTAGGCTTGCCATAACAAAGGGGTTGAATAATTATTGATTAAAGACATTTTAACTTTTCATTTTTTATTAATTTGTAAAAAATTCAAAAAACATAATCCCACTTTATAATTGTGGTGTATTGTGTGTAGACTAGTGACAGAAAATCAAATCAATTTCTGAAGGCACTGTATGTTGCCATATAGCAGAGGCTGTTATCCACAGTAGCTTACAGTTGTGAGTGCATACTGTAAACCTTCTCATACTGGTCTGATGTGGGAATTGATCCCACAACCCTGTCATTGCAAGCACCATGCTCTACCAACTGAGCCACACAGTGAGAGAATAAGAGACAAAGGCCTGTAAAGCAATAAAGGCTGTTTTTGTTTCTTCTTAACCATGAGGTGAAGTCGCTGGTTCTGATGGAGAAGCATAGGGGAACTGATTTAATCAGAGTACAACACAACCACTGGGAGGCAGGACAGGAAGTGGTGTAGCAACGCCTTCTGTTTACCCAGCTTTTCCTGTGGCCCGTGACAAACGCGTCAGAACGGATGGCTGTGAGGGACAAACAAAACCGGATTGATAATGTTATGCCTTTGAGCACACAGAGAGTAAATGTGTGTGTGTGTGTTGTGTCTGTGTGTTGAGTCATGTTAAGTGACTGAAGCGTGTTTTCTGTAATGAAGACAATTGCCGTTTTCCTGCTTTCCCTCGGTCTGGCTTGTTAGTCACAGTGAAACGCAGAGCAGTGTGTTAATCAACATGAATTATGTAAATGCTGTTTGTGTCCTCTGCAAAACACCACAGATTCCACTCCCTGTTTTGTGGGTTGTCATGTTTTTGCGTGTTGTAGCAGTCTTTCTCTACAACTCGTCTTTCCAGGCTCTCGTTCTCTCTTTTTGCCTGGGCATATTTAATGCATGACAAACATGGCACAAATAAAAAGCAGATAAATGATTCAGTGCTGTTTGGCTGTGTGTGTGTGTTTGTGTATACGTGTGTAGGTGTGTGTAGGTGTACAGTAGGTGTGTGTAGGTGTACAGTAGGTGTGTGTAGGTGTGTGTATGTGTACAGTAGTTGTGTGTAGGTGTAGGTGTGTTAAGGTGTGTAGGTGTGTATAGGTGTACTGTACGTGTGTGTAGGTGTGTGTAGGTGTACACTAGGTGTGTGTAGAGGTATGTAGGTGTGTGTAGATGTATGTAGGTGTACAGTAGGTGTGTGTAGGTGTACAGTAGGCGTGTGTAGGGTGTGTATGTGTACAGTAGTTGTGTGTAGGTGTGTTTAGGTGTGTAGGTGTGTGTAGGTGTACGGTACGTGTGTGTAGGTGTGTGTAGGTGTACACTAGGTGTGTGTAGAGGTATGTAGGTGTGTGTAGATGTATGTAGGTGTACAGTAGGTGTGTGTAGGTGTACAGTAGGTGTGTGTAGATGTATGTAGGTGCACAGTAGGTATGTGTAGGTGTGTGTAGGTGTACAGTAGGTGTGTGTAGATGTATGTAGGTGTACAGTAGGTGTGTGTAGATGTATGTAGGTGTACAGTAGGTATGTGTAGATGTATGTAGGTGTACAGTAGGTGTGTGTAGGTTTACAGTAGATGTGTGTAGATGTGTGTAGGTGTACAGTAGGTGTATGTAGATGTATGTAGGTGTACAGTAGATGTGTGTAGTTGTGTGTGTTTGATTCTTCATGTTGTATTATGGGTCACTCTCTCTCTCATTCTCTCTTTCTCTCTCTGTCTCTCTCCTCTCTTTCTCTCGCTGTCTCTCTTTCTCTCTCTTTCTCTCGCTGTCTCTCTCGCTGTCTCTCTCACTGTTTCTCTCTCCTCTCCATCTCTCGCTGTCTCTCTTTCTCTCTCTTTCTCTCGCTGTCTCTCTCGCTGTCTCTCTCACTGTTTCTCTCTCCTCTCCATCTCTCGCTGTCTCTCTTTCTCTCTCTTTCTCTCTCTTTCTCTCGCTGTCTCTCTCTCTTTCTCTCGCTGTCTCTCTCTCTCGCTGTCTCTCTTTCTCATGCTGTCTCTCTCCTTTCATTCTCTCTCTGTCTCACTCTCCTCTCTTTCTCTCGCTGTGTCTCTCCTCTCTTTCTCTCACTGTCTCTCTTTCTCTCGCTGTCTCTCTTTCTCTCGCTGTCCCTCTCTCTTTCTCTCTCTTTCTCTCGCTGTCCCTCTCTCTTTCTCTCGCTGTCTCTCTCTCTCGCTGTCTCTCTCTCGCTCAACCTCCTTTCATTCTCTCTCTGTCTCACTCTCCTCTCTTTCTCTCGCTGTGTCTCTCTTCTCTTTCTCTCGCTGTCTCTCATTCTCTCGCTGTCTCTCATTCTCTCGCTGTGTGTCTCTCCTCTCTTTCTCTCGCTGTCTCTCTCTCGCTGTTTCTCTCTCCTCTCCATCTCTTGCTGTCTCTCTCTCTCTCACGCTGTCTCTCTCTCCTCTCATTCTCTCGCTGTCTCTTTCTCCTCTCCTTTTTCTCTCGCTGTCTCTCTCTCCTCTCTTTCTCTCGCTGTGTCTCTCCTCTCTTTCTCTCGCTGTGTGTGTGTGTGTGTGTCTGTGCCATAAGCATATGTTCTAGAGCAGACACCACCGTCAGTTCTTCTCTGTTTTATGTGAAAAATAATGCTCAAAGATGAATATTGCTCATACACCAAGGCAAAATAACGCTTTGACCTTTTTAATGTGTTATTTCACACGTGGATGTGTCTATTCTCTCTCCCCCTCCTCTTCTTTCACCATCTATTAACCCCTTCAGCATATGTTGTCACCACGCCACCTCACTCTCTTTCACGTACTCTCATTTGTTCCTCCTCTCCACCTTTCAGATATCACATCTGGAGAGAGACAGACAGAATAAAATACCGGCCTGACATATCCTTCATGTCATCGATTTCATATCTTCAATATTAGGAATAGAATATTGCATCTTTTTTTATGTATTTATTTTTGTGGGCTGGTAAAAATAATCCAAAAGATGTTTAGCCGCCCAGGTCCTCTTAGCGACAGATGACAACCCTCTCTCTCTCTATGTGTCTCTCTCTCAATTCAATTCAACTCAAAGGGATTTGTTGGCATGGGAAACATATGTTTACATTGCCAAAGCAAATGAAATAGATAATAAACAAAAGTGAAACAAACAATATAATCTCTCTGCATCGCTCTCTCCCTCTTTATCTCTCTCTCTCCCTCCCTCCCTCACACACACGCACAGACGCACACACACACACACACACACACACACACACACACACACACACACACACACACACACACACACACACACACACACACACACAGAGAGAGAGAGAGAGAGAGAGAGAGAGAGAGAGAGAGAGACCTTTCTCTCAATGAGTTATGTTCTGATGGTTGTGGTGAGCTAAATGTCAACTATACTGTACATCAGTTAGCTCTATGCTATGTGGTATTTTAACAAGTGTTCCACATTACTACAGATACTCTTCCTGGGGTCCAAATTAAGTCCCATTACATAGAAAATATGTGCTTGTTTCCCCCCCTTTGTTTATGCAGGTGCCTGATGTATCCCTTTTGTTTATGCAGGTGCCTGATGTATCCCTTTTGTTTATGCAGGTGCCTGATGTTTCCCCTTTGTTTATGCAGGTGCCTGATGTTTCCCCTTTGTTTATGCAGGTGCCTGATGTTTCCCCTTTGTTTATGCAGGTGCCTGATGTTTCCCCTTTGTTTATGCAGGTGCCTGATGTATCCCCTTTGTTTATGCAGGTGCCTGATGTTTCCCCTTTGTTTATGCAGGTGCCTGATGTTTCCCCTTTGTTTATGCAGGTGCCTGATGTTTCCCCTTTGTTTATGCAGGTGCCTGATGTTTCCCCTTTGTTCATGCAGGTGCCTGACGCTTCCCCTTTGTTCATGCAGCATATAGAACAGCAGACTCATTACTCTTACCTAAATGTATTTCCATAATGAACAACAGCAATATCATGTTTTTCAGGATAAGGAGAGATTCTCCCCTCTCCCCCGTCTCTCTATCTCCCCTCTCCCCCCTTTCTCTACCCCCCCTCCCTCCTCTCTCTTCCTCACCCTCTCCCCCTCTCTCTACCTCCCCCTCTCTCTTCCTCCCCCTCTCCCCCTTCCCCTCTCTCTTCCTCCCCCTCTCCCCCCTCTCCCCCCTCTCTCTCTCCCCTTCTCTCTACCTCCCCCTCTCCCTCCTTTCTCTTCTGACCCCTCTCTGTGAGCTGTGGTACAGCTGACCTTTTCACCACTGAGGGTGGGAGGAGTAGAGGGGTGGGTACAGAGGTATGGAGGGATGGGGAGAGCTGCCAGTATGATTTTTTGCGACATCCCCTTGTATTTGTTACTCGTTGTGGCAAATGAGTATATGTGGGGAGGTTGTGAATTGTGAGAGGTTATCCATACCCCCTAAAACTGTTTTGGGGGCATGATCTTTGTGCATCTGTAACTTTCTCACTTATCGATATTCATGATTCATTCATGATTATCCGTAACCATGGTTCCACATGAATGTAGAAATGTTCAGAAACATATTCTATTCTTATTTACAATAAAAGTGACTCCAAAATGACACAATACATTACTTAACATTTCTATTGGGAACAAGATAATCCGAAACACATCCAAAACAAAATGCAAAAACTGTAGGTCCTTTCTTAATTTTTTATTTTTAATTTTATTTATTATTTCACATTTTACTTTATTTAACCAGGTAGGCCAGTTGAGAGCAAGTTATCATTTACAACTGCGACCTGGCCAAGATAAAGCAAAGCAGTGCGACAAAAACAACAACACAGAGTTACACATGAGATAAACAAACGTCAATAACACAATAGAAAAATCTGTATACAGTGTGAGCAAATGAAGTAATGAGGGAAGGCAATAAATAGGCCAATAGTGGCGAAGTATTTACAATTGATCAATTTACACTGAAGTGATAGATGTGCAGTAGATGAATGTGCAAGTAGAAATACTGGTGTGCAAAAGAGCAGAAATACAAAAACAAATATGGGGATGAGGAAGGTAGTTGGATGGATGGGCTATTTACAGATGGGTTGTGTACAGCTGCAGCGATCGCTAAGCTGCTCTGACAGCCGATGCTTGAAATTAGTGAGGGAGATTTAAGTCTCCAACTTCAGTGATTTTCGCAATTTGTTCCAGTCATTGGCAGCAGAGAACTGGAAGGAAAGGCAGCAAAAAGAGGTGTTGGCTTTGGGGATGACCAGTGAAATATATCTGCTGGAGCGCGTACTGTATGAAGAGTAATAAACTTGATGTTGTCACTATGTGCTGGGAATATGGGACCAAATTCAATTTCGTTTGACACGATAGGCTTCATGACAATGTTCCTAATTGCGCATTAGCATTCTCTCAAGATCCTGATAGAAAACATTCCCCTTTCTCCACTCCTATTCCAGAGACAAAATTAACATTTGGTTTATGATTTTACTACAAGAAACACTGCATTCTGCAGGAATTAAAAGTATAATAGGCTACATGTGAGGCCGACTGTCACTGTCCAGACTTCAGTTACTATTCCCCCACACACACCTCCGCTGTCTCTGATCCTGTAGCTACAAACCAGGGGACTGTACTAGACTGGAGGAATCTGGTCCCAGCATGTCCTCTATTCCAAACCAGGGGACTGTACTAGACTGGAGGCATCTGGTCCCAGCATGTCCTCTATTCCAAACCAGGGGACTGTACTAGACTGGAGGAATCTGGTCCCAGCATGTCCTCTATTCCAAACCAGGGGACTGTACTAGACTGGAGGAATCTGGTCCCAGCATGTCCTCTATTCCAAACCAGGGGACTGTACAAGACTGGAGTCATCTGGTCCCAGCATGTCCTCTATTCCAAACCAGGGGACTGTACTAGACTGGTCATCTGGTCCCAGCATGTCCTCTATTCCAAACCAGGGGACTGTACTAGACTGGAGTCAACTGGTCCCAGCATGTCCTCTATTCCAAACCAGGGAACTGTACTAGACTGGAGGAATCTGGTCCCAACATGTCCTCTATTCCAAACCAGGGGACTGTACTAGACTGGAGGCATCTGGTCCTAGCATGTCCTCTATTCCAAACCAGGGGACTGTACTAGACTGGAGGAATCTGGTCCCAGCATGTCCTCTATTCCAAACCAGGGGACTGTACTAGACTGGAGGAATCTAGAGGCAATTCTTTAAAATTAGAAAGCAATTCCACCTTCCCCTGAGCTCTTCCACTCACTGTCTTAGTACATGATAATGATGATGATCAGGGTGACGGGGTGATAGTGTGTGTGTGTGTGTGCTTGTGTGCTTGTGTGCGTGATATTTGTGTGCAGCTGCAAACCCGAATGACACAGCAGTAAGCTCACTTCCAGCGGTGTATAATTAAAATTGGTTAAAAAAAAGCATGTTCTATTTCAAAGCAATATTCTGTGCTAGGACGGAGTGCTACTACACAGCTGTTGGTCTGCATGGTAAGCTACTGAGATGAGTGCTACGTAGCATTAGCATTAATGCATTTAGTGTTCAGGCATGGTGCAACTTGGCTCGTTAGCATTAGCATAACTGCATTAAGATGAATGGCACTGACTGTCTGGAGCTAAGCTAATCTAGGGTGACATTTGTTGGGAAGTGGATCAGTAGTGCACTCCTAGCGGGAGATAGAAAGAATAGAGGAGAGAGGAGAAGAGAGCGTGAGGGAAGAGAGGGCAGAGGGTAGAAGAGAAATAGGGGAAGAGAAAGGGTAGAGTGGGAGATGGATGACAAAAAGTGTTGGATGGGATGGGAGAGGAGAGTAGAGGAAAGGAAGAGAGACTCACCGGGTTTTCCTGTGCCCCACTTCTGAGGCGCATTTCCTTGCAGACACATCTTTAAATCATCCATGTTTTGCTCCCTCTTTCCCTCTAGTCCTCTTCTCCTCCTCCTCCTCTTCTTCTCCTCCCTCCTCCACCTCCTTTCCTTCTTCACCTCCTATCCTCCGTTCCTTCTTCACCTCCTATCCTCCTTTCCTTCTTCACTTCCTATCCTCCTTTCCTTATTCACCTCCTATCCTCTTTTCCTTCTTCACCTCCTATCCTCCTTTCCTTCTTCACCTCCTATCCTCCTTTCCTTCTTCACTTCCTATCCTCCTTTCCTTATTCACCTCCTATCCTCTTTTCCTTCTTCACCTCCTATCACCTCCTCTCTAACCGATTCTCCTCCACCTCCCTTTATCCCCAGTTTTTGTTTTTCTCCCTCCATCTTTCCATCTCTCCTTCCATAGTAATTAAGCTCAGTTCTAAGGTCAAACCCCTGTCAAATATATTACTAAAAGATATGGAAATATTAACACAGCTACTGTCTACGGGAAATATAGTTACAGATACTCTACAGCCTACCAGGACTACAGGATGGGCTTATTGTGTGTAATACGGTAGTAAGAAGGACTCCTTTAAAAGGAACATTTATGCTGCATTTCTTCAGAAACACACTCCATACATAACTGTGCCAAAATCTTCTCCCCTCAACCAATACTACTATCAGTACGCACGCACACACACACACACACACACACACACACACACACACACACACACACACACACACACAGATGCTCTATGACTCAATGTGCTTGTCCAATCTCTCTCGCCCACCCCCCAGCCTCTCTCTCTCTCTCTCTCTCTCTCTCTCTCTCTCTCTCTCTCTCTCTCTCTCTCTCTCTCTCTCTCTCTCTCTCTCTCTCTCTCTCTCTCTCTCTCTCTCTCTCTATATATATATATATATAGTCACAGGGGTGGCTGTGGGGGGTTCTGGGGAGGGAGGGATTGTGGGCCAGCACAATGGTGCCCAGTGGGCTTCCTGCTCCAGGAAGGAGCAACTTTTCACAGCCAGCCAAGAGCTGCAGCTGAACGGATGAGAGAAGCCCCCTCTCCATCTCTCTATCTATCTGTCTCTGTCTGTCCACCTCTCTTTCGCTTTCTAACCCCGCTCCCTCTGTCTATCCCTCTCTTTCTTTCTCTCTTTCAGACTCTACATGTGTTTCTATATCTCTCCCACTCTTAACCACAGCATTTTCCTTAGTTTGTTCATTCGTTTGACTCTCCTCCTCTGTCTCCTGTCATCGTTGCTCTCATACTTTTCAATCTCACTGTTTTATAGTTCTCCCTCTCTGCTTCTTTGACTGACAGGGGGGAATTAAGTTATGTGCAAGTCAGATGATTGGTGGACCTGTCTGGAGAAGTGTACAATTCTTTCTATTCCCCCCTCCGTTCCTCCCTCCATCCCATCCAACATGCTGGGCTAGGAATTGAGAGAAAGCGCTTGCAGACACAATGTGATTTGTCATTGATCCAGCTTTACGGCAAGCTTTCTTCTGGGACAGAGAGACTCTGTACTCAATCTATTCACCAACCACTGCTCGGCTTTACTTACCGGAGGGGGCGAGAGAGAGAGAGAGAGAGAGAGAGAGAGAGAGAGAGAGAGAGAGAAGGGGAGATAGAAGGAAACACATACACACAACTGTTCCAGGTTAGGGGTCCTCCTGACATTCTGAGTGGTAAAGGTGCAGGGTGTGTGTGTGTGTGTGTATCTCTGCAATGCCATCTCCCCCTGTTCTCAAACCTTGCTTGTTCGCAGCCTCCCTCACCCCCTGGGGTGTCCACAGACAGGATGATTCCCTGGAGCTACAGCATCCCTCACCCCCTGGCGTGTTCACAGACAGGATGATTCCCTGGAGCTACAGCATCCCAATCTCTCTGTCTCACTGCAGAACAAGACGTTCATCCACGTTCTCCAAACATCACATTTCAAAGTGTTTTTGTTTCTCCTGCTGCTCTGTATCGTTCCATTTCTCCAAACGTCAAATTTAGAAGGGTTAAGTTCAGACACTCATTCTGAATGGTAAAGTTAAGGGTTAAGTTCAGGCACTCATTCTGAATGGTTGTGGTGGCCTCTGTCACCTCTCTGTCCTTCCTCATCCATTTCTATCATCTCTCTGTCCTTCCTCATCCATTTCTATCATCTCTCTGTCCTTCCTCATCCATTTCTATCATCTCTCTGTCCCTTCTCATCCTCCTCTTCTCTGTCCCTTCTCATCCTCTCTCTCTCTCTCTCTCTCTCTCTCTCTCTCTCTCTCTCTCTCTCTCTCTCTCTCTCTGTGTGTGTGTGTGTGTGTGTGTGTGTGTGTGTGTGTGGGGATTCTGGCCAATATGATTTTGTTCTGCTATGCAAATGAGTGTCTTTGTACCTCACGCATGATTGGACACATTATTAACCTTTGGTTTGCTGCATTTCCTTTGACAACTTGTGGGATAAAAAATAACAATAGTCGGAAGCCCCTGACAAGTATATGACAATAACACAACTGCACTGCCACAGTCGCACACACATGCACGCACGCACACAAACACACACACACGTATACACAAGGGGAATAAGGGATGGATAAAGGATGAATCAGACAGATAAGAAGGGGAATAAGGGATGGAAAAGGATGAATCAGACAGATAAGAAGGGGAATAAGGGATGGAAAAGGATGAATCAGACAGATAAGAAGGGGAATAAGAGATGGAATAGGATGAATCAGACAGATAAGAAGGGGAATAAGGGATGGAAAAGGATGAATCAGACAGATACGAAGGGGAATAAGGGAAAGCGAAAGAAAAAGTATAATGAGAAATGGAGGAGAGGGGAAAGAGCAGGAAATGGAGTGAGAGAGAGGAGGAGTAAGATTGAAGAGTGAGAGGGAGGAGGATGAGAAGAAAGAGTGAGAGTGAAAGGTGAGAGAGAGAGGTGAGAGAGGGAGAGGTGAGAGAGGGAAAGGTGAGAGATAGAGGGGATAGAGGGAGAGGTGAGAGAGAGAGAGGTGAGAGAGGGAGAGGTGAGAGAGGAAAATGTGAGAGAGGGAAATGTGAGAGAGGGAGAGGTGAGAGAGGGAGAAGTGAGTGGGTGGAAAAGAGAGACAGGGAGGGAAGGGACAGGTCGCCAGTGGTTTTTCAATTCGACAGGAAACATTTCTCTAATTGAGTCTCTTAAGACTGGTTCCAGCATAAACACACACTCCCTCTCGCTCCCTGTCTCTTCCCTTCTCCCTCTCCCTCCCTGCTTCACTCCCTCACTCTCTATGAATGTTTCATGGCTTCCATTTGCAAGATTACATCTTTCAATTAAGATTGAGATGGTTGTCTCTCCGCCTGTGTGTGTCTGTGTGTGTGTGTGTGTGTGTGTGTGTCTGTATGTGTGTCTGTATGTGTGTGTCTGTATGTGTGAGTGAGGGAGGGAGGGAGGGAGAAAGAGATAAATAAAGAGGGAGAGAGAGAGATAAAGAGGGAGAGAGCGATGCAGAGAGATTATATTGTTTGTTTCACTTTTGTTTATTATCTATTTCATTTGCTTTGGCAATGTAAACATGTGTTTCCCATGCCAACAAATCCATTTGAGTTGAATTGAATTGAGAGAGAGACACATAGAGAGAGAGAGGGTTGTCATCTGTCGCTAAGAGGACCTGGGCGGCTAAACATCTTTTGGATTATTTTTAACCAGCCCACAAAAATAAATACATAAAAAAAGATGCAATATTCTATTCCTAATATTGAAGATATGAAATCGATGACATGAAGGATATGTCAGGCCGGTATTTTATTTTGTCTGTCTCTCTCCAGATGTGATATCTGAAAGGTGGAGAGGAGGAACGAATGAGAGTACGTGAAAGAGAGTGAGGTGGCGTGGTGACAACATATGCTGAAGGGGTTAATAGATGGTGAAAGAAGAGGAGGGGGAGAGAGAATAGACACATCCACGTGTGAAATAACACATTAAAAAGGTCAAAGCGTTATTTCGCCTTGGTGTATGAGCAATATTCATCTTTGAGCATTATTTTTCACATAAAACGGAGATGAACTGACGGTGGTGTCTGCTCTAGAACATATGCTTATGGCACAGACACACACACACACACACAGCAAGAGAAAGAGAGACAGCGAGAGAAAGAGAGGAGAGACACACACAGCGAGTGAAAGAGAGACAGCGAGAGAAAGAGAGGAGAGACACCACTAACCACTCAAGCAGATTACGATGACACCGTACATTCGTTGGCATGCTTGTGGGTGTGTATGTGTGGGTGAATAATTACCATTTATTGTAATTCTAGGAATACAGTTAACTTTTTAGTAATGGAAAAGGGTCTAGGACAGGCCTGGACAATTGTTTTCCATGGAGGGCCACATTAGGGGTGGTATCATCAAAAAAAAAAACAGGTAGGCAAGTTGAGAACAAGTTCTAATTTACAACTGCAACCTGGCCAAGATAAAGCAAAGCAGTTCGACACATACAACAACACATAGTGACACATGGAGTAAACAAACATACTGTTAATATTACAGTAGTAAAACAAATCTATATACAATGTGTGCAAATGAGGTAAGATAAGGAAGGTAAGACAATAAATAGGCCATGGTGGCAAAGTAATTACAATATAGCAATTAAACACTGGAATGGTAGATGTGCAAAGTAGATGAATGTGCAAAGTAGAAATACTGGGGTGCAAAGGAGCAAGATAAATAAATAAGTATGGTATGGGGATGAGGTAGTTGGTTGGGCTATTTACAGATGGGCTACGTACAGGTGCAGTGATCTGTGAGCTGCTCTGACAGCTGGTGCTTAAAGCTAGTGAGGGAGATAAGTGTCTCCAGTTTCAGTGATTTTTGTAGTTCGTTCCAGTCATTGGCAGCAGAGAACTGGAAGGAAAGGCATCCAAAGGAGGAATTGGCTTTGGGGTTGACCAGTGAGATATACCTGCTGGAGCGCGTGCTACGGGTGGGTGCTGCTATGGTGACCAGTGAGATAAGGCGGGGCTTTACCTAGCAGGGACTTGTAGATGACCTGGAGCCAGTGGGTTTGGCGACGAGATGAAGCGAGGGACACCCCACGAGAGCGTACAGGTCGCAGTGGTGGGTGGTATATGGGGCTTTGGTGGCAAAACGGATGGTACTGTGATAGACTGCATCCAATTTGTTGAGTAGAGTATTGGAGGCTATTTTGTAAATGACTGTCAGGGAGGGTCACGGATTCAATTGCAGGTAAAAGAGTGTTTTATTTTGCTCTCAAAAGGTTCAAGATAAAATATAACAGGAACCCCAAAAAAAGAGAAAGTCCCAAAAATATCCACTGGGTCAGGAGAGCACTTCTCAAAAAGAAACCAAATACAGCATCACCAGATGCAGTGTCCGAGTCACACTGATGGTCTGGGGTAGTACATCCAAGTCCCAACAGGAAAGAACGCCTGGGCAGACAGTCGAAAATAAACCAGGCCTGGCAGGACGAGAGGGAGAAAATAGCAGTAGAACAAAAAGCAAAAAGCAAAAGCACACGAAGGGTTTGAAGGAGCAAGACAGGGCAAGGCTAACCAGGTCACGAGAAAGGCTTCACACACAACAACGGTCTGACAAAAGACTGAACACAAAAGGATCTAAAATAGGGGAGCTAATGAGGAATAAATTGACAACAGGTGTGAAGTGAACAAGGATAGTTAAGGGTAACGAGTGGGAGGAGAGACGCCACAATAGCAGCAGAGCTGTCAAAACAAAGCACATGTGCTCAAAAGACAACACACAGAGAAAAGACAAAAACACAGCAGATCAGACCGAAGTCATGACAATGACATCCCTGAAGTCGAGGATCGGTAGGATGGTCAGTTTTAGGGTATGTTTGGCAGCAATGAGTGAAGGATGCTTGGTTGCGAAATAGAAAGCCAACCAGACACCTAGGTATTTGTAGTTGTCCACATAATCTAAGTCAGAACCGTCCAGAGAAGTGATGCTGGACGGGCGAGCAGGTGTGGGCAGCGATCGGTTTGAGAGCATTAGTTTTACTCGCATTTAAGAGCAGTTGGAGGCCACGGAAGGAGAGTTGTATGGCATTGAAGCTCGTCTGGAGGGTAGTTAACAGTGTCCAAAGAAGGGCCAGAAGTATACAGAATGGTGTCGTCTGCATAGAGGTGGATCAGAGACTCACCAGCAGCAAGAGCGACATCATTGATGTATACAGAGAAGAGAGTCGGCCAAGAATTCAACCCTGTGGCACCCCCATAGAGACTGCCAGAGGCCCGGACAACAGGCCCCTAAGATTTGACACTCTGAACTCTCCTTTTCCTTCCAGTTCTCTGCTGCCAATGACTGGAACGAACTACACAAATCACTGAAGCTGGAGACTCATATCTCCCTCACTAGCTTTAAGCTCCAGCTGTCAGTGCAGCTCACAGATCTCTGCACCTGCACATAACCCATCTGTAAACTGCCCATCCTACTACCTCATCCCCATACTGTATTTATTTATTTATTATGCTCCTTTGCACCCCAGTAACTTGCACATTTATCTTCTGCACATCTACCATTCCAGTGTTTAATTGCTATATTGTAATTATCTCGCCACCATGGCCTATTTATCACCCTACCTCCCTTATCTTACCTCATTTGCACTCTCTGTATATAGACTTCTTTTTTTATATTTTATTATTGGCTGTATGTTTGTTTACTCCATGTGTAACTCGTTGTTGTTGTATGTATCAAACTGCTGTGCTTTATCTTGGCCAGGTCGCAGTTGTAAATGAGAATTTACTAGACTACCGGGTTAAATAAAGGTAAAATAAAAAAAATAAAAAAAAGTTAAATAAATAATTAGAATATATTTTTACTATCGCGGGCCAGAATCATGTCACAAGATTATTCATCGAGAGATCCATAGAACCTCGTCAGTGACATTGTTTTGAATCGTTCTCCAATCACTGCATCAGACTGAAAATCGATAAGCTCAAGTTGCAGGTCAGTGGGAGCGTTATCCACATTGAAGGTGAAAGGAGAGGAAACCAACAGCATGTCCTTTTCCAACACTTTGAAATCCTCAAAACGACGAGAAAACTCACAGCACGCAGCAGCGATGTATACTTCTCACACTGGTCATCTGATAGGGAACAGACTAGTAGTGTCGGAAGGTGGATGAGATTGTTGGCTTCTACTTGGCGGGTCAGGAGGAGTAATTTTCCCTTGAAGGCTTTGACAAGGCTGTACATCTGATGTGCAAAAAGGCCCTTCTCTTTTAGTTTGGAATTTAGTTCATTCATGAGGGCCATGATGTCCAAAAATCAGCCAACCATTCCGTATCTTCCAGTTGAGGGAAATCCACATATTTTCCTTTAATTTGCAAAATCTCAGCAATCTTAGACTTCAGGTCCCACACCCTTTTAACTTCTTAGGGAGCAGCGCATGAGGTGACCGTTTTGGAGAGCCTGGCGTGCCCAAAGTAAAATGCCTCCCATTCAGGTCCCAGAAAATGGGATATGCACATATTTAGTACCATTGGATAGGAAACACTCTAAAAGTGTTAACCATTTGTCTGTGAGTAAAACAGAACGGATATGGCAGGCGAAACCCCGAGGAATTTCTGTGCTGGAAAAAGTGGTTTTGACAGAGTGCCTTATTTGGAACCCCTCCCTTATGAAAATGCCCATATAAGGGCATATGAATGCAGTACCGATCGCTTCCTCTGGATGTCAACAGTCTCGAGACAGTGTTCAGATTTTATTTGGATGCTATTAGAGCAGAGAAGAAGAGAAAACAGGAAGTGTCCCCTTGGAAGTCAACATAAGAGAACTCGCGCGCTCCCGAGAAGGCACGCTCTGTGTTTTTTTCCGTTCTTATAGCCCAGTTTATATTCCGGTTGATTTATTATAGTAAATATACGTAAAAGTGTTCCTAAGGATACATTTAAAATGATTTTTGATTGTTCTTGGACAAGTTCATAGGTATAAGTTGAACGAGTTCTATTCACGTTTCAATGGAGGAGAGGAGGCTGTAGTTTCTGATTATAACGCGCGAACCAAACTGAGATTTATGGATATAATACATTACTTTTTCTAACAAAAGAACCATGGATTGTCTTCGTTGGACACTTTGGAAGCCATCAGCAGAAGTTCTTCAACAGGTAATTGATTTGTTTTTCGCTGGGAAATGTGTTATGTGTGAACCGTTATGGCTTATGAATTCATGGTAATGGAAAAATATGTTAGGTGCTACCGTCAAACAATCAAATGTGGTGCTTTTGCCGTAAAGCCTTTTTGAAATCTGACAACGCTGTGATATTGCCAAGAAACAGAGCTTTTGATGAGTATGAAACACTTGTATATTGGTGCATGATTAATAATTCAACTTTTGGATTTTGAATTTGGCGCCTTGCATTTCACCTGGTAGTGCCCCACCACTCCCTAAGAAGTTAAGCACCTTCCCCAAACTCGTTTGTGTGGTAGGGGAGATCTGCATGACCCGACTCTGTCTCTTCCAACTGTAATAAGTCCTGTGTGAAGCTGGTGAAGAGGAGTCAGGCGCAGGACAGCAGAATTGAGCAAAAAACGTATTTACTCAAATATTCACGAAAAAACAATACAATATATATAGCGAGCCCTCAAACAATGGACCGTCTACATACAAACAATCAATCACAAAGACATGGGGGGAACAGAGGTTTAAATAATGAACATGTAATTAGTGATTGAAACCAGGTGTGTATAATGAAGACAACAAGTAGATCGGCGGCAGCTAGAAAACTGTCGACCGCCAAAAGCCGCCCGAACAAGCACAGGGACCAACTTCGGCTGAAGTCTTGACACCAACAGTGAGACAAACTGTCTGTGGTTTAAAGATTTTGCTCTTATGAAGTTTACCACTTTAGTGACCGTATCCACAACATGGCTACAGAACACATTTACAGAGCACCTCCTGATGAATAATGCATTGCAGGAAAATAATTTTCTCATCTGGGTTCAGCTCAGCTACTTGATCTTGTATCCATTTCAAAAGGCCAACGTTTTTTCCTGTCAAGTTTGGGGACCCATCAATGGTCACACTGGATAACTTTTCGAAACTCAGTGCCAGCTTTGCCACATACTTATTAACCTCCTCCAATAAATAATTCCCTGTGGTTGTGCTCTTCATTGACTGCACTGAAGCAAGCTCCTCAAAGTCTGGGGTTATGCCTTGTAACAACATCAACAACTGTGCCGTGTCACGTGCATCACTGCTCTCATCCAGGGCCAAGGAGAAATAGGTGAAATCCTTTACCTTGCGATGTCCTCAACACGCCGTGTCAGTGTTCGTCTTGACAGGGAAACATTTTCAAACAGCTCTTTCTTTTCGGGGAAAAGTATTGCTGCAGAGTCAATTAAACATTATTTAATGAATTTGCCCTCAGCAAATTGCTTGCTATGTTTAGCAATTTTGTGGGACAGTACATAGCTAGCTCTCGCAATTCCGTCGTTTGCCGAATGCAGTTTTGTGAAAAGTCCTTGCTGCTTTTGCAACTGAGAAAGCAACTCTATTGATTAACTTGCACTCTGCTCAGAAGACATATTTCTATATTTCTCTGCAAGCTTTGTCTGGAAGTGTCGGGACAAGTTGTAGTCTTTCAAGGCAGCGATGCTCTCTTTGCACACTAAGCACACAGCTTTCCCTGATACCTCAATAAATAAATATTTCGATGTCCACTCTTGCTGGAAAGCCCTACATTAATTTTTTACTGTCCTTTTCCTTGAAATCTTTGAAAAACTCATTTTTGCGCAATTTCTAGCCAGCTACTATTTGTAACTGTGACGTGTGTGTCAGCCTGTCAGTCACTGTCTGTCCTCGTGCAGTTGTTATTTATACGGGCTTTCAAAATAAATGTCCCACAAGATTTGGGAGTTAAATTATTACACAAAGGTGAGTATTCATTGGGCTTTTAATTTGAATAACAAATATGGTTTAAAAAACATTACTATCGCAAATTCTTTATGTGATCTGAGCATGATTCCGAGGATTGAATCAGGTCGCGGGCCGCATAAGTCCCATGCGGCCGCGACCTGATTCAATCCGCAGGATTAAGCTGTCGTCTGCATAGATCCAAAAGTTGAATTATTAAACATTCAACAATATACAAGTGTTGCATAGTGATCAAAAGCTCTGCTTCTTGGGAATATCACAGCGTTGTCAGATTTCAAAAAGGCTTTACGGCGAAAGCACTACATTTGATTGTTTGAGGGTAGCAACTCCAATATTTTCCATTACCATAAATTCATAAACCATGCGGTTCACACAAAACACATTTCACAGCGAAAACAAATCAATTACCTTTTGAAGATCTTCTGCTGAGGGCTTCCCAAGTGTCCAACAAAGACAATCCATGGTTCTTTTGTTAGAAAAAGTTATTTATTATATCCATAAATATCCGTTTGGTTGGTGCGTTATGATGAGAAAATACAGCGTCCACTCGCCCATTGAAACGTGAAGAGAACTCGTTCAACCTATACCTATAAACTTGTCCAAGAACAATCAAACATCATTGATAATGTATCCTTAGGAACACTTTTATGTATATTTAGTATAATATTTCAACCGGAATATAAACTGGGCGATAGGAAAGGAAAAAACCACAGCCTTACGCATGCAAGCCGGTGAACGCGCATTCTCTTCTGTTTACTTCTTGTGACCACTTCCTAATTCTTCTTCTATTGCCATCCTGATCAACTAAATAGAATCAAAACACTGTCTAGAGACTGTTGACATCCAGTGGAAGCAATAGGTACTGAAATCTTACTCCCTTATATGGGCATTTTCATAAGGGAGGGGTTCAAAATGAGGCAATGTGTCAAAATCACTTTTTCCAGGACAGAAATTCCTCTGGTTTTTGCCTGTCATAACCGTTCTGTTATACTCACAGACAATATTTTAACACTCTAAGAAACTTCAGAGTGTTTCCTATCCAATGGTACTAATTATGTGCATATCCTATTTTACGGGCCTGAGTGGGAGGCATTTTACTTTGGGCAAGCCATGCTCTCCAAAACCGTCACCTCGGGAGCTGCTCCCTGAGAAGTTAAAGTTTTCATAACTGTGACCTTAATTGCCTACCGTGTCTTAACGACCGTTCCACAGGTGCATGTTCATTAATTATTCATGGTTCATTGAACAAGCATGGGAAACAGTGTTTAAACCCTTTACAATGAAGATCTGTGAAGTTATTTGGATTTTTACGAATTTTCCTTGAAAGACAGGGTCCTGAAAAAGGGACGTTTAAAAAGAAAAGGGATTTTATGTATAGTTGATACTGTATGTGTTTCATTATTTTATCTGGATGCTTTTCAGGCTTCCGTTCTCAAGCCCCTAACTCTCTCGCTCTCCCTTTCCATCCTCTCACCCCCCCTCCCCTCTTCCTCCCCTCCCCTCTCTCCCACTTCTCTCTCCCTCCCCTCCTTTCTCCCCCCCATCTCCCTCCCCTCCCTCTCCCTTTCCTCCTTTCTCTCCTCCCCTCTACCTCTCTCCTCCTCCCTGTGTTGCTGGGTCCCTGTCACCATAGGTGGTGTGGGGATGTCATCCATTATAGATGGGGACAGATACACTTCCTTCTGAAACCAGTATGACTTCTACTCTATTTATATCGATTCTGGCATTTCACACACACACTTTCACCTTACTATCAAATATACGTAGGTGCACACACACACACACACACACACACACACACTTTCACCTTACTATCAAACACACGCAGGCGCACACACACACATACACACACTATTCCTGTGAGTTTGTTGGGGTGGTAATATAGCCTTATTTTAAAGGTTACAATATAGCTGTGTATCGGTTCATGTGGCAGGGGGAAAAGCCAATGGACCTGAGCTAGCAGGAGTACAGGCATTCAGTAAACACTTCTAAACATGTCATAATGAAAACAACAGAAATGTTATACAACACTTCTTCATCAAATGTCTTCTTCTTCTTCTTCAGAGTTTAACGTCGGTTGGCATCCAATATGTTGCATTACCGGCCACAACTGGACTATAATATAAATCCATTATACTTTGTGATGCAAAAAAAAATCTATTTAACACCCTTCCAACTAACCCCACACTCATTAAAAACCCACTAACCCATTCCACTACTTTGACCCTATCTGTTCCTGCACCATGCCAACGGACTGGGAGGACGGGACGCCACCTCGTGTTCCGAGCTCTTCACCACACCTTCCACCATCTACTGAATCTTGCCTATGCCGTTCGGCCATCGACCCAAATCTCTAGCCACTTTAATAATTATAATTGGATTAAATAATGTATCACTAGCCACTTTAAACAATGCCATTTATATAATGTTTACATATCCTACATTACTCATCTCATATATATATGTGTATATACTGTACTCCATACCATCTACTGCATCTTGCCTATGCCGGTCAGCCATCGCTCATCCATATATTTATATGTACATACTCGTATTCATTCCTTTACTCTTGTGTGTATGAGGTAGTTGTTGTGAATTTGTTAGATTACTTGTTAGATACTACTGCATGGTCGGAACTAGAAGCACAAGCATTTCGCTACACTCGCATTAACATCTGCTAACCATGTGTATGTGACAAATAAAATTTGATTTGATTTGATTTGACTTAACTCTCCCTCATTCACTTCCATTTACCCTTCAGAACTCGATCTCACTCTGTTTGAACTTGACACAACTCTGTTAGAACTTGACACAACTCTGTTTGAACTTGACACAACTCTGTTAGAACTTGACACCACTCTGTTTGAACTTGACACAACTCTGTTTGAACTTGACACAACTCTGTTTGTACTTGACACAACTCTGTTTGAACTTGACACAACTCTGTTTGTACTTGACACAACTCTGTTTGAACTTGACACAACTCTGTACTTGACACCACTCTGTTTGAACTTGACACAACTCTGTTTGAACTTGGCACAACTCTGTTTGAACTTGACACAACTCTGTTTGAACTTGACACCACTCTGTTTGTACTTGACACCACTCTGTTTGAACTTGATACTGCTCTGTTTGTACTTGACACAACTCTGTTTGTACTTGACACCACTCTGTTTGAACTTGACACCACTCTGTCTGTATTTGACACCACACTGTTTGACTTTGACACCACTCTGTTTGAACTTGACATCACTCTGTCTGTATTTGACACCACTGTTTGAACTTGACACCACTCTGTTTGAACTTGACACAACTCTGTTTGAACTTGGCACAACTCTGTTTGAACTTGACACAACTCTGTTTGAACTTGACACCACTCTGTTTGTACTTGACACCACTCTGTTTGAACTTGATACTGCTCTGTTTGTACTTGACACAACTCTGTTTGAACTTGACACCACTCTGTTTGAACTTGACACCACTCTGTTTGAACTTGACACCACTCTGTGTGTACTTGACACCCTTCTGTTTGTACTTGACACCATTCTGTTAGAACTTGACACCACACTGTTTGAACTTGGCACCACTCTGTTTGTACTTGACACCACACTGTTTGAACTGGACACCACTCTGTTTGAACTGGACACCACTCTGTTTGTACTTGACACCACTCTGTTTGTACTTGACACCACTCTTCTTCAACACCCCATGTCCACCTCTATCTCCATATTCCTCCAAATCAAATTCAACCTCTGCTTTCCTCTTTCTCTTCTTCCTCTTCTTCTGCCTCCTCCATTCCACCTTTCTGTCCCTCTCCCAATATTCCTCTTCTTCTGCCTTTCCATTCCACCTTTCTGTCCCTCTCCCAATATTCCTCTTCTTCTGCCTCCTCCATTCCACCTTTCTGTCCCTCTCCCAATATTCCTCTTCTTCTACCTCCTCCATTCCACCTTTCTGTCCCTGTCCCAATGTTCCTCTTCTCCCGACTTTGCTTGCGGCCCGGTGGCATCCCGACATAACATCTCATGATCGTCCTGCTCACCTCAGAAACGTGTCTTCTCTGGGCACCAACATTTTGGGAGCATGAGCGCCCGGTGGCCACACCCTGTCGCGGTGGAAAACCTTCAGTTCTCTGTTGGTACACAGCTCCTCATCACTTGTATTTGAGTGGCAGCAGCTTTTGAAGGTTTCGGGCTGATTGTCCAACCAATCAGACCTCGACTGGCAAACGAGTGAGCCTCAGCCTAGTTAGCTCAATGATAGATTGGGAAGGTGCTGGAAGGTTTTGACTCTACTGGTTCGTACTGTAGTAAAGAGGTTTTTGCCCTTGACAACAACCCAATGTCTTACTGCAGTCATTCCACATACTCACAGAAATAGAGTTTACAATTCGCATCCTATTTGATGGACGGAAAGAAAGAAAATATAAACCTCATAGGCTGCATTGACGCAGGCAGTCCTATTCTGAACTCTTTTGACCAATTGGTCTTTTGACCAATCAGATAAGCTCTGAAAAAGATCTTATGTGAAAAGATCTGACTTGATTGATCAAAATACCAATTAGTGGAAAGAAATCAGAATTGGACTGCGTGTGTATATGCAGGCAATGGCTACCTCTCGTATGTGATACCTCAATTCAAAATCACTATGAATGATGGAGATATTGGTATACATATATCACAGGAGGCTGCTGAGTGGAGGTCGGGTCATAATAATGGTTGGAATGGAGCAAATGGAATGGCATCAAACACCTGGAAACCATGTGTTTGATAAGTTGGATACCATTCAACTTATTCTGCTCCAGTCACTACCACGAGCCCGTCCTCCCCAATTAAGGTGCCACCAACCTCCTGTGATGTATACAGCATCATATACAGTATGTCACCAAACTCTGTTTTGCCAAAATGTCTTTAGGGCTCCATTCAATCCGTAACGCTGAAGAGCTGCGCTACGGCGGAATAGAAATGCAAAGGCAATGTTCCCGCGGTAGCAGAGCATCCTTTCACGGTAACTGCATATGTCGGCTCAATCGTAAACTACCTTTAAATCATGCTTTAGCACTGAGCTTCAGAGATATGGACTGATTCGAGCCCTTAAACCTTGTTATTATAATCATCAGGCATTGAAAGAAAAGAGTAACCCACACACTGCTCTTGCTGGTATCACTGTTTTTACTCAAGCTTATGTTTCGGCCTCTTGGCCTTTCTTCAGAGCTTTTTGTCATCGTCTGGCGTTGCCAGCTTTATAAGGACACAGCATGTCACTCTCTCTGCAATCAGGTTTCACATTCAACAGTGCTGCAATCTCCCCTGTTATGCTTTTGAATATAAATACTGTAGCTCATAGTGTGAAAATAATGGAATGGGAGGATGGAAGACATTCCCAGAGAATATGAATGTAACTGCAGAGAGAAGAGGATGATTTTCTGAATGAAAGAAAGGACACACTTAAGGGCTCTCCAGACTGAGTAAAAAATAGCGTTGGAGGAAATGGCAGCAGTTTTACAGGCGCCCAACCAATTGTGCTATTATGTGTTTTTTTCTGCGTTATTTTTAACTTATTTTGTACATAATATTTCTGCAACCGTATCTTGTGGAAAAAAATATATTTTTTCTTCAATAAGCAGGACGCACAGGACATTCTCCATGCACCCGACAAGGCCAACATCCCCATTATTGGCAAGAGAAAGAGACGCAGGTACAGAGGACACAGAGCTGTATGCCTCGTACGCGTTACCGTCAATTAGACGAGGTACGATCACGAATATCCTACAAAATATCCTATGTTTCACGGAATCGTGGCTGAATGAGAACATGGATATTCAGCTAGCGGGATATACGCTGCACCGGCAAGATAGAACAGCACACACTTTTGTTCGCCTGAGTATCTTGTTATAAATTGCAGACAACACTACATGCCTAGAGAGTTTTCAGCTATACTTTTCGTGGCTGTTTATTTACCACCACAGCCGGATGCTGGCACTAAAACCGCACTTAGTAAGCTGTATAAGGAAATAAGCAAACAGGAAACCACTCACCCAGAGGCGGTACTCCTAGTGGCCGGAGATTTTAATGCAGGGAAACTTCAGTTCTATCGAATTTCCATCAACATGTTAAAAGTGCAATTCTAGATCACCTGTACTCCACACACAGAGACGTGTACAAAGCTCTCCCTCGCCCTCCATTTGGTAAATCCAACCACAACTCTATCCTCCTGATTCCTGCTTACAAGCTAAAATTAAAGCAGGAAGCACCAGTGACTCGGTCTATAATAAAGTGATCAGACGAAGCAGATGCTAAACTACAGGACTGCTTTGCTATCACAGACTGGAACATGTTCTGTGATTCTTCCGATGGCATTGAGGAGTACACCACATCAGTCACTGGCTTTATCAATAAGTGCGTTGAGAACGTCGTCCCCACAGTGACTGTACGTACATACCCCAACCAGAAGCCATGGATAACAGGCAACATTCGCACTGAGCTAAAGGGTAGAGCTGCCGCTTTCAAGGTGCGGGACTCTAACCCGGAATCTAATAAGAAATCCTGCTATGCCCTGCGATGAACCATCAAACAGGCAAAGCGTCAATACAGGGCTAAGATTGAATCGTACTACACCGTTTCCGACGCTCGTCTTTTCTCTAATGATTGCCTGTTGTCCGGGCCTCTGGCAGTCTCTATGGGGGTGCCACAGGGTTCAATTCTTGGGCCGACTCTCTTCTCTGTATACATCAATGATGTCGCTCTTGCTGCTGGTGATTCTCTGATCCACCTCTATGCAGACGACACCATTCTGTATACTTCTGGCCCTTCTTTGGACACTGTGTTTACTAACCTCCAAACGAGCTTCAATGCCGTACAACACTCCTTCCGTGGCCTCCAACTGCTCTTAAACGCTAGTAAAACCAAATGCATGCTTTTCAACCGTTCGCTGCCTGCACCCGCCCGTCTAGCGTCACTACCCTGGACGGCTCTGACCTAGAATACGTGGACAACTACAAATACCTAGGTGTCTGGCTAGACTGTAAACTCTCCTTCCAGACTCACATTAAACATCTCCAATTCAAAATTAAATCTAGAATCGGCTTTCTATTTCGCAACAAAGCCTCCTTCACTCATGCTGCCAAACTTGCACTAGTAAAACTGACTATCCTACCGATCCTCGACTTCGGTGATGTCATCTACAAAACAGCTTCCAATACTCTACTCAGCAAACTGGATGCAGTCTATCACAGTGCCATCCGCTTTGTCACCAAAGCCCCTTATACCACCCACCACTGCGACCTGTATGCTCTAGTCAGCTGGCCCTCGCTACATACTCGTCGCCAGACCCACTGGCTCCAGGTCATCTACAAGTCCCTGCTAGGTAAAGCCCCGCCTTATCTCAGCTCGCTGGTAACCATAGCAGCACCCACCCGTAGCACTCGCTCCAGCAGGTATATCTCACTGATCACCCCCAAAGCCAATTCCTCTTTTGGCCGCCTTTCCTTCCAGTTCTCTGCTGCCAATGACTGGAACGAACTACAAAAATCGTTGAAACTGGAGACACTTATCTCCCTCACTAGTTTTAAGCACCAGCTGTCAGAGCAGCTCACAGATCACTGCACCTGTACATAGCCCAACAAACTACCTCATCCCCTACCGTAGTCATTTATTTATCTTGCTCCTTTGCACCCCAGTATTTTTACTTTGCACATTCATCTACTGCACATTTACCATTTCAGGGTTAAATTGCTATACTGTAGTTACTTTGCCACCATGGCCTATTTATTGCCTTATGTTCCTTATCCTACCTCATTTGCACACATTGTATATAGATTCATTTTTTTTCTCCTACTGTATTATTGACTGTGTTTGTTTACTCGTTTACTTGTTGTATGTGTTGAACTGCTTTGCTTTATCTTGGCCAGGTCGCAGTCGTAAATGAGAACTACCTGGTTAAATAAAGGTGAAATATATAACTTTTTTTTAATGTGGCAGGACTTGCAAACTATTAAATACTACAAAGGGAATCACAGCCGCAAGCTGCCAAGTGACACGAGCCTACCAGACGAGCTAAATCACTTCTATGCTCACTTCGAGGCAAGCAACAGTGAGGCATGCATGAGAGCATCAGCTGTTTCGGACGACTGTGTGATCACGCTCTCCGTAGCCGACGTGAGTAAGACCTTTAAACAGGTCAACATTCACAAGGCTGCGGGGCCAGATGGATTACCAGGACGTGTGCTCCGGGCATGTGCTGACCAACTGGCAGGTGTCTTCATTAACATTTTCAACATGTCCCCTGACTCAGTCTGTAATACCAACATGTTTCAAGCAGACCACCATAGTCCCTGTGCCCAAGAACACCAAGGCAACCTGCCTAAATGACTACAGACCCGTGGCACTCACGTCAGTAGCCATGAAATGCTTTGAAAGGCTGGTAATGGCTCACATCAACACCATTATCCCAGAAACCCTAGACCCACTCCAATTTGCATACCACCCGAACAGATCTACAGATGATGTGATCTCTATTGCACTCCACACTGCCCTTTCCCACCTGGACAAAAGGAACACCTATGTGAGAATGATATTCATTGACTACAGCTCAGCGTTCAACACCATAATACCCTCAAAGCTCATCACTAAGCTAAGGATCCTGGGACTAAACAACTCCCTCTGCAACTGGATCCTGGACTTCCTGACGGGCCGTCCCCAGGTGGTGAGGTTAGGTAGCAACACATCTGCCACGCTGATCCTCAACACTGGAGCCCCCCAGGGGTGCGTGCTCAGTCCCCTCCTGTACTCCTTGTTCACCAATGACTGAATGGCTAGGCATGACTCCAACACCATCATCAAGTTTGCAGACTACACAACAGTGGTAGGCCTGATCACCGACAACGACGAGACAGCCTATAGGGAGGAGGTCAGAGACCTGGCCGGGTGGTGCCAGAATAACAACCTCTCCCTCAACGTAACCAAGACTAAGGAGATGATTGTGGACTAAAGGAAAAGGAGGACCAAGCACGAAAGAGGGCACGACAAAGCCTATTCGCCCTCAGGAAACTAAAAAGATTCCTCAGATCCTCAAAAGGTTCTACATCTGCAACATCGAGAGCATCCTGACTGGTTGCATCACTGCCTGGTATGGCAATTGCTCGGCCGCAAGGCACTACAGAGGGAAGTGTATACGGCCCAGTACATCACTGGGGCTAAGCTGCCTGCCATCCAGGACCTCTACACCAGGCGGTGTTGAAAGAAGGCCCTAAAAATTGTCAAAGACCCCAGCCACCCCAGTCATAGACTGTTCTCTCTACTACCGCATGGCAAGCTGTAACATAGTGCCAAGTCTAGGACAAAAAGGCTTCTCAACAGTTTTTACCCCCAAGCCATAAGACTCCTGAACATGTAATCAAGCGGATTCTCTATTTGGTACCCCAACCAGGACAACAAACTGGATCGCACCCGGCGACTCTAAACAACGGCGGCGCAGGAGAAGGGGGAAACGCGGTGGTCTTTTGGTCAAGCTACGTCGACGGGCGCATCGTGCACCAATGTACAGTCTCTGGACAACAAAGTAGACGAAATTAGATCGAGGGTTGCCTTTCAGAGAGACATCCGAGACTGCAACGTTCTTTGCTTCACGGAAACATGGCTCACTCAGGACACGTTATCTGAGTCGGTACAGCCACCTGGTTTCTCCACGCATCGCGCCGACAGAAACAAACATCTCTCTGGTAAGAAGAAGGGTGGGTGTGTGTGTCTTCTGATTAACGAGACGTGGTGTGATCATAACAACATACAGGAACTCAAGTCCTTTTGTTTACCTGACACAGAATTCCTTACAATCAAATGCCAACCGCATTATCTACCAAGAGAATTCTCCTCGATTATAATCACAGCCGTGTACATCCCCCCTCAAGCTGATACATCGACGGCACTGAAAGAAATTCATTTCACTCTAGGTAAATTGGAAACCACATATCCTGAGGCTGCATTTATTGTGGCTGGGGATTTTAATGAGGCTAATTTGAAAACAAGGCTCCCCGAAATTTTACCAGCATATCGAATGTGCCACCCGGGCTGGTAAAATCCTGGATCATTGTTATTCCAACTTCCGTGATGCATACAAGGCTATTCTCCGCCCTCCTTTCGGCAAGTCTGACCATGACTCCATTTTGTTGCTCCTAGCCTACAAACAGAAACTAAAAAAGTGAAACGCCCGTGCTCAGGTCTGTTCAACGCTGGTCCAACCAATCCGATTCCATGCTGCAAGATTGCTTCGAGCACGTGGACTGGGATATGTTCCGGATAGCGTCGGACAACAACATTGATGTATACGCTGATTCGGTGAGCGAGTTTATTGGCAACTGCATTGGTGATGTTGTACCCATAGTAAATATTAAAACCTTCCCCAACCAGAAACCGTGGATAGATGGCAGCATTTGCGCAAAACTGAAAGTGCGAACCACTGCTTTTAAATCTCCGTTTGGTTGGCGCCTTGTGTTCAGAAAATCCAATGTGACGAGAACGCGTTCAACTATACCTATAAACTTTCCCTCAACAAAACAAAAACCAATTAAAATGCTTCCTTAGCTTATCTTTTATGAATAAAAGTGATAATCTTTCACTTGGATGGTCACCTAATTGTTATATAAGTCAAATAAAGTGGACCGCTCAGCAAAATGTGCGTTCAAAAACGTGCAACTGAAAAAGAGGTCCCCCTAGAACTTCTCCCAATAGAACACATTATTTCCGATTTCCATTAAACTTTGCCTATACACTGCTGACATCCAGTGGAAGCAGTAGGTACTACATTCAGGGTCCTGGTATAAAGACTTTTTTTTTATGTTTCAAAGTGAGCTATAAACCACAAGAATGAGATTTCCGGATGGAAAAATCTCTAGTTTTTGCCTGCCAAATGACTTCTGTTACACTCAGACAAAATGATAAAACTTTTGGAAACCTCAGAGTGTTTCCTATCCAATAGTACTAATTATGTCCATATCCTAGTTTCTGAGCCTGGGTGGCAAGCATTTTACTTTGGGCACGCCAGACTCTCCAAAACCGACCCCTCAGCTGCCGCTGCCTAACCACTGATTTTAACCAGGGTAAGGCTACCGGAAACATGACTGAATACAAACAGTGTAGCTATTCCCTCCGCAAGGCAATCAAACAAGCCAAGCGTCAATATAGAGACAAAGTAGAGTCACAATTCAACGGCTCAGACACAAGAGGAATGTGGCAGGGTCAATCACGGACTACAAAAAGAAAACCAGCCCCGTTGCGGACCATGACGTCCTGCTCCCAGACAAACTAAACAACTTCTTTGCTCGTTTTGAGGACAATACAGTGCCACCGACACGGCCTGCTCCCAAAACCTGCGGGCACTCCTTCACCGCAGCCAATGTGAGAAAAACATTTAAATGTGTTAACCCTCGTAAGGCTGCCGGCCCAGATGGCATCCCTGGCCGTGTCCTCAGAGCATGCGCAGACCAGCTGGCTGGTGTGTTTACGGACATATTCAATCAGTCCCTATCCCAGTCTGCTGTTCCCACATGCTTAAGGCGGGCCAACATTGTTCCTGTTCCCAAGAAAGCTAAGGTAACTGAGCTAAATGACTATCGCCCAGTAGCACTCACTTCCGTCATCATGAAGTGCTTTGAGAGATTAGTCAAGGATCATATCACCTCCATCCTGCCAGACACGCTGGACCCACTCCAATTTGCTTACCGTACCAATAGGTCCACAGACGACGCAATCTCAATCACACTGCATACTGCCCTAACCCATCTGGACAAGAGGAATACTTATGTAAGAATGCTGTTCATCGACTACAGCTCAGCATTTAACACCATAGTTCCCTCCAAGCTCGTCATTAAGCTCGAGACCCTAGGTCTCGACCCAGCCCTGTGCAACTGGGTCCTGGACTTCCTGACGGGCCGGCCCCAGGTTGTGAGGGTAGGAAACAACATCTCCACCCCGCTGATCCTCAAAACTGGGGCCCCACAAGGGTGCATTCTCAGCCCTCTCCTGTACTCCCTGTTTACCCATGACTGCGTGGCCAAGCACGCATCCAACTCAATCATAAAGTTTGCTGACGACACTACAGTGGTGGGCTTGATTAACAACAACAACGAGACGGCCTACAGGGAGGAGGTGAGGGCCCTCGGAGTGTGGTGTCAGGAAAATAACCTCTCACTCAATGTCAACAAAACAAAGGAGACGATCGTGAACTTCAGGAAACAGGAGAGGGAGCACCCCCCTATCCACATCGACGGGACAGTAGTGGAGAAGGTGGAAAGTTTTAAGTTCCTCGGCGTACACATCACGGACAAACTGAATTGGTCCACCCACACAGACAGTGTGGTGAAGAAGGCGCAACAGCGCCTCTTCAACCTCAGGAGGCTGAAGAAATTCGGCTTGTCACCAAAAACAAACAAACTTCTACAGATGCACAATCGAGAGCATTCTGTCGGGCTGTATCACCGCCTGGTACGGCAACTGCTCTGCCCACAACCGTAAGGCTCTCCAGAGGGTAGTGAGGACTGCACAACGCATCACTGAGGGTAAACTACCTGCCCTTCAGGACACCTACACCACCAGATGTCACAGGAAGGCCAAAAAGATCATCAAGGACAACAACCACCCGAGCCACTGCCTGTTCACCCCGCTATCATCCAGAAGGCGAGGTCAGTACAGGTGCATCAAAGCTGGGACCGAGAGACTGAAAAACAGCTTCTACCTCAGAGCCATCAGACTGTTAAACAGCCATCACTAACATTGAGTGGCTGCTGCGAACATACTGACTTAAATCTCTAGCCACTTAAAGCATAGGAGTTGGATGTAACAAATGTATCACTAGCCACTTTAAACAATTTTGTATATCATGTTTACATATCCGACATACTCATATCAAATGTATACACTGTACTCTAAACCATCTACTGAATCTTGCCTATGCCGTTCGGCCATCGACCCAAATCTCTAGCCACTTTAATAATTATAATTGACTGGAATAAATGTATCACTAGCCACTTTAAACAATGCCATTTATATAATGTTTACATATCCTACATTACTCATCTCATATGTGTATATACTGTACTCCATACCATCTACTGCATCTTGCCTATGCTGGTCAGCCATTGCTCATCCATACATTTATATGTACATACTCGTGTTCATTTCTTTACTCTTGTGTGTATGAGGTAGTTGTTGTGAATTGGTTAGATTACTTGTTAGATACTACTGCATGGTCGGAACTAGAAGCACAAGCATTTCGCTACACTCGCATTAACATCTGCTAACCATGTGTATGTGACAAATAAAATTTGATTTGATTTGACTTTAACTATACATTCATGTACATACTACCTCAATTGGCCCAACCAACCACTGCCCCCGCACATTGGCTAACCGGGCGTTCTGCATTGTGTCCCGCCACCCACCACCCACCAACCCCTCTTTTGCGCTACTGCTACTCTGTGTTCATCATATATGCATAGTCACTTTAACCATAACTACATGTACATACTACCTCAATCAGCCCGACTAACCGGTGCATGTATGCAGTCTCGCTACAGTTATAGCCTCGCTACAGTTTTTTTTCACTCTCTTTTTACTGTTGTTTTTATAGCTTTACTTACCTATTGTTCACATAATACCTTTTTTTGCACTGTTGGTTAGAGCCAGTAAGGAAGCATTTCACTGTAAGGTCTACACCTATTGTATTCAGCGCACGTGACAAATAAACTTTGATTTGATTTGAGGATGAGATGAATGGTTTCTTTGTGTGTGCCTGTGTGTGAGGGAGAGAGGGATTTGTTGTACCCTTTCATATTACAGATGAGAGAAAGATGAGGTTACGTTATGACGTAATGACAATATCAAAACCCACAGGGGAAGCTACAGCGCAACTGCTTCCGCAATATGAGGGGATCTCTTGTAGCCCAATCAACTGTGTGGATGGTCATGACTCGTGACGACTAGAGAAATACGTTTTCTTTCATCTGCTGAAACATAATGTTTGATTATCCCACAAAATCAATATAGGCTACAGCATACTGGGACGGGAGTTTTTCCTGGTTATGAAAAACTCTTGGCCCTTAAAGGGGAATGGAACAGTAGGATTTATGTCATGACTTCCGACGAAGTCGGCTCCTCTCCTTGTTCGAGCGGCGTTTGCCGGTCGGCGTCGCCGGTCTTCGAGCCATCTGTCACGTTCTGGGCATAGATAGCCCTTTTGGGCTCATTTGTGTTTTTGGTCAGGACGTGATCAGGGGTGTTTTTTGGTCTATGTTATATTTTCTATGTTGGTTGGTTTGGGTTCCCAATTAGAGGCAGCTGTTAGTCGTTGTCTCTAATTGGGAATCCTATTTAGGTTGTTTAGTCCCCCACCTGTGTGTGGGATATTGTTTATGTTCAGTGTGTTAGTTGCTGTTGTGCGCTACACGTTGAGTTACGATCGTTGTGTTCTTCCTTTTGTTTTGGTGAGTTCAACTAATAAATTATGTTTTACTCAACCCGGCATGCTGCGCCTTGGTCCGTCTTTGAAGATCCCACCACAAAAGGACCAAGCAGCGTGCAACCATGCAGGAACCCTGGAGCCAGGAGGGGGAGTATCGCCGTCCCAGAGAAGAGATGGAAGCAGCGGTGGCAGAGCGGCGCTTCTATGAAGAGAAGTATGCGGGAACACGGCTGGCGATGAAGTCCGAGAGGCAGCCCCCAAAAAATGTTTTGGGGGGGCACACGGGGAGTTTGGCTGGGCCAGATTGGAGACCTGGGCCAGCTCCCCGTGCTTACCAGAGGGAGCATCGCACTGGTAAGGCACCGTGTGAGGCGGTGAAACGCACGGTGTCACCAGTGCGTGTTCACAGCCCGGTGCGCGACATGCCAGCTTCCCGCATCTGTCGGGCTAAGGGGAGTGTGCAGCCTGGAAGGAGGGTGTTGGCTCAGCGCTCCTGGTCACCGGTGCGCCTCCTTGGACCAGGGTATCCTGCGCCGGCTCTGCACACTGTGTCTCCGGTTCGCGCCCACAGCCCGGTGCGTGACATTCCAGCTCCTCTCATCTGTAAGGCTAGGGTGAGTGAACAGCCTGGTAGAAGGGTGCCGGCTCCCCGCACCAGAATCCCAGTGTGCATCGTGAGCCCAGCACGGCCTGTTCCTGCCCCCCGCACCAGATTCTCAGTGCGCATCGCGAGCCCAGCACGGCCTGTTCTTGCTCCCCGCACCAGAATCCCAGTGCACATCGTGAGCCCAGCACGGCCTGTTCCTGCTTCACGCACCAGGCTCCTTGTGCGTCTGCAGAGCCCGGCACGGCCTGTTCCCGCTCCACGCATCAGGTCCCCTGTGCGCCTTCAGAGCCCGGCACGTCCTGTCCCTGCTCCACGCACCAGGTCCCCTGTGCGCATTGAGTGCCCAGCACGGCCTGTCCCTGCTCCACGCATCAGGTCCCCTGAGCGCATCGAGAGCCCGGCACGTCCTGTCCCTGCTCCACGCATCAGGTCCCCTGTGCGCATCGAGAGTCCAGCACGTCATGTTCCTGCTCCGTGCACCAGGCCCCCTGTGCTCATCGAGAGACCGGCACGGACTGTTCCTGTTCCACGCAGCAGGCTTCTAGGGTGTCATCCCAGCCGGGCACGGACTGTTCTTGCTTCACGATGTCATCGCAGTCTGGTATGTACTGTGCCTGCTTCACGCACCATGCTTCTAGGGTGTCGTCCCAGCCTGGCACGTACTGTTCCTGCTCCACGTACCGGAGCCGCCGCCAAAGGCGAGGACCCACCTGAGAGACCCCCCCAGTGACTTTTGGTCGCGGTCAGAGTCTGCGCCTTTGGGGGGTGGGTACTGTCACGTCCTGGCCATAGATAGCCCTTCTGGCTGCTCATTTGTGTTTTTGGTCAGGACGTGATCAGGGGTGTGTTTTGGTCTATGTTATATTTTCTATGTTGGTTGGTTTGGGTTCCCAATTAGAGGCAGCTGTTAGTTGTTGTCTCTAGTTGGGAATCCTATTTAGGTTGTTTAGTCCCCCACCTGTGTGTGGGATATTGTTTATGTTCAGTGTGTTAGTTGCTGTTGTGCGCTACACGTTGAGTTACGATCGTTGTGTTCTTCCTTTTGTTTTGGTGAGTTCAACTAATAAATTATGTTTTACTCAACCCGGCACGCTTTGAAGATCGTGACACCATCGTCGATCCACATTTCATTTTCCATTTGTTTTGTCTGTGTTTTCCACACCTGGTTCAATTACATGTTTGTATATAACCCTCTGTTCCCCCCATGTCTTTGTGTGGGATTGTTGTTTGTAGTGCTTGTGCACATTATTTTGACTGGTGTGTTACGGGTTATTGTACCCATTTATTCTCGTGTTGTTTTGAACCGTTGGGTTGTCTATTAAACGACTACGTTTATTACCCAGTTTTGCTCTCCTGCGCCTGACTTCTCTGCCACCAGTTTACGCAACCCCTACAGAATCCCACACCACTTATGGAGTCAGCAGGAGCAGGTGCCTCAAGAGTAGGAGTGGAGGAGCGCGTCCGGGAGCATGCGGCGATGCTTCAACATCTCGACGTCGCCATGGACCGCGTTGTCCAGACCATGGACCATTGGGAGAGACAAGGAGTTCCTCCAGCACCTCTACCCGTACAACCAGGGTCTCCACCTAACGCCTCTCTTTCACCCGGTCCCAGTGGGATTGGTTTCGCTCTTCCCCGGGAGTACGACGGGACGGCTGCACGCTGCCAGGGGTTCCTGTTACAATTAGACCTCTACCTGGAAACCGTCCACCCGATTCCTTCGGGCCGCGAGAGGGTGTCCGCCCCCGTCTTGTGCCTCTCAGGGAAAGCCTTGGAGTGGGCCAACGCCGTGTGGGAGGAAGGAGATGCGGCGCTGGACAAATTTGAGGATTTCACCCGCCGTTTCCGGGCAGTCTTCGACCACCCACCCGAGGGTAGAACGGCGGGTGAACGTCTCTTCCATCTGAGGCAGGGGACGAGGAGCGCCATGGATTTTCGGACCCTGGCCGCCGGCACGGGATGGAACGACAGGGCCCTGATTGACCATTATCGCTGCAGTTTGCACTAGGACGTCCGTCGGGAGTTAGCCTGCAGGGACACCACCCCAACCTTCGACCAGCTGGTGGACCTGTCCCTCCATTACCTCACTGCTGAAGGGGGGGGTGCGGTGCGTTTGCAGTGGTCGGCTGAGGCGGACAGGTCTTTTGGTCACCTGAGGGCTCTGTTTACCTCGGGCCCCGTGCTGGCCCATCCGGATCCCTCTTTGGCGTTCATAGTGGAGGTGGGCGCATCCGAGGCTGGGATAGGAGCCGTGCTCTCACAGCGCTCGGGTACGCCACCGAAGCTCTGCCCCTGTGCTTTCTTCTCGAAGAAGCTCAGCCCGGAGGAGCGAAACTATGACGTGGGGGGAGCTGTTGGCTGTTGTCAAGGCTCTGAAGGCGTGGAGACATTGGCTTGAGGGGGCTAAACACCCTTTTCTCATCTGGACTTTGAGCAGGCGTTAAGTGCAGAGCCCGCTCCGCCTCAGTATCCCGCTGGTCATCTGTATGTTCCCTCTGCTGTCTGTGATCGGTTGATATATTGGGCCCACACATCACCCTCCTCTGGTCATCCTGTGATTGGTCGGACAGTGCGCTATTTGGTTGGGAAGTACTGGTGGCCTACCTTGGCCAAGGACGTGAGGGTTTATGTTTCCTCCTGCTTGGTGTGCGCTCATTGCAAGGCTCCTAGGCACCTGCCCAGAGGGAAGCTTCACCCCTTACCCGTTCCACAGCGGCCTTGGTCACACCTGTCGGTGGATTTCCTGACTGATCTTCCCCCCTCACAGGGAAACATCACGATCTTGGTCGATGTGGATCGGTTCTCTAAGTCCTGCCATCTCCTCCCTCTGCCCGGTCTCACTACGGCCCTACAGACTGCGGAGGCCTTGTTTACGCACGTCTTCCGGCACTACGGGGTGTCTGAGGATATAGTGTCTGATCGGGGTCCCTAGTTCACTTCGAGGGTCTGGAAGGCGTTCATGGAACATCTGGGGGTCTCGATCAGCCTTACCTCAGGGTTTCACCGAGGCTCCTGCGGTGGACGACTGGTTCAGGTGCGCGGAGGAGACATGGAACGCTGCCCATGTTCATCTCCAGCGGGCCGTGCTGCGCCAGAAAGCCAGCGCAGACCGTCACCGCAGTGAGACTGGGCCTGGCTCTTGACCCAAAACCTGCCCCTCCGCCTGGCCTGCCGGAAGCTGAGTCCATGGTTGGGGCAATTTAAAGTCGCGAGGAGAGTGAACAAGGTTTGTTATAGGTTACAGCTTCCCCCCGATTACCGTATTAACCCCTCTTTCCATGTGTCTCTCCTCAGGCCGGATGGTGGCTGGTCCGCTCCAGGATTCTGAGGTGCGGGAGGTCCCTCCGCCCCCTCTGGACATCGAGGGGGCCCCGGCGTATTCAGTCCGCTCCATACTGGATTTGAGGCGTCGGAAGAGGGGCCTTCAGTACCTCGTGGAGTGGGATTGATTCGGTCTGGAGGAGAGATGCTGGGTTCCGATGGAGGACGTTTTGGATCCGTCTATGCTGTGGGAGTTCCACCGTCTCCATCCGGATCGCCCTGCGCCTCGCCCTCCGGTTCGTCCCCGAGGCCGGTGTCGGCATGCAGCTGGATCCGCGTCAAGGGGTTTACTGTCACAACGTCCACCGAAGTCGGTGCCTCTCCTTGTTCGGGTGGTGTTCAGCAGTCGACGTCACCGGTCTTCTAGCCATCACCAATCCTCTTCATTTTACATTTGTTTTGTCTGTATTTTCCACACCTGGTTTCAATTCCCTCATTACATGTTTTGTATTTAACCCTCTGTTCCCCCTCATGTATTGTTGTTCATTGTAGTGCTTGAGCACTTCTTGCTAGAAATGAGAACTACAGGCTGCTCAGTTCCTGTTGTGGTTGATGCTGTACAGCTTGCGGGGTGCTGCATAATTCTATGGCACGTTATTTAAGTGTCAGCCATTGTTGTCAGAATGACACAATTTACCACAATCTGCGACAGTCTACCACAAACGGTCGTGGCATAAGCTCAAAACTTTTAAAGGAAGAACCACTGTATGTAGGCTCAAAAACATTACCCATGTTAACGCCTCTTTAACAATTACAAACATTCCCTGCATACGCACACACCCCCCCCCCCACACACACACACACAATCATTCATGCTAGCTAAGCATTCTGTTTATGCCTTTAAAGAATGGGCTTATCAATATTCCATGACAAAATGTTGTTTGTTTGTGTGTGTGTATGTGTATGCACATGCACATTAGGCTGATGTTGATGAAGATGATTATAGGAGAACCTTCCTCAGTCACCATGGAGGTCATTCCATTCATCTGACCATGGGTTGTTATGACTTCCCCATTCCGCTCATTTTCCTTTGGAAACACGTTGACCCTGGAATGTTCATAAATATGCCTGTCTACTACTGCAGTGATAAACATAGGGCCTTTAACAGCCGCATTGCCTACAGACACACACTGAGACACACACAGCCACTTTAATGCATTAGCTGTGTTCTTTGTCTCTGTTAGAAATTCCTGCATTTTTTTATCCTAAAATAGCACTTGGAATACTGGAAAAGTGCTCTGAAAACTCTGACCCCATTTCTCCCTATATAGCTATAAAAACTCTTAAATGTTTGTTTTGGCTTTCAAGGAAATCACCATGAACACAGTTTACCAAAGACTCCCATACTTTATTTTGTCCTCTCTTTTTGCTTCAAATTATTGCATGTTGTTTCAAAAGTAGTCATGTAGAATGTGTATTATTTTCTAAGGTACAGTATGTAGCTAGTGCTAAGCATTGATCCTCATCTGTTGCATGGTTCAGATTTCTGTTCTATCCTTTCATTAGAGGTTGATTATAGTTGATTATAGAATTAGAAGGGGAAATAGTGTACTATAACAATAGCTGTGTTCCATACAGGCTTGGTACACGATTATTCAAATAAAGCTGTGTAATCTTCAAAGGCATTGTCAATACAGCAGTTCATTCAGGTCAGTAAAGCTCCTTCACGCTACTGACCATCTACTGTATCTATCCAGAGGAAAAATTGAGAGATTACAAAGATACCCCAAAAGCAGTGTGTGTGTGTGTGTGTGTGTGTGTGTGTGTGTGTGTGTGTGTGTGTGTGTGTGTGTGTGTGTGTGTGTGTGTGTGTGTGTGTGTGTGTGTGTGTGTGTCACAGCCTGCTGCAATGTGTGTTTGACTGCAACCAGGGAAAAAATTGCATATAGTTGCATATACTCTGAATCGGTATTCACGTCATAAGAAGTAATTGCCCTCGACCACACCCTCAAATTGGGGAAAACAAATGTTCTTTCCCATTGACCCACATTGTAAAAAAGCCATATATTTTGTCATATATTTTTTGTTATACAGAAATAACAGAACATGCCGAAAAGATGCTGTGTTGTTCTTTGTACATTTAACCAGGTAGGGAAATAGACTGTAGCTTCAGGCTAGTCGGCGTGGGAGAGTGGGACATGTTGGGGCCCGGTATCCAAGTAGGCTACACATAGCTAATTACAAATGTCGTTTGTAATTTATTAAAACAAGCAGACAACAAGAAAATTCCATTTGAAAATTGTCATGTTTTTGCTGTGAGCCTATGGTGAAACCTAGGAAACCACAGATAATTTTCCCCACAGGCGGGTGGGGCCCTGACGTTCTATCTAATAGTAATTGGGACTATACATTTGGTTCCGTGGTTTCCATGATGCTGTGAGGTCACTTAGGCAGAGAGCTCCTGTAAATGTGTAAATATTTTATAGATGTAATGTTTACTGATTGCATTTTTTTTTTTAGCTTAGTAATCAAATCAAATAATTTCTAATTGTATTTGTCACATGCACCAAATGCAGCACCTTACCATGAAATGCTTACTTACAAGCCCTTAACCAACAATGCAGAATTTAATAAAAAGTAAGTAATAAAATATTTCCCCCCCAAAAAATTCAAAATTATATAAACTAAAGCAAGAAAAAAAGTAACACAATAAAATAACAATAACGAGGTTGTATACAGGGGGTACCAGTACCAAGGTTAGTCGAGGTCATTGAGGTAATATGTACATTTAGGTGAGGGGTAAAGTGACTATGCATAGATATTAAACAGCGAATAGCAGCAGCTTAAAAAAGGGGGTCAATGCACATAGTCCGCGTAGCCATTTGATTAACTGTTTAGCAGTCTAATGGCTTGGGGATAAAAGCTGTTAAGGAGCCTTTTGGACCTAGACTTGGCGCTCCGGTACCACTTGCCGTGCGGTAGCAGAGAGAACAGTCTATGACTAGGGTGGCTGGAGTCTTTAACAATTTTTAGGTCCTTCCTCTGATACCACCTGGTATAGAGGTCCTGGATGACAGGAAGCTTCGCCCCAGTGATATACTGGGCTGTACGCATTACCATCTGTAGCGCCTTGCGGTCGGATGCCGAGCAGTTGCAAAAACAAGCGGTGATGCAACCAGTCAGGATGATCTTGATGGTGCAGCTGCATAACTTTTTGAGGATCTGAGGACCCATGCCAAATCTTTTCAGTCTCCTGAGGGGGAATAGGCATTGTCATGCCCTATTCAAAACTGTCTTGGTGTGTTTGGACCATGATAGTTATTTTTTTTAATTTTTTATTTATTTTTTATATTTATTGAATATTCGAAACATACAATATAATTGCAGTGAAGCCGCTCAATAACTAAATCATACCAGTCATCCAACAGATTCCCATTCAGAGCGACACACAGAAGCATCCAGGGTCAATGCCCTGCTGAAGGGCACGTTGACAGCTCTACCACCAGGCCAAAAAACATGAAGCCGAACCCTCCAAGATCCCCACACAGTTCCCCAATAGCTGTCCCTCAACCATTCGAGACCCCTCCCCCAGTCCCCCCCGCCCCCCGGAAGAAAAATAAAAAATACAATTACTTCCATTCCCCGGCCCCAAGAACTCCTCAATGCACCAACAACCAAGAGAATGAACTAAAGAGAAAAAAGGAAAAGACAGAAGGAAACAGCAAACAACAATGCAAAAAAATATAAAAAATTATTATAATTATAATAATAAATTTAAAACAAAGGACATCAAGGACAACTAAAATAATAACAGCAATGTCAACTGTATATGTTTGTTGTTTTATATATCAACTCATACATCCTGTACCATGGAATCGGTACATCAAAAATCTCTTCCCAACTATTTTGCAATCTGTATGGCACAGTTATCAACATCCTGGTACTCAAATGAAACTGGTATACTTTCCTATTTATGCAATTTCATTCCTCCGCCAGTTTTGATCTTTTATGTGGCATACAGACCAGTTCCCTACCTCCTCCCGCTGCCACCTGCCTCCTCCATTTTTGGGGCAATGCTGTAATCAATTGGTTGTACTCTTGGACACAATTCTGATAACCCCATGAAGGACATAACTCTACCATTCCAATTTACAATATCATTTAAGAACAAAATACCCTTTTAAAACATTGTTCCCATAAATACAGGTATTTTTTCAACCAGGACATTTGAGTTCAGCCATAATATTTGTTGTAATATTTGTTCTATCTTTTCAGGGGAGTGAAAATTAAATTGTGCCAGCTCTGCAATGCTTGTTTGAAAAAGAGAGATAATTTGAAAAAAGTATAATTTTCAATTAATCGAAAATGAGACATGGCAATCTGCACAAAGGCAAAAAGGCCATTTTTCTCAATCTCAACCAACCCAATTCATATTCATTATATAGATAGGCACGTTTTGTTTTGTCTGGTTTAGCGTCCCAGATAAAGCAAAATATTTTTTGCTCATATGATTTGAAAAACCAATCATCAGGAGTAGGCAGCGCCATAAGTAAGTGAGTAAACTGAGATATGACTAAGGAGTTAATCAAGGCAATCTTTTCATAAATAGACTGGTATTTACCTCTCAATGGTTGCAGGATCTTATCTATTTTTACAAGTTATCTATTGAAATTCATTGTGGAGAGCTTATTTATATATTTTGTGATATGAATAACGAGTATGTCTACTTCGCCATCAGCCCATTTTATGGGTAAACTGCAGTGTAATGTAAAAGCTGTATTTTTTAAGGATCCAATACGTAATATTGTACACTTATCATAATTAGGTTTTGGTCCAGAGAGTACAGAAAAGTTATCTAGATCTTCAATGAGACATTGCGGGGATCTAGCTTGCGGACTCAATATAAAACCTTTGTTTTTAAGCCTTGGATTTCTAAACCTCTAATGTTGTTATTGAATCTGATTTTAATAGCTAGCGTTTCGATGGCCATAGAAAATAGATATGGTGACAGCGGACACCCTTGTTTAACTCCTCTTGACAATTCAAAACTCTCTGAGAAGTAGCTGGTATTTACTATTTTACACCTGGGGTTGCTATACATTATTTTTACCCATTTTATAAGAGAATTACCAAAATTGAAAAAATCCAGGCATTTACAAATAAAATCCAGTCTTACTTTATCAAATGCCTTTTTAAAACACGCTATAAATACCTTTGCTGGCTTCTTATATGTTTCATGATATATTATTATTTCTAGTAGTTGTCGTATATTATCTACAATGTATTGTCCATGTAAAAAACCTGTCTGATCAGGATGAACAATACCTGGTAGAACCCTTTTAATTCTGAGTGCTATGCATTTTGCTAGCATTTTTGCATCACAACATTGAAGTGTAAGGGGCCTCCAGTTTTTTAGATAGACTGGGTCTTTATATTTGCCAATAATAGAGAAATCAGACCTTCCTTCTGAGTACCTGACAGACTACAATTTCTATAGGAGTAGTTAAAACAATCAAACAATGGAGCTTTTAGTATATCCAAAAATACTTGATATACCTCTACCGGTATGCCATCAAGCCCTGGGGTTTTTGCAGACTGAAAGGATTTAATAGCCTCAAAAAGTTATTCCTCTGTAATTTGGCCTTCGCACTGATCTTTCTGTACAGTTGTTAATTTCCATTTTTTATATTATTTGGAAAGAATTCTTTAACATAATCTTACTTCAGTGGGAAAGGATGAGACGGAAAAGACAACATCTGCCTAAAAAAATTAGCTTCCTCTTTTAAAATAGAATTCGGAGAATCATAGATGACTCCGTCTTCAGTAACTAGTTTCTGCAAATTATTTTTGTTAGCGTTCCTGTATTGAAGATTCAGGAAGAATTTTGTGCATTTTTCTCCATATTCCATCCAGTTTGCTTTATTTTTGTAATAGATTACATTAGATCGTTCTTGAATAAGTTCCTCAAGATCTTTTTGTTTTTCCTCTAACTTATTTTGTATCTCTGTAGTATCGTTTTTATTGCTATCCACCTGTACTATTAGTTCATGGATTTCCCTTGTTAGTCTTGTCTCTTTAGCCAGAAACTGCTTTTTTATTATTGATGAATTTTGAATTGAATGACCCCCTGAAGGTACATTGGGGCAAAAAAGTATTTAGTCAGCCACCAATTGTGCAAGTTCTCTCACTTAAAAAGATGAGAGAGGCCTGTAATTTTCATCATAGGTACACTTCAACTATGACAGACAAAATGAGGGAAAAAAATCCAGAAAATCACATTGTAGGATTTTTTTATGAATTTATTTGCAAATTATGGTGGAAAATAAGTATTTGGTCACATACAAACAAGCAAGATTTCTGGCTCTCACAGACCTGTAACTTCTTCTTTAAGAGGCTCCTCTGTCCTCCACTCGTTACCTGTATTAATGGCACCTGTTTGAACTTGTTATCAGTATAAAAGACACCTGTCCACAACCTCAAACAGTTACACTCCAAACTCCACTATGGCCAAGACCAAAGAGCTGTCAAAGGACACCAGAAACAAAATTGTAGACCTGCACCAGGTTGGGAAGACTGAATCTGCAATAGGTAAGCAGCTTGGTTTGAAGAAATCAACTGTGGGAGCAATTATTAGGAAATGGAAGACTTACAAGACCACTGATAATCTTCCTCGATCTGGGGCTCCACGCAAGATCTCACCCGTGGGGTCAAAATGATCACAAGAACGGTGAGCAAAAATCCCAGAACCACACGGGGACCTAGTGAATGACCTGCAGAGAGCTGGGACCAAAGTAACAAAGCCTACCATCAGTAACACACTCGCCAGGGACTCAAATCCTGCAGTGCCAGACGTGTCCCCCTGCTTAAGCCAGTACATGTTCAGGCCTGTCTGAAGTTTGCTAGAGAGCATTTGGATGATCCAGATGAGGATTGGGAGAATGTCATATGGTCAGATGAAACCAAAATAGAACTTTTTGGTAAAAACTCAACTCGTTGTGTTTGGAGGACAAAGAATGCTGAGTTGCATCCAAAGAACACCATACCTACTGTGAAGCATGGGGGTGGAAACATCATGCTTTGGGGCTATTTTTTCTGCAAAGGGACCAGGACGACTGATCCGTGTAAAGGAAAGAATGAATGGGGCCATGTATCGTGAGATTTTGAGTGAAAACCTCCTTCCATCAGCAAGGGCATTGAAGATGAAACGTGGCTGGGTCTTTCAGCATGACAATGATCCCAAACACACCGCCCGGGCAACGAAGGAGTGGCTTCGTAAGAAGCATTTCAAGGTCCTGGAGTGGCTAGCCAGTCTCCAGATCTCAACCCCATAGAAAATCTTTGGAGGGAGTTGAAAGTCCGTGTTGCCCAGCGACAGCCCCAAAACATCACTGCTCTAGAGGAGATCTGCATGGAGGAATGGGCCAAAATACCAGCAACAGTGTGTGAAAACCTTGTGAAGACTTACAGAAAACGTTTGACCTCTGTCATTGCCAACAAAGGGTATATAACAAAGTATTGAGATAAACTTTTGTTATTGACCAAATACTTATTTTCCACCATAATTTGCAAATAAATTCATTAAAAATCCTACAATGTGATTTTCTGGATTTTTTTTCCTCAATTTGTCTGTCATAGTTGAAGTGTACCTATGATGAAAATTACAGGCCTCTCTCATCTTTTTAAGTGAGAGAACTTGCACAATTGGTGGCTGACTAAATACTTTTTTGCCCCACTGTACATTTAAAGGTATCCCAAACAATAAGGGGATTTGCTGAACGTATATTATACTGGAAAAATTCAGTTATAAATTATTTTTTCTTAGTTAAAAATAAGTTGTCCTCCAGCAAACTTGGATAAAATTTCCAATATCCCTGTCCATGTGGAAAATCAATAAGAGTTATGTGAATGCCAATTAGATGATGATCCGATCGCATTCTGTCTCCTATTAAAACTTTTTAAACCTTTGATGCAAGAGAGAAAGAGACAAGAAAGTAGTCAAGATGTCTAGCTTGATTAAGTCTCCTCCATGTATATCTCACCATGATAGTTTTTTAGTTATGTGGACACCAAGGAACTTGAATCTCTCGACTTGCTCCACTACAGCCCCGCCGATGTGAATGAGGGCTGAAGTCCACAATCAGCTCTTTTGTCTTGCTCACTTTGAGGAAGAGGTTCTTGTCTTGGCACCACACTGCCATGTCTCTGACCACCTATCTGCAGGCTGTATCATCATTGTCGGTGATCAGGCCTACCACCGTTGTGTCGTCAGCAAACTTAATGATGGTGTTGGAGTCGTGTGTGGCCACGCAGTCGTGGGTGAAAAGGGAGTACAGAAGGGGACTACGCATGCACCCCTGTTGGGCTCACGTGTTGAGGATCAATATGGCCTACCCGTACCACCATGGGGCGGCCCGTCAGGAAGGCCAAGATTTACTTGAAGAGGGGGGTGTTTAGTCCCAGGGTCCTTAGCTTAGTGATGAGCTTTGAGGGCACTATGGTGTTGAACGCAGAGCTGTAGTCAAAAAACAGTATTCTCACGTAGGTGTTCCTTTGTCCAGGTGGGAAAGGGCAGTGTGGAGTGCAATAGAGATTGTGTCATTTGTGGATCTTTGGGACGGTATGCGAATTGTAGTTTGTCTTCTGGGATGATGTTGTTGATGTGAGCCATGACCAGCCTTTCAAAGCACTTCATGGCTACAGATGTGAGTGCTATGGGGCAGTAGGCAGGTTTCCTTAGTGTTCTTGGTCACAGGGACTATGATTGTCTGCTCTGTAGGTATTACAGACTCGGTCAGTGACAGGTTGAAAATGTCAGTGAAGAAATCAGCCAAGACCTCATGAAAAGTCTAAATCATCCATTGAGCAATTTCCAAATGCCTGAAGGTACCACGTTCATCTGTACAAACAATAGTACACAAGTATAAACACCATGGGACCACGCAGCCGTAATACCGCTCAAGAAGGAAACGCGTTCTGTCTCCTAGAGATGAACGTACTTTGGTGCGAAAAGTGCAAATCAATCCCAGAACAACAGCAAAGGACCTTGTGAAGGTGCTGGAGGAAACAGGTACAAAAGTATCTATATCCACAGTAAAACGAGTCCTATATCAACATAACCTGAAAGGCCGCACAGCAAGGAAGAAACCAGTGTTCCAAAAACCGCCATAAAAGAAGCCAGACTACAGTTTGCAACTGCACATGGGGACAAAGATCGTGCTTTTTAGAGAAATGTCCTCTGGTCTGATGAAACAAAAATAGAACTGTTTGGCCATAATGACCGCCGTTATGATTGGAGGAAAAAGACCCAAGATAAACAATTTAAAGGCAATGCTACCAAATACTAATTGAGTGTATGTAAACTTCGGACCCACTGGGAATGTGATGAAAGAAATAAAAGCTGAAATAAATCATTCTCTCTACTATTATTCTGACATTTCGGCATTCTTAAAATAAAGTGGTGATCCTAACTGACCTCAGACAGAGAATGTTTACTAGGATTAAACGTCAGGAATTGTGAAGAACTGAGTTTAAATGTATTTGGATAAGGTGTTTGGAAACCAACTTCAACTGTATTGTCCCAGTGTTAAATGTTGGATGTTATAATTTTGGGGTGGCAAAATCTGTAACAAAGATATTCCATTCCCCAACGCTGGAGTCACAAAATAAGTAATCTGCTGCCTACAATTTATGATCGACATACGGTTTTAAACAACCCCCACACGAATCCCTCCACCCTTCTGCGGGTGAGAGGGCTCTATAGACACTAATCCATTGCAACCTGATCTTTGGATCCTCACAGAAGAGTCATTACAAGAGTCTGACAGAGATCCTGGTATGGATTGCCTGACAGAGGTCATAATATTGTATAGTCTGAAAGAGACAGAGTCTAACAGAATAACAGAATATCTGATGTTGAAGAGTCTGACAGAGATCCTAATACTGAAGAGTCTGACATAGATATTGATATTGAAGTGTCTGACGTAGATTGTGATATTGAAGAGTCTGAGATAGATCGTGATAATGAAGAGTCTGACAGATATACACTGCTCAAAAAAATAAAAGGAACACTAAAATAACACATCATAGATCTGAATGAATGAAATAATCTTATTCAATACTTTTTTCTTTACATAGTTGAATGTGCTGACAACAAAATTACACAAAAATTATCAATGGAAATCAAATGTATCAACCCATGGAGGTCTGGATTTGGAGTCACACTCAAAATTAAAGTGGAAAACCACACTACAGGCTGATCCAACTTTGATGTAATGTCCTTAAAACAAGTCAAAATGAGGCTCAGTAGTGTGTGTGGCCTCCACGTGCCTGTATGACCTCCCTACAACGCCTGGGCATGCTCCTGATGAGGTGGCGGATGGTCTCCTGAGGATCTCCTCCCAGACCTGGACTAAAGCATCCGCCAACTCCTGGACAGTCTGTGGTGCAACGTGGCGTTGGTGGATGGAGCGAGACATGATGTCCCAGATGTGCTCAATTGGATTCAGGTCTGGGGAACAGGCGGGCCAGTCCATAGCATCAATGCCTTCCTCTTGCAGGAACTGCTGACACACTCCAGCCACATGAGGTCTAGCATTGTCTTGCATTAGGAGGAACCCAGGGCCAACCGCACCAGCATATGGTCTCACAGGGGTCTGAGGATCTCATCTCGGTACCTAATGGCAGTCAGGCTACCTCTGGCGAGCACATGGAGGGCTGTGCGGCCCCCCAAAGAAATGCCACCCCACACCATGACTGACCCACCGCCAAACCGGTCATGCTGGAGGATGTTGCAGGCAGCAGAACGTTCTCCACGGCGTCTCCAGACTCTGTCACGTCTGTCACGTGCTCAGTTTGAACCTGCTTTCATCTGTGAAGAGCACAGGGCGCCAATGGCGAATTTGCCAATCTTGGTGTTCTCTGGCAAATGCCAAACGTCCTGCACGGTGTTGGGCTGTAAGCACAACACCCACCTGTGGACGCGTCGGGCCCTCATACCACCCTCATGGAGTCTGTTTCTGACCGTTTGAGCAGACACATGCAACTTTGTGGCCTGCTGGAGGTCATTTTGCAGGGCTCTGGCAGTGCTCCTTCTGCTCCTCCTTGCACAAAGGCGGAGGTAGCGGTCCTGCTGCTGGGTTGTTGCCCTCCTACGGCCTCCTCCACGTCTCCTGATGTACTGGCCTGTCTCCTGGTAGCGCCTCCATGCTCTGGACACTACGCTGACAGACACAGCAAACCTTCTTGCCACAGCTCGCATTGATGTGCCATCCTGGATGAGCTGCACTACCTGAGCCACTTGTGTGGGTTGTAGACTCCGTCTCATGCTACCACTAGAGTGAAAGCACCGCCAGCATTCAAAAGTGACCAAAACATCAGCCAGGAAGCATAGGAACTGAGATTTGGTCTGTGGTCACCACCTGCAGAACCACTCCTTTATTGGGGGTGTCTTGCTAATTGCCTATAATTTCCACCTGTTGTCTATTCCATTTGCACAACAGCATGTGAAATGTATTGTCAATCAGTGTTGCTTCCTAAGTGGACAGTTTGATTTCACAGAAGTGTGATTGACTTGGAGTTACATTGTGTTGTTTAAGTGTTCCCTTTATTTTTTTGAGCAGTGTATTTATATTGAAGAGTCTGACAGAGATCCTGGTTTGGAAGAGTCTGACAGATGTTCTGAAATTGATGAGTTTGACAGATATGTTCATATGGAAGAGCCTGACAGAGTATGACAGAGATTCAGACATGGAGATCCTGATATGGAAGAGTCTTTCAGAGATCCTGATATTGGAGAGTCCGACAGATATCCCGATATGGAGTTTGACAGAGGTCCTGATAGTGTAGAGTCAGACAGAGATCCTGATATTGTAATGTCTGACAGACATCCTCATATGGAAGAGTCTGACAGAGATCCTGATATTGTTGAGCCTGACTGAGATCCTGATATTGGAGGTCCTGATATTGTAGAGTATGACTGAGACCCTTATATGGAAGAGTCTGACAGAGATCCTGATATTGAAGAGTCTGACATATATCCTAATATTTAAGAGTCTAACAAAGATCCTGCTACTGAAGTCTGACAGAGATCCTGATTTGGAAGTGTCTGAAAGAGATCCTGATAATTGAGAGTCTTACCAATGTACTGATATCGTAGTCTGACAGAGATCGTGATTTTGTAGAGTCTGACAGATATGCTGATATAGAAGAATCTGACAGAGGTCCTTAAATTGTAGAGTCTGACAGAGACCCTTATATGGAAGAGTCTGACATTGATCCTGATATTGTAGAGTCGACCTAGAGATCCTGATATTGAAAAGTCTGACAGAGATCCTGACGTTGCAGAGTCTGACAGATATACTGATATGGAGCCTGACAGAGGTCCTGATATCATAGCCTGACAGATATCCTGATATTGAAGAGACAGAGATCCTGATATGGAATAGTCTGACAGAGGTCGTTATATTGTAGAGTCTGAAAGAGCACCTAATATGGAAGAGTCTGACATTGATCCTGAAATTGAAGAGACTGACAGAGATCCTGATTGTGCAGAGTATGACAGAGATCCTGACATTGAGTCTGACAGAGAATTTTATATGTAGTCTAATAGAGATACTGATATTGCAGAGTTTGACAAAGATCCTGACATGGAGTCTGACAGAGATCCTCACAAGTAGTCTGACTGAGATCCAGATATGGAGGCGTCTAACTTAAATCCTGCTATTGAAGAGTCTGACAGAAATACTGATTTTGCAGAGTTTGACAAAGATCCTGACATGGAGTCTGACAGAGATCCTCAAAAGTAGTCTGACTGAGATCCAGATATGGAAGCGTCTAACTGAAATCCTGCTATTGAAGAGTCTGACAGAGATCCTGATATTGAAGAGTCTGACAGAGATCTTAATATTGAAGAGTCTTACAAAGATCCTGCTATTGAAAAGTCTGACAGAGATTCTGATATTGAAGAGTCTGACAGAGATCCTGATATTGAAAAGTCTGACATATATCCTGATATGGAGTCTAACAGAGATCCTGATATTGAATAATCTGACAGAGATACTGATATTGAAGGGACTGACAGAGATCCTGATATTGTAGAATCTGACAGAGATCTTTATATTGAAGAGTCTGAAAGAAATCCTGATAATGGGGAGTCTTAACGATATCGTGATATTGAGTCTGACAGCGGTCCTGATATCGTAGTCTGACAGAGATCCTGATTTTGTATAGTCTGACAGATATCCTGATATTGAAGAGTCTGACAGAGATCCTGATTTGGCGGAGTCTGACAGAGATCCTGATATTGAGGAGACTGACAGAGATCCTGATATAGAAAAGTCTGGCAGATATACTTTTTGAAGAGTCTGACAGAGATCCTGCTATTGAAAAGTCTGACAGAAATACTGATTTTGCAGAGTTTGACAAAGATCCTGACATGGAGTCTGACAGAGATCCTCACAAGTAGTCTGACTGAGATCCAGATATGGAAGCGTCTAACTGAAATCCTGCTATTGAAGAGTCTGACAGAGATCCTGATATTGAAGAGTCTGACAGAGATCTTAATATTGAAGAGTCTTACAAAGATCCTGCTATTGAAAAGTCTGACAGAGATTCTGATATTGAAGAGTCTGACAGAGATCCTGATATTGAAAAGTCTGACATATATCCTGATATGGAGTCTAACAGAGATCCTGATACTGAATAATCTGACAGAGATACTGATATTGAAGGGTCTGACAGAGATCCTGATATTGTAGAATCTGACAGAGATCTTTATATTGAAGAGTCTGAAAGAAATCCTGATAATGGGGAGTCTTAACGATATCGTGATATGGAGTCTGACAGCGGTCCTGATATCGTAGTCTGACAGAGATCCTGATTTTGTATAGTCTGACAGAGATCCTGATATTGAGGAGACTGACAGAGATACTGATATGGAAAAGTCTGGCAGATATACTTTTTGAAGAGTCTGACAGAGATCCTGATATTGAAGAGTCTGACAGAGATCCTGATTTGGCGGAGTCTGACAGAGATCCTGATATTGAGGAGACTGACAGAGATCCTGATATGAAAAAGTCTGGCAGATATACTTTTTGAAGAGTCTGACAGAGATCCTGCTATTGAAAAGTCTGACAGAAATACTGATTTTGCAGAGTTTGACAAATATCCTGACAAGTAGTCTGACTGAGATCCAGATATGGAAGCGTCTAACTGAAATCCTGCTATTGAAGAGTCTGACAGAGATCCTGATATTGAAGAGTCTGACAGAGATCCTGATATTGAAGAGTCAGAAAGCGATCCTGATAATGGAGAGTCTTACCAATATCCTGATATGGAGTCTGACAGAGGACCTGATATCGTAGTCTGACAGTGGTCCAGATTATGGAGAGTCTTACTAGAGAACCTGATATAAATAAATCTGACAGAGATACTGATTTGGCGGAGTCTGACAGAGATCCTGATATTGAGGAGACTGACAGAGATCCTGATATTGAAGAGTCTGGCAGACGTCATGATATTGAAGAGTCTGACAGAGATCCTTATATTGTAGAGTCTGACAGAGACCCTTATATGGAAGAGTCTGACATTGATCCTGATATTGTAGATTCTTACTAGCGTTCCTGATATTGTAGTCTGACAGACATCTTAATATTGAAGAGTCTTACAAAGATCCTGCTATTGAAGAGTCTGACAGAGATTCTGATATTGTAGATTCTGACAGAAAATCTGATATTGAGGAGTCTGACAGAGGACCTGATATCGTAGTCTGACAGTGGTCCAGATTATGTAGAGTCTTACTAGAGATCCTGATATAAATAAATCTGACAGAGATACTGATTTGGCGGAGTCTGACAGAGATCCTGATATTGAGGAGACTGACAGAGATCCTGATATTGAAGAGTCTGGCAGAGGTCATGATATTGAAGAGTCTTACTAGCGTTCCTGATATTGTAGTCTGACAGATATCTTAATATTGAAGAGTCTTACAAAGATCCTGCTATTGAAGAGTCTGACAGAGATTCTGATATTGAAGATTCTGACAGAAATTCTGATATTGAGGAGTCTGACAGAGATCCTGATTTTGAAGAGTCGGAAAGAGATCCTGATATGGAAGGGTCTGGCAGAGGTCCTGATATTGAAGAGTCTGACAGAGACCCTGATATTGAAGAGTCTGGCAGAGATCCTGATTTTGCAGAGTCTGACAGATATCCTGATATTGTAGATTCTTACTAGAGATCCTGATATTGTAGTCTGACAGAGATCCTGATATTGAAGAGTCTGTCAGAGATCCTGACATGGAGTCTGACATATATCCTGATATGGAGTTTGACCGAGATCCTGATATCGAAGAGTCTGACAGAGATCCTGATATTGTAGAGTCTGACAGAGACCCTTATATGGAAGAGTCTGACATTGATCCTGATATTGTAGAGTCTTACTAGAGATCCTCATATTGAAGAGTCTGGCAGAGATCCTGATATTGTAGAGTCTGACAGATATCCTGATATGGAAGAGTCGGAAATTATCCTGATCATTTAGAGTCTTACTAGAGATCCTCATATTAAAGAGTCTGACAGAGACCCTTATATGGAAGAGTCTGACATTGATCCTGATATTGTAGATTCTTTCTAGAGATCCTGATATTGAGGAGACTGACAGAGATCCTGATATTGAAGAGTCTGACAGAGATCCTGATTTTGTAGTCAGACAGATATCCTGATATTGAAGGGTCTGGCAGAGATCCTTACACGGAAGAGTCTGACATTGATCCTGATATTTTAGAGTCTTAATAGAGATCCTGACATTGTAGTCTGACAGACATCGTAATATTGAAGAGTCTTACAAAGTTCCTGCTATTGAAGGGTCGGAAAGAGATCCTGATATTGGAGAGTCTTAACGATATCCTGATATGGAGTCTGACAGAGGTCCTGATATCGTAGTCTGACAGAGACCCTTATATGGAAGAGTCTGACATTGATCCTGATATTGTAGATTCTTACTATAGATCCTGATATTTTAGTCTGACAGAGATCCTGATATTGAAGAGTCTGTCAGAGATCCTGACATGGAGTCTGACAGAGATCCTCATATGTAGTCTGACTGAGATCCTAATATTGAAGCGTCTGACAGAAATCCTGCTATTGAAGAGTATGACAGAGATCCTGATATTGTAGAGGGTGACAGATATCCTGATATGAAGTTTGACAGAGATCCTGATATGGAAGTGTCTGACATTGATCCTGATATTGAGGAGACTGACATAGATCCTGATATGGAAGAGTGTGACACAGATCCTGCTATTTTAGAGTCTGACAGATATCCTGATACTGAGGAGACTGACAGAGATCCTGATATTGAAGATTCTGACAGAGATCCTGATTTTGAAGAGTCTGAAAGAGCACCTAATATGGAAGAGTCTGACATGATCCTGATCTTTTAGAGTCTTACTAGATATCCTCATATTGAAGAGTCGGAAAGAGATCCTGATTCTGGAGAGTCTTACCCATATCCTGATATGGAGTCTGACAGAGGCCCTGATATCGTAGTCTAATAGTGGTCCAGATTATGTAGAGTCTTACTAGAGATCCTGATATAAATAAATCTGAGTCTGACACAGATCCTGATATTGAAGAGTGTGACACAGATCCTGCTATTGTAGAGTCTGACAGATATCCTGATACTGAGGAGACTGACAGAGTCTGGTAGAGATCCTGATAATGGAGAGTCTTACCGATATCCTGATATGGAGTCTGACAAAGGACCTGATATCGTAGTCTGACAAAGACCCTTATATGGAAGAGTCTGACATTGATCCTGATATTGTAGATTCTTACTAGAGATCCTGATATTGTAGTCTGACAGAGATCCTGATATTGAAGAGTCTGTCAGAGATCCTGACAGGGAGTCTGACAGAGATCCTCATATGTAGTCTGACTGAGATCCTAATATTGAAGTGTCTGAAAGAAATCCTGCTTTTGAAGAGTATGACAGAGATCCTGATATTGTAGAGTCTGACATCAATCCTGATATGGAGTTTGACAGAGATCCTGAAATCGAAGAGTCTGACAGAGACCCTTATATGGAGAGTCTGACATTGGTCCTGATATTTTAGTCTGGCAGAGATCCTGATATTGAAGCGTCTGGCAGAGATCCTCATATTGAAGAGTCTGACAGAGGTCATGATATTGTAGAGTCTGACAGATATCCTGATATTGAAGAGTCTGAGAGAGATCCTGATATTGAAGGGTCTAACAAAGATCCTAAAATTGATGAGTCTGACACAGATCCTGATATTGAAGAGTGTGACACAGATCCTGCTATTGTAGAGTCTGACAGATATCCTGATACTGAGGAGACTGACAGAGATCCTGATCATTTAGAGTCTTACTAGAGATCCTGATATTGTAGAGTCTGACAGATATCCTGATATGGAGTTTGACAGAGATCCTGATATTGAAGAGTCTGAGAGAGGTCATGATATTGTAGAGTCTGACAGAGGTCCTTATATTGTAGAGTCTGAAAGAGCACCTAATGTGGAAGAGTCTGACATGATCCTGATCATTTAGAGTCTTACTAGAGATCCTCATATTGAAGAGTCTTGCAGAGATCCTGATATTGTAGAGTCTGACACATATCCTGATATTGAAGAGTCTGAGAGAGATCCTGATATTGAAGGGTCTAACAAAGATCCTAAAATTGATGAGTCTGACACAGATCCTGATATTGAAGAGTGTGACACAGATCCTGCTATTGTAGAGTCTGACAGATATCCTGATACTGAGGAGACTGACAGAGATCCTGATATTGAAGTGTCTGACAGAGATCCTGATTTTGAAGAGTCTGGTAGAGATCCTGATAATGGAGAGTCTTACCGATATCCTGATATGGAGTCTGACAAAGGACCTGATATCGTAGTCTGACAAAGACCCTTATATGGAAGAGTCTGACATTGATCCTGATATTGTAGATTCTTACTAGAGATCCTGATATTGTAGTCTGACAGAGATCCTGATATTGAAGAGTCTGTCAGAGATCCTGACAGGGAGTCTGACAGAGATCCTCATATGTAGTCTGACTGAGATCCTAATATTGAAGTGTCTGAAAGAAATCCTGCTTTTGAAGAGTATGACAGAGATCCTGATATTGTAGAGTCTGACATCAATCCTGATATGGAGTTTGACAGAGATCCTGAAATCGAAGAGTCTGACAGAGACCCTTATATGGAGAGTCTGACATTGGTCCTGATATTTTAGTCTGGCAGAGATCCTGATATTGAAGCGTCTGGCAGAGATCCTCATATTGAAGAGTCTGACAGAGGTCATGATATTGTAGAGTCTGACAGATATCCTGATATTGAAGAGTCGGACAGAGATCCTGACATTGTAGAGTCTGACAGAGACCCTTATATGGAAGAGTCTGACATTGATCCTGATATTGTAGAGTCTTACTAGAGATCCTCATATTGAAGAGTCTGGCAGAGATCCTGATATTGTAGAGTCTGACAGATATCCTGATATGGAAGAGTCGGAAATTATCCTGATCATTTAGAGTCTTACTAGAGATCCTCATATTAAAGAGTCTGACAGAGACCCTTATATGGAAGAGTCTGACATTGATCCTGATATTGTAGATTCTTTCTAGAGATCCTGATATTGAGGAGACTGACAGAGATCCTGATATTGAAGAGTCTGACAGAGATCCTGATTTTGTAGTCAGACAGATATCCTGATATTGAAGGGTCTGGCAGAGATCCTTACACGGAAGAGTCTGACATTGATCCTGATATTTTAGAGTCTTAATAGAGATCCTGACATTGTAGTCTGACAGACATCGTAATATTGAAGAGTCTTACAAAGTTCCTGCTATTGAAGGGTCGGAAAGAGATCCTGATATTGGAGAGTCTTAACGATATCCTGATATGGAGTCTGACAGAGGTCCTGATATCGTAGTCTGACAGAGACCCTTATATGGAAGAGTCTGACATTGATCCTGATATTGTAGATTCTTACTATAGATCCTGATATTTTAGTCTGACAGAGATCCTGATATTGAAGAGTCTGTCAGAGATCCTGACATGGAGTCTGACAGAGATCCTCATATGTAGTCTGACTGAGATCCTAATATTGAAGCGTCTGACAGAAATCCTGCTATTGAAGAGTATGACAGAGATCCTGATATTGTAGAGGGTGACAGATATCCTGATATGAAGTTTGACAGAGATCCTGATATGGAAGTGTCTGACATTGATCCTGATATTGAGGAGACTGACATAGATCCTGATATGGAAGAGTGTGACACAGATCCTGCTATTTTAGAGTCTGACAGATATCCTGATACTGAGGAGACTGACAGAGATCCTGATATTGAAGATTCTGACAGAGATCCTGATTTTGAAGAGTCTGAAAGAGCACCTAATATGGAAGAGTCTGACATGATCCTGATCTTTTAGAGTCTTACTAGAGATCCTCATATTGAAGAGTCGGAAAGAGATCCTGATTCTGGAGAGTCTTACCCATATCCTGATATGGAGTCTGACAGAGGCCCTGATATCGTAGTCTAATAGTGGTCCAGATTATGTAGAGTCTTACTAGAGATCCTGATATAAATAAATCTGACAGAGATACTGATTTGGCGAAGTCTGACAGAGATCCTGATATTGAGGAGACTGACAGAGATCCTGATTTGGAAGAGTCTGACAGAGATCCTGATATTGAGGAGACTGACAGAGATCCTGATATGGAAGAGTCTGACATTGATCCTGATTTTGTAGTTGGACAGAGATCCTGATATTGAAGGGTCTGGCAGAGACCCTTATATGGAAGAGTCTTACATCGATACTGATATTGTAGTCTGACACAGATCCTGATATCGAAGGGTCTGGCAGAGATCCTGATATTGTAGAGTCTGACAGACATCCTGATATTGAAGAGTCTGACAGAGATCCTGATATTGAAGAGTCTAACAAATATCCTAAAATTGATGAGTCTGACACAGATCATTATATTGAAGAGTCTAACAAAGATCCTGATATTGTAGAGTCTGACAGATATCCTGATATTGAGGAGACTGACAGAGTTCCTGATACGGAATAGTCTGACAGAGATCCTGATTTTGAAGAGTCTGAGAGAAATCCTGATATTGTAGAGTCTGACAGATATCCTGATTTAGAGTTTGACATAGATCCTGATTTTGAAGAGTCTGACAGAGATCCTGATATTGTAGAGTCTGACAGAGACCCTTATATGGAGAGTCTGACATTGGTCCGGATATTGTAGTCTGACAGAGATCCTGATATTGAAGGGTTTGGCAGAGATCCTGATATTGTAGAGTCTGAAAGAGATCCTGATATTGAAGAGTAAGACAGAGATCCTGATATTGAAGAGTCTGACAGATATCCTGATATTGAAGAGTCTGGCAGAGGTCATGATATTGTATAGTCTGACAGATATCCTGAAATGGAAGAGTCTGACAGAGGTCCTTATATTGTAGAGTCTGAAAGAGCACCTAATATGGTAGAGTCTGACATGATCCTGATAATTTAGAGTCTTACTAAATATCCTGATATTGAAGAGTCTGGCAGAGATCCTGATATTGTAGAGTCTGACAGATATCCTGATATTGTAGAGTCTGACAGAGACCCTTATATGGAAGAGTCTGACATTAATCCGGATGTTGTAGATTCTTACTAGAGATCCTGATATTGTAGTCTGACAGACATCTTACTATTGAAGAGTCTTACTTTCACGTCCAGGCCTGAGAAGACAGGCTGGAGTGTTTTGATTTGTTTTTGGTGTAGGGTTTTTTCTGTTCTAGGTTATATATTTCTATGTTGGGGTAATTGTTCCCAATTAGAGGCAGCTGAGTGTCGTTGTCTCTAATTGGGAACCATATATATGTTTGTAGTTTTCACTTGGGGTTTGTGGGTAATTGTTTGGTCATAACTGACCAAACAATTACCCATTATTGTTGTTAGTTATGTTGCAACATCACGATCTTCGTTTATATTTCATTATTTTTTCCAGTTACGTTCGTTGTTAATAAAATGTATACTGGAAGCATCGCTGCGTCTTGGTCTGTCCCGCAAGGAGATCGTGACACTTACAAAGATCCTGCTATTGAAGATTCTGACAGAGATTCTGATATTGAATACAGATATCCTAAAATTGAAGAGTCGGAAAGAGATCCTGATAATGGAGAGTCTTACCGATATCCTGATATGGAGTCTGACAGAGGTCCTGATATTGCAGTCTGACATAGACCCTTATATGGATGAGTCTGACATTGATAATGATATTGTAGATTCATACTAGAGATCCTGATATTGTAGTCTGACAGAAATCCTCCTAAGTAGTCTGACTGAGATCCTGATATTGAAGTGTCTGACAGAAATCCTGCTATTGAAGAGTATGACAGAGATCCTGATATTGTAGATTCTGACAGATATCCTGATATTGTAGAGTCTGACAGATATCCTGATATTGAGGAGACTGACAGAGATCCTGATATGGAAGAGTCTGACAGACATCCTGATATTGTAGAGTCTGACAGAGATCCAAGTATTGTAGTCTGACAAAGATCCTGATATGGAAGAGTCTGACAGAAATCCTGATTTTGTAGAGTCTGACAGATATCCTGATATGGAGTTTGACAGAGATCCTGATATTGAAGAGTCTGGCATAGATGCTGATATTGTAGAGTCTGACAGATATCCTGATATTGAAAAGTCTGATGGAGGTCATGTTATTGTATAGTCTGACAGAGGTCCTTATATTGTAGAGTCTGACAGAGCACCTAATATGGAAGTGTCTGGCATAGATGCTGATATTGTAGTCTGACAGATATCCTGATATTGAAAAGTCTGATGGAGGTCATGTTATTGTATAGTCTGACAGAGGTCCTTATATTGTAGAGTCTGACAGAGCACCTAATATGGAAGAGTCTGACATGATCCTGATAATTTAGAGTCTTACTAGATATCCTGATATTGTAGTCTGACAGAGATCCTGATATTGAAGATTCTGACAGAGATCCTGAAATATATTAGTCTGACAGAGATCCTGATTTGGAAGAGTCTGACAGAGATCCTGATTTTGAAGAGTCTGACATCGATCGTGATATTGAGAGTCTGACAGATATCCTGATATGGAGTTTGATAGAGAATCTGATATTGTAGAGTCTAATAGAGACCCTGATATTGAAGGGTCTGGCAGAGATCCTGATATGGAAGAGTCTGTCAGAGATCTTGATATTTAAGATATCTGACAGATATCTTTATTTGGAACAGTCTGACATAGATCCTGACATTGAAGATTCATTCTGACAGAGATCCTGATATTGAAGATTCATTCTGACAGAGATCCTGATATTGAAGATTCATTCTGACAGAGATCCTGATTTGGAAGAGTCTGACAGTGATCCTGATTTGGAAGAGTCTGACAGAGATCCTGATATTGAGGAGACTGACAGAGATCCTAATATGGAAGAGTCTGACAGAGATCCTGATTTTGAAGTGTCTGACAGAGATCCTGATTTGGAAGAGTCTGACAGAGATCCTAATATGGAAGAGTCTGACATGATCCTGATAATTTAGAGTCTTACTAGATATCCTGATATTGTAGTCTGACAGAGATCCTGATATTGAAGATTCTGACAGAGATCCTGAAATATATTAGTCTGACAGAGATCCTGATTTGGAAGAGTCTGACAGAGATCCTGATTTTGAAGAGTCTGACATAGATCCTGAAAATGAAGAGTCTGACAGAGGTTCTGATATTGTAGAGTCTAATAGAGACCCTGATATTGAAGGGTCTGGCAGAGATCCTGATATGGAAGAGTCTGTCAGAGATCCTGATATTTAAGATGTCTGACAGATATCTTTATTTGGAAGAGTCTGACATAGATCCTGATATTGAAGATTCATTCTGACAGAGATCCTGATATTGAAGATTCATTCTGACAGAGATCCTGATTTGGAAGAGCCTGACAGAGATCCTGATTTGGAAGAGTCTGACAGAGATCCTGATTTGGAAGAGTCTGACAGAGATCCTGATTTTGAAGAGTCTGACAGAGATCTTGATATTGAAGAGTCTGACATCGATCGTGATATTGAGAGTCTGTCAGAGATCCTGATATTTAAGATGTCTGACAGATATCTTTATTTGGAAGAGTCTGAAAGATCCTGACATTGAAGATTCATTCTGACAGAGATCCTGATATTGAAGATTCATTCTGACAGAGATCCTGATTTGGAAGAGCCTGACAGAGATCTTGATTTGGAAGAGTCTGACAGAGATCCTTATATTGTAGAGTCTGACAGAGCACCTAATATGGAAGTGTCTGACATGATCCTGATAATTTAGAGTCTTACTAGATATCCTAATATTGTAGTCTGACAGAGATCCTGATATTGAAGATTCTGACAGAGATCCTGAAATATATTTGTCTGACAGAGATCCTGATTTAGAAGAGTCTGACAGAGATCCAGATTTTGAAGAGTCTGACAGAGATCCAGATTTTGAAGAGTCTGACACAGATCCTTATATTGTAGAGTCTGACAGATATCCTGATACTGAGGTGACTGACAGAGGTCCTGATATTGAAGATTCTGACAGAGATCCTGAAATATATTAGTCTGACAGAGATCCTGATTTGGAAGAGTCTGACATAGATCCTGATTTTGAAGAGTCTGACATAGATCCTGAAAATGAAGAGTCTGACATGATCCTGATAATTTAGAGTCTTACTAGATATCCTGATATTGTAGTCTGACAGAGATCCTGATCTTGAAGATTCTGACAGAGATCCTGAAATATATTAGTCTGACAGAGATCCTGATTTGGAAGAGTCTGACAGAGATCCTGATATTGAAGTGTCTAACAAAGATCCTGATATTGAAGAGTCTGACACAGACCCTGATATTGTAGAGTCTGACAGATATCCTGTTTTTGAAGAGTCTGACAGAGATCCTGATATGGAATAGTCTGACAGAGATCCTGATATTGAAGAGTCTGACAGAGATCCTGATTTTGTAGACTCTGACAGAGATCCTGATATGGAGTTTGACAGAGATCCTGATATTGAAGAGTCTGACAGAGATCCTGATATTGAAGTGTCTAACAAAGATCCTGATATTGAAGAGTCTGACACAGACCCTGATATTGTAGAGTCTGACAGATATCCTGTTTTTGAAGAGTCTGACAGAGATCCTGATATGGAATAGTCTGACAGAGATCCTGATATTGAAGAGTCTGACAGAGATCCTGATTTTGTAGACTCTGACAGAGATCCTGATATGGAGTTTGACAGAGATCCTGATATTGAAGAGTCTGACAGAGATCCTGATATTGTAGAGTCTGACAGAGTTCCTTATATTGTAGAGTGACAGAGATCCTGATATTGTAGAGTCTGACAGAGATCCTGATATGGAGTTTGACAGAAATCCTGATTTTGCAGAGTCTGACAGAGATCATGACATTGTAGATTCTCACCACTATCCTGACATGGAGTCTGACAAAGATCCTCATATGTAGTCTGACAGAGATCCTGATATTGAAGAGACTGACAGAGATCCTGATTTGGAAGAGTCTGACGTAGATCTTGATATTGAAGATTCATTCTGACAGAGATCCTGATTTGGAAGAGTCTGACAAGAGATCCTGATTTGGAAGAGTCTGACAGAGATCCTGATATTGAGGAGACTGACAGAGATCCTGATATGGAAGAGTCTGACAGAGTTCCTTATATTGTAGAGTGACAGAGATCCTGATATTGTAGAGTCTGACAGAGATCCTGATATGGAGTTTGACAGAAATCCTGATTTTGCAGAGTCTGACAGAGATCATGACATTGTAGATTCTCACCACTATCCTGACATGGAGTCTGACAAAGATCCTCATATGTAGTCTGACAGAGATCCTGATATTGAAGAGACTGACAGAGATCCTGATTTGGAAGAGTCTGACGTAGATCTTGATATTGAAGATTCATTCTGACAGAGATCCTGATTTGGAAGAGTCTGACAAGAGATCCTGATTTGGAAGAGTCTGACAGAGATCCTGATATTGAGGAGACTGACAGAGATCCTGATATGGAAGAGTCTGACAGAGATCCTGATTTTGAAGTGTCTGTCAGAGATCCTGATATGGAGTTTGACAGAGATCCTGATTTTGCAGAGTATTGAAGAGTATATTGAAGAGTATGACAGAGGTGCTGATATTGTAGAGTCTGACAGTGAACTATATATGGAAGAGTCTGACAGAGATCCTTATATTGTAGCGTCTGACAGAGATCCTGACATGGAGTCTGACAGAGATCCTCCTATGTTTTCTGACAGAGATCCTTGCATGGAAGAGTCTGACAGAGATCCTGATATGGAGTGTGACAGAGAGGAATGTGAGATGAGTATGTGTGTACTGATTCTGTCCATATCACTACCCTCCAACTCTGTAACATAGAAATCCCCCTTCTTTTTGTCTGTGTGTTCACATATTCTAGGTTTGTTTCTGCTCTTTATTCATAAGTGAGTGATCCCATCACCATCCCTCTCGGCACTGAGAGGAAATGTGAGTGAGCTTTGGAGTGAGATGCTTGAGAGGCAGAGGACAGGCACACCCCCAGCACAGAACACTGCATCGCTCACAACATAGGGCTAACGCTAACCTTCCTCTTTCTCCCTCTTCCTCTTGAGTTAACTCACTATTATCATTCTTCTAGCTCACAGGGACGCCCCTCAAAACACACACATACGTAAGCACACTCACACACACTCCCATGCACGCGCACATGCACACACTGAGAGAAATGCAACAGAATATTTTTTTTTCTGTAAACAGCAAATTATGAGGCACCAAATGTTCCATGACAATAACACCAAAACCACAGAAGTGAAGTCTTGAAACAGGTTGTTAGAAGATGTTATGGTTGATTGTAGTTCATCAGCCAACTCAAACATTGTCATATTGTTATCTGAGAGCAGAGGCTATCGTGATCACTACCCCATGGTGAGTATGTCTATACTGGGGTGTTACATCAGTAATGGCCTCTGTAACATCTGTTATATCTCAACAGCAGTCTGCCGAAGGACTGGAGAGAGAAATACTGTTATTCTCTGCTAACTCTTTCACTATCTGTTCTCGTTCTATAAACATCTATCTCTCTCTCTCTCTCTCTCTCTCTCTCTCTCTCTCTCTCTCTCTCTCTCTCTCTCTCTCTCTCTCTCTTTCCCCCTCTTTAGCTTCCCCTCTTTATGTATCTCTTCTCTCTCTCTCTCTCTCTCTCTCTCTCTCTCTCTCTCTCTCTCTCTCTCTCTCTCTCTCTCTCTTTCTCTCTTTCCCCCTCTTTAGCTTCCCCTCTTTATGTATCTCTTCTCTCTCTTTTTGCATTCTTCTTCTCCCCACTCAATGGCTTTTTCTCCATGTCTGGAGACGTACAGTACATATATCTTCATATTTTTTTCCATGTCTGGAGACGTACAGTACATATATCTCCATATTTTTCTCCATGTCTGGAGACGTACAGTACATATATCTTCATATTTTTTTCCATGTCTGGAGACGTACAGTACATATATCTTCATATTTTTCTCCATGTCTGGAGACATACAGTACATATATCTTCATATTTGTCTCCATATCTGAGCTCTCTTCCTATATCTCATTTTGCCCTTTATTTCTCTAACTCTCTTTCCTCTCGTTGCTGTAAGAGGGATTTTAACCCCTGGGGGCTTGGGGAATTCTATGATGGTCATTAAGTGCCTTCGTAAAGTTTTCAGACCATTTGACTTTTTACGCATTTTGTTACGTTACAGCCATATTCAAAAATGTATTAAATAAAACAATTTCCTCAGCAATCTACACACAATACCCCACAATGACAAAGCAAAAACAGGTTTTTAGAAATATCTGCAAATGTATTAAAAAACAGAAATAGCTTATTCACATAAGTATTCAGACCCTTTCCTTCGGGACTAGAAATTTTGCTCAGGTGCATACTGTTTCCATTGATCATCCTTGAGATGTTTATAAAACTTGATTGGAGTCCACCTGTGGAAAGTTCAATTGATTGGGCATGATTTGGAAAGGCACATACCTGTCTATATAAGGTCCCACAGTTGAGAGTGCATGTCAGAGCAAAAACCAAGCCATGAGGTTGAAGGAATTGTCCATAGAGTTCATACAGTTCCGAGACAGGATTGTGTCGAGGCACAGATCTTGGGAAGGGTACCAAAACATTTCTGCAGCATTGAAGGTCCCCAAGAACACAGTGGCCTCCATCATTCTTAAATGGAAGAATCCGGGGAGAAGGGCCTTGGTCAGGGAGGTGACCAAGAACCCGATGGTCACCCTGACAGAGTTCCTCTGTGGAGATGGGACAACCTTCCAGAAGGACAACCATCTCTGCAGCACTCCACCAATTAAGTCTTTATGGTAGTGTCCAGACAGAAGCCACTCCTCAGTAAAAGGCACATGACAGCCCACTTAGGAGTTTGCCAAAAGGCACCTAAAGACTCTCAGACCATGAGAAACAAGATTCTCTAGTCTGATAAAACAAGATTGAACTTTTTGGCTTGAATGCCAAGCGTCTCGTCAGTAGAAAAACTTACACCATCCCTACGGTGAAACATGGTGGTGGCAGCATCATGCTGTGGGGATGTGTTTCTGCGGCAGGGACTGGGAGACTAGTCAGGATCGAGGCAAAGATAAACGGAGCAAAGTACAGAGAGATCCTTGATGAAAACCTTCTCCAAAACCTTCTCCAAAGCGCTCGGGACTTCAGACTGGGGCGAAGGTCCACCTTCCAACAGGACAACGACCCTAAACACACAGCCAAGACAACGCAGGAATGGCTTAGAGACAAGTCTCTGAATGTCCTTGAGTTGCCCAGCCAAAGCCCGGACTTGAACACGATCGAACATCTCTAGACAACCCTAGAAACCCCTTGTCACGCCCTGACCTAACACACCATAGAGAACCCAGAGGGCTCTCTATGGCCAGGGCGTGACAGGAGAGTGGTAGTCAGTAATGTGTTCTATTGGATTTGGCCCAAACATAACATTTTATTTTCAGGACAAAAAGTGAATTGCTTTGCCACATCTTTTGCAGTATTACATTGATGCCTTATTGCAAACAGGATGCATGTTTTGGAATGCTTTTATTCTGTTCAGGCGTCCTTCTTTTCACTCTGTCATTTAGGTTAGTATTGTGGAGTAACTACAATGTTGGTGATCCATCCTCAGTTTTCTCTTATCACAGCCATTAAACTCTCTGTTTTAAAGTCACCATTGGCCACTGAAATCCTTGAGCGTTTCCGTTTGATTTGATATTTGTATGTGTGGAGTACAGAGATGAGGTAGTCATTCAAAAATCATGTTAAAACCTCTTAAGGATCCGCCCCTTCTTTTTTTTTGTTGCCTATAATGACATTCCCAAATCTAACTACCTGTAGCTCAGGACCTGAAGCAAGGATATGCATATTCTTGATCCCATTTGAAAGGAAACAATTTGAAGTTTGTGGAAATGTGAAATGAATGTAGGAGAATATAATATATTAGATTTGGTAAAAGATAATACAATTGTATTTCTTTTGTACCATCATCTTTGAAATGCAAGAAAAAGCCCATAATGTATTATTCCAGCCCAAGCGCAATTTAGATTATGGCCACTAGATGGCATCAGTGTATGTGCAAAGTTTTACACTGATCCAATGAACAAATGCATTTCTGTTCAACATTTTGTATCAAGACTGCCCAAATGTGCCTAATTGGTTCATAACTGTGCACTCTCCTCAAACAATAGCATGGTATTATTTCACTGTAATAGCTACTGTAAATTGGGCAGTGCAGTTAGATTAACAAGAATTTAAGCTTTCTGCCAATATCAGATATGTCTATGTCCTGGGAATAATCTTGTTACTTACAACCTCATGCTAATCGCATTAGCCTACATTAGCTCAACCGTCCCGTGGGGGACCCACCAATCCTTTAAATACTATTATTGCACAGAGTGAGTCCATGCAACTTATTTTCTGACTTGTTAAGCAAATTTTTCCTCCTGAACTTCTATAGGCTTGCCATAACAAAGGAGTTGAATACTAGTTGACTCAAAACATTTCAGCTTCTCATTCTTTATTAATTAGCAAAAGTTTTGAAAAACATAATTCCAACGTGACAGTATGGGGTATTGTGTGTAGGCCATTACCAACTATTTAAATTTAATCAATTTTTTAATTCCGGCTGTAACACAACAAAATGTGGAAAAAGTCGAGGGGTGTGAGACATTTCTGAATGCACTGTATGCGACAGTATAGGTGGCTTTTTCAGACTAAATACCAGGCTGAACAGGGAATTATGAAGATTTTGACAAAAAAACGACGTGCACAGCTTTAATATACTGTCTGCCTAGCACTTACACATATAGGATCTTAATTTGATCACTCTTTTGTTGCTGGGAATGCAAACTTGTACAATATTTTAGGTTTAAAAAGGCGTCTAAAGTTTCAGACTTAATTTGTCTTAACGAAAAATGCATCAACCCCTACAAAAATGTCCATTAATTATAATCCACATAATAATTCACATTTCCTGTTTCTGCAAAAAAACTGGCTAAAGTTAAGATTCTACATCTGTATACCATAAGTAAGCCCAGGAGATTTTCCTGACTATGCGACCTGACCATAAACAACCCTGGGCTCCAACTATATGGGTTGGAGAGGCACACCAGACATCCACTATACATTTGATACACGGCAGATGCATCAAAGCTGATCAAACCAACTCTCATTTGTCTGTTCCAGCAGTTTCAACTTACTCTTGTTCTCTCTGTTCCAAACCTGTCACATTTCATTCAGACTTCTCTTTCTTTCTGTTTTACCCTAATTCTCTCCGTCTCTTTCCTCCCTGGGCATTTTCACATGTAATGCACTCTCCACCTGACGTATGGTTGGTCGAGGTTTCTAGGAAGCTAACATATGCCTGTTGTCATGACTCATATGTCATTCTCTCTTTAGTACACTAACACATGCAACCCTCCTTTCTCCCTCACTCTCCCTCTCTCTTCCTCTCTCTCTCTCTCCTTCCCTCTCTCTCTCTCTCTCTCTCTCTCTCTTGCACTCTCTGTTACCCAGTCCACCCCATTCCCCCTCTCTCTCCTCTCTCTACCCCAGTCCACCCCATTCCCCCTCTCTCTCCTCTCTCTACCCCAGTCCACCTCATTCCCCCTCCCTCTCTCTCTTCTCTCTCTACCCCAGTCCACCCCATTCCCCCTCTCTCTTCTCTCTCTACCCCAGTCCACCTCATTCCCCCTCCCTCTCTCTCCTCTCTCTACCCCAGTCCACCTCATTCCCCCTCCCTCTCTCTCTTCTCTCTCTACCCCAGTCCACCACATTCCCCCTCCCCCTCTCTCTACCCCAGTCCACCCCATTTCCCCTCCCTCTCTCTCTACCCCAGTAAACCCAATCCCTTCCTCTCTCTCTGTCTCTGCCACTCAGCACAGGCACTGGCCAGTCTGACTCAGAGCACAGCCACTGGTCTGAACCCTCTCTGGACCCTGTATACTCACATTGTTGGTACATACACATACAGGTCACACAACACTCACACACACACCGGGCATAGCAGGATAAATGGAACCTCAAAGGTAGAGAAACAGCAATGAATATTCTAACCACTGTCTTGTCAACAGATCTATCTGAAGTGAGGGAGAAGGGACGACAGACCGACACACACACACACACACACACATTGAAGTCGGACACACACACACACAGACACACACACACACATTTAAGTGGGGCACACACACACACACTGGTAAGCTGGTGCTTTTCTCGGCTGTGAGATCTGTGAGATGCAGGATCAGACTTCATCATTAAAGTTTGATCGATGGGTGCTGTCCAGAACCACATCTTTTAGCACCTCCACATAAAATATGAACAGTTCCACTTTACTCTCTTTACATCCTTGTCTCCTCTCTCCCCTCGTCCTTTCCTTTCCTCCCTCTCTGCCTCTCCTCGCTTTCCTGTCTTTCCTCTTTTCTCCTCTTTTCCACACTAATCTGCTCTTAAAGCTGGCCTATGTTTGATGTTTGTTCATCCGTCATCACAGAGACTCATCCTGATTGGTTACAGGACCAAGGGGGGTGGGGTTAGCGGAGTGAAATGGGAGGAAGGGGAAGGAAAGGGAGGAGATGAGGAAGATCAAACACTCAATCACTCCGTAGTCTGTAGTCTTTCTCTTCATGGTCAGTAGCCATGAAGGACAGACACTATAAACGGCCCCCACACACTTCTGCACAGAGACACGCACAGAGACACGCACATACACGCACATTTAGATAAGGTGTATGTAAACTTCCAACTTCAACTGTATGTCCAGTGAAGTCCACAAAGCATATTGCATGTACAGTAACAGAGTTAGCATGGTCAAGCAAGTTAAAATGTTTCCAACATTATCGGACCACTAAACAACTACTGATTTAGAACCACACAGAGTTACCACATTTCGCAAAGAAAACAGGAGCTGCCTCCACTATTCCAGCACCATTTCAACATTATCTGATTTATGTGTGCGTGTGTGTGTGTGTGTGTGCGCGTTCGTGCAAGTAGCCATCCGCCTCTCTTTCATGGTGACGAAACTATCATGGTTTCAAGGTGACGAAACTATCACTCTGTCATACACTACATGCTTTTATTTGTTGTTGTCCTAGGCTACCTGGCTAAAATGCTTGCTCTCTAGCCTAACTTCCATTCATGAGCAACATTAGGTAGTTAACATTAGTCTTCTACATCGAGCTACGTATTGAACTAACATCCTCTCAGGCCAGGGGCACAACAATGTATGAATTAATGGTTGGATTTTAGCTAGTTTGCTACCTATCCACTGGAGGACAACATCACGAGATCCAACAATTCAAGTTTTTCTGTCAATGACGTACGCCCTCAATTGGATTTTATAGGAGTGATGCCAAATCCAAGCTGGCTTCCGTTTACACTTTTTTTTGGTGTGCGGGGACCATTCACAGTTGTACTCACTCATTTTTAGGGCAACGCTGCTTTAGATATTTTTTAGCAGTGAAGGCTTCCCTTGCCTTCACTGCTACAGGCAGCAACAATATTATACCTGATTTGACCAGAAAGCTTCAGATAGATGGCCTACACATAGAGAGACAGAGAGGCGCTGTTCTCGAATGCTTTCTCCTGTGAGATACATTCAGCCTCTTGAAGGAAAATTATGAAACACAGAGAGACGAAAGATAAATATATATATATTCAGCACCAGTCAAAAGTTCGGACGCACCTACTCATTCAAGATATTTTCTTTATTTTTAATATTTTCTATATTGTAGAATAAAAGTTCCCTGAGGAAGGCACAGTGATGCTGAAACGTTGGTAAATCCCCATTAAACTGTTGGGAGAGTATATATGTAGTGTGCCACTTTCTTTGTTTTGATAGTGTATAGTTTATTCGCCGTTAGTCAGCACCTCCACACAAACTTTGTTCTGGGTGTGCGCCAGCTCATGTTATTTTAGAATAAAAGTCAAGACATCAAAACTATGAAATAATACATTTGGAATCATGTAGTAACCAAAAAAGTGTTAAACATATCAAAATATATTTTATATTTGAGATTCTTCAATGTAGCCACCCTTTGCCTTGATGACGGCTTCGCACACTCTTGGCATTCTCTCAACCAGCTTCATTAGGTAGTCACCTGGAATGCATTTCAATTAACAAGTGTGCATTTATTTCCTTCTTAATGTGTTTGAGCCAATCAGTTGTGTTGTGACAAGGTATTTTTTTATTTTATTTTTATTTAACCTTTATTTAACTAGAAAGTTAAGAACAAATTCTTATTTACAATTAAATTATTTACAATCAAACACATTAAGAAGGAAATTGTGTGCCACCCTTGATGTTGAGATTTGTGTGCTACTTGAAGGTAGGGGTGGTATACAGAAGATACAGAAGAGAGCCCTATATGGTAAAAGACCAAGTCCATATTATGGCAAGAACAGCTCAAATAAGCAAAGCGAAATGACAGTCCATCATTATGTCAAGGCAATGGAAGTATATCAATCTTAAAAATGTCAAGAACTTTGAAAATGTCTTAAAGTGCAGTCGCAAAAACCATCAAGTGTGTCACGACTTCCACCGACGGTGGCTCCTCTGCCTGTTCGGGCGGCGTTCGGCGGTCGTCGTCACCGGCCTATTAGCTGCCACCGATCCTCTTTTCCTTTCTGTTGATTGTTATATTGTTTGCACCTGTTTTGTGTTTTATTCTAGGGCTATTTAAGCCGGTCAAGCCCGCCTCCTTTTGTGCTGGCTTGTTTATCTGTTTTTGGTGGACGTTAGTTCATGTCGTCGTTTATGCCCGTGTCCTGTTTCGAGCTCCTTGTTTGTTTGTGCGCCTGCTGTGTGTTGGGCGTTGTATTAACACGCCGGATTAAAAAGGAGCGTTTTCCCTACACCGTGCTCTCTGCGTCTGACTCCACACCCACCACTTCTAGCTGTTCGTGACAAAGTGCTACGATGAAACTGGCTCTCATGATGACCACCACAGGAAAGGAAGACCCAGCGTTACATCTGCTGCAGAAGATATGTTCATTAGAGTTTCCAGCCTCAGAAATTGCAGCCCAAATAAATGCTTCACAGAGTTCAAGTAACGTACACATCTCAACATACACTGTTCAGAGGAGACTGCGTGAATCATAATTTCTGCACGAAACCATTACTAAAGGACACCAATAAGAAGAAGAGACTTGCTTGGGCCAAGAAGCACGAACAATGGACATTAGATCGGTGGAAATCTGTTTTTGGTTCCAACCGCCGTGTCTTTGTGAGACGCAGAGTAGGTAAACAGATGATCTCTGCATGTGTGGTTCCCACCGTGAAGCATGGAGGAGGAGGATTGATGGTGTGGGGTTGCTTTACTGTGACACTGTCTGTGATTTATTTAGAATTCAAGGCACACTTAACCAGCATGGCTACAACAGCATTCTGCAGTGATACAGCATCCAATCTGGTTTGCACTTATTGGGACTATCATTTTTTTTTCAACAGGACAATGACCCAACACACGTCCAGGCTGTGCAAGGGCTATTTGACCAAGAAGGAGAGTGATAGAGTGCTGCATCAGATGACCTGGCCTCCACAATCACCCAACCTCAACCAAATTGAGATGGTTTGGAAATGAGTTGGGCCGCAGAGTGAAGGAAAAGCAGCCAACAAGTGCTCAGCATATGTGTCAACTCCTTCAAGACTGTTGGAAAAGCATTCCAGGTGAAGCTGGTTGCAGAGTATGCCAAGAGTGTGCAAAGCTGACATCAAGGCAAAAGGTGGCTACTTTGAAGAATCTCAAATATACTTTTATTTGTTTAACACTTTTTTGGTTACTACATGATTCCATATGTGTTATTTCATAGTTTTGATGTCTTCACTATTATTCTACAGTGTAGGAAATAGTAAAAATAAAGAAAAACCCTTGAATGAGTAGGTTTGTCCAAACTTTTGACTGGTACTGTATATCGTTTTTTTTCTGGTCAATTTTTTGGGGAAGCCTAGTTTCCTTCGGCATCCATGAATACACTGAAGAAGTGAGAGGGGAAGTGAGTATCAAAGAGTTGTTAAAATGGAAGAAAAGGAAGGGTTCTGGTTACAAGAATATTTGGCCCTCACCCATGTATCAACCATAACCCTAATGCATTTAATAAATCCTACTGTCATTATGCATTTCATAGAGAGGGAAAGATGGAGCGATAGAGCGAGAGAGGAGGAGAGAGATAGAGAGCAGGTGTTGTTTTAAGGTGAGAAGACACTGCTAACAGAAAAAAAGCATTAAAACCTTCACATACGGCATGTCTAAAAACAGGCTCATTAAACATATAGCAAGATTAGCATGTTTCTATAGCATCTAGAGACAAGAGAGAGATGAGAGAGAGATGAGTGTGTTTTTTTTACCATCTACCAGCTCTGCAAATTCCCTTTCCCTCATCTAGTATTAAATAGGCTGCTATTCAGCAAACTGAAATAGGCAGCTGCGTTGTCTATTTCCCATCCCTTGCACTCTGTAATTGAAAAATGGTGTAGAGGAGCTGATAGAAAGGGAGAGACGTTGACAGAGGTACAGTACTGCACTGGTACTAACCTTTGGGAATGGGTGTGTATGCAGTTTTTTTTATACCGTACAGTATGTGTGTTTTGGGGGTGGTAAGACAGGTATGGAGATTGATGGGGGGAGTCAAGAACGGGGAGGGAGAAAGACCCAGAGGGAACTCACGCCAAGAGGACCTACACCCAGACCACAGAATCACCAGCCACACCCCAACCAGCTGAGACCACCACCCCAAACAAACCCTGGCCACAGGGAAGAGACTCAAGGGGTATGCTAATTTTATATAGAACAGACCTAACCAACTCTATTAAAAAAACAGGAACATTTGAAATCTGTCTAGAAATTAATAAGGAAATTATCTCAAAAAAGAAACATTTCCTAATGTGTGCTACCTATATCCCCCCAATAAAATCCCTGTACTTTAACGATGACAGCTTCTCCATCCTAGAAGGGGAGATCAACAATTTCCAGGCCCAGGGACATGTACTAGTCTGTGGCGACCTAAATGCCAAAACTGGACAAGAACCTGTCACCCTCAACTTGACACCCACAAACACCTGCCTGGAGGTGACAGCATTCCCTCCCCCATATGCCTCCCTAGACACAACTATGACAAAACAACCAACAAAAACTCCTGCAGATCTGTCGGACGCTGGGTCTGTACATAGTCAATGGTAGGCTTTAAGGAGACTCCTATGGTAGGTACACCTACAGCCCATCCCTTGGCAGTAGTACTGTAGATTACTTTGTCACTGACCTCAACCCAGAGTCTCTCAGATCGTTCACAGTCAGCCCACTGACACCCCTATCAGATCACAGCAAAATAAGTCTACTTGAACAGAGCAATACTCAATCATGAAGCATCAAAGCCAAAGGAACTGAGTAATATTAAGAAATACTATAGATGGAAGGAAAGTAGTGTAGAAACCTACCAAAAATTTCATTTTAATAGTGAAGGTGTAAACTTGGCAGTAGAAAGCCTAAACAGTATATGTGACTGACCGGCTCAAATCGGTCTTATGTAGCAACATTTGAAAAGGTTTTTTTTTTTTACATTGGATACAAGTAGAAAAGGGCCTACCCAGACACACGTGTCTAAATTGATGGGTCCTGTGAAAGAAATGCCATAACCCCCAGCCACATCCAGTGGTGGAAAAAGTATTAAGTTGTCATACTTAAGTAAATGTAAGATACCTTAATAGAAAATTACTCAAGTAAAAGTCACCCATTAAAATACTAAAAGTATTTGGTTTTAAAAATACTTAAGTATCGAAAGTAAATGTAATTGTTCAAATGTACTTAAGTATCAAAAGTAAAAAGTATAAATAATTTCAAATTCCTTATATTAAACTAGACGGCCCCATTGTATTTTTATTTTTATTGGCGGATAGCCAGGGGCACACTCCAACACTCAGACATAATTTACAAACAAAGCATTTGGGTTTAGTGAGTCTGCCAGATCAAATGCAGTAGAGATGACCATGGATGTTCTCTTGATAAGTGTGTGAATTTGACAATTTGACCTTTCAGTTTCCATATCAAATCCCCCCAAAAATTAAGCAGACAACCAAAGAAAATTCACAACAATGACAAATGGTTTGTTGAAGAATGCAAAGACCTAAGAAATAAATTGAGAAACCTATCCAACCAAAAACATAGAGACCCTGAAAACCTGAGTCTACAACTTCACTATGGTGAATCAGTAAAACAATACAGAAATACACTACGGAAAAAGAAGGAACAGCACGTCGACATCCCAATTATGGTGTGGCTAAAAATACTTGAATCAGTCATAGATCCCATTGCCCTTTATGGTTGTGAGGTCTAGGGTCCGTTCACCAACCAAGAATTCACAAAATGGGACAAACATCATATTGAGACTCTGTATGCAGAATTCAGCAAAGAATATCCTCTGTGTACAATGTAAAACACCAAATAATGCATGCAGAGCAGAATTAGGCCGGTACCAGCTAACTATCAAAATCCAGAAAAGAGCCATTAAATTCTACAACCACCTAAAAGGAAGCGATTCCCAAACCTTCCATAACAAACCCATCACCTACAGAAAGATGAACCTGGAGAAGAGCCCCCTAAGCAAGCTGGTCCTGGGGCTCTGTTCACAAACATAAACACACCCCACAGAGCCACAGGACAGCAACAGCAACAGAATTAGACCCAACCAAATCATGAGAAAACAAAAAGATAATTACTTGACACATTGGAAAGAATGTAACAAAAAAACTGAGTGAACTGGAATGTTATTTAGCCCTAAACAGAGAGTACACGGTGGCAGAATACCTGGCAGGCTATGTGCACACTGCCCACAAAATGAGGTGGAAACTGAGCTCCACTTCCTAACATCCTGCCAAATGCATGATCATATTAGAGACATATATTTCCCTCAGATTACACAGACCCACAAAGAACTCCAAAACAAATCCAATTTTGATAAACTTCCATATCTACTGGGTGAAATACCACAGTGTGCCATCGCAGCAGAAAGATTTGTGACCTGTAGCCACAAGAAAAGGGCAACCAGTGAAGAACAAACACCATTGTTAATACAACCCATATTTATGTTTGTTTATTTTCCGATTTGTACTTTAACTATTTGCACATCATTATAACACTGTACATAGCCATAATATGACATTTGAAATGTGTCACTTCCTTTGAAACTTGTGAATGTAATGTTTATTGTTCATTTTTGATAGATAATAATCCAAAGTGAAATAATCTATTTCACTTGCTTTGGCAATGTAAACATAATTTTTCCCATGCCAATAAATCCCTTTGAATTGAATTGAATTGAGAGAAAGGATAAGAATGGGAGGGAAAAAATGTAGTGAGCAGCTGTTCTTGGAAGCGGCCGCAGGCAAGTTCTGTGACTCGTGACAAGGGACACACTCACACACACACATACACACGCACGCACACACACAAGATGGATAGGAGAGAAGGAGGAGGAGGAGGAGAGAAGGAAGAAAGGATAGGAGGAGGAGGAGGAGGAGGAGAGAGGAGGAGTAGGGAGGAAGAAAGGAGAGGAAAAGGAGGAGAGGAGGATGAAAGGTGAGGAAGAGGAAGAGGAGGAGGAGGAGGAGGAGGAGGAGGAGGAGGAAAGGAGAGGAGGAGGAGGAGAGGAGGATGAAAGGTGAGGAAGAGGAGGAGGAGGAGGAGGAGGAGGAGGAGGAGGAGGAGGAGGAGGAGGAGGAAGAAGAAGAAAGGAGAGGAGGAGGAGGAGGAGGAGGAGGAGGAGGAGGAGGAGGAGGAGGAGAGGAGGAGGAGGAGGAGGAGGGAGGAGGAGGAGGAGGAGGAGGAGGAGGAGGAGGAGGAGGAGGAGGAGGAGGAGGAGGAGGAGGAGGAGGAGAGGAGGAGGGAGGAGAGGAGGAGGAGGAGGAGAGGAGGAGGAGGAGGAGGAGGAGGAGGAGGAGGAGGACGAGGAGGAGGACGAGGAGGAGGAGGAGGACGAGGAGGAGGAGGAGAGTTGGACGAAAGAAGAGCAGGAAGAGGAAGGGGAGAGGAGGATGAGGAGAGGACGAAAGGAGAGGAAGAGGAGGAAGGGGAGAGGAGGAGGAGGAGGAGGAGGAGGAGGAGGAGGAGGAGGAGGAGGAGGAGGAGGAGGAGGAGGAGGAGGAGGAGGAGGAGGAGGAAGAAATGAGAGGAGCGGAGAGGAGAGGAGAGGGATGGAGGGAGCGAGGGAGACAGAGCGAGGGAGGAAGAGAGAGGGAGGAAGAGAGCGGAGATAGGAGAGGGGAAGTCAGAGAGAGAAAGGGGGTAAAGGGAAAGAGGAAGAATGAGGGAGAGGAGGAGAATAGAAAGACTGAGACATGTAGGAATGTGAAACATAGAGAAACAGTGTGTGTGTGTGTGTGTGTGTGTGTGTGTGTGTGTGTGTGTGTGTGTGTGTGTGTGTGTGTGTGTGTGTGTGTGTGTGTGTGTGTGTGTGTGTGTGTGTGTGTGTGCGTGTGTGTGTGCATTTCTCATTGTTACAGCTGGGAGTGGTTTTGTAGCTATTAAGTTAAGCACAGTTTAATGTGGCCTGTTGGGCTTGAATAATGACTAATAACACTATCAGTTGTGAATTACTAGCATTAGGGCTAATTAGTGTTAGCCCTATCTGCACTGAAGAGCAGAATCATTAGCATCATGGCTAATTAGCTGTGGTAATTTGTCATGGGTTACGGAGAGAGTTGGGAATGCGCACCTGCCTCTTTCATTTGATTGACACGTGGTTTCCCATGTGAGTGCCTGTCACGGCTCACTGAGACACTCACACAAACACAAATACACACACACAGATACACACACAGATACACACACACATTGCGAGCTGAGTGAGCAGGTAGAAAGAGTGTGATGTTAGCTGACAAACTATCCGGCAGCACGACAAAAGATCCTTTAGAAGGAAGTAATTAGAGAGAGTCAGGAACAGGAAAAGAAGAGGGTGGTGTAGCTTACTAGAAAGAGAGACACATCTGACTGACATGCTAGCTTTCTAGAAACCTCAAACAGATGTGTGTCAGGGAGAGGAAGGTCAGTCAGGCTTACCGCTGAGAGATAGAGACGACGACAATGACAACGAGAGAGAGAGAGAGAGAGAGAGAGAGAGAGAGAGATGTTTACCATTCCTGGTATGGGATGGCTATGTTGACCTCCCTGAGGTATGCAAGTGTTGAGAGACTATGGAATAGACAGAAGCATGTGTTACTGTATCGTGCTGCCTCCATGTTTCCAAGGTTTAAAACATTCCAATGTATTTAGACAACAATTCTATTGAGAGGAGGGGGGGAGAAAATTGGGGGGAGGAGAGTAGAGGGGTGAGGAGAGAAGAAGGGGTTGAAGAGAGGAGAGGAGAGGAGGTAAGGAGAGGAGAGGAGAGGAGAGGAGGTAAGGAGAGTAGAGGGGTGAGGAGTTGAGGGAGAGAGAGGAGTAGCTACAGTAGTGTTTTGGGCTTGTCTTTAGAGAGTAATGACCTGCCAGCCAGTATCCTCTCTCCTGTTCTAATCTTTCTCTGGTCTGGAGTCTCCTCTCTCCTGTTCAAATCTTTCTCTAGGCTGGTGTCTCCTCTCTCCTGTTCTAATTAATCTTTCTCTGGTCTGGTGTCTCCTCTCTCCTGTTCTAATCTTTCTCTGGTCTGGAGTCTCCTCTCTCCTGTTCTAATCTTTCTCTAGGCTGGTGTCTCCTCTCTCCTGTTCTAATCTTTCTCTGGGCTGGTGTCTCCTCTCTCCTGTTCTAATCTTTCTCTGGTCTGGTGTCTCCTCTCTCCTGTTCTAATCTTTCTCTGGGCTGGTGTCTCCTCTCTCCTGTTCTAATCTTTCTCTGGTCTGGTGTCTCCTCTCTCCTGTTCTAATCTGTCTCTGGGCTGGTGTCTCCTCTCTCCTGTTCTAATCTTTCTCTGGGCTGGTGTCTCCTCTCTCCTGTTCTAATCTTTCTCTGGTCTGGAGTCTCCTCTCTCCTGTTCTAATCTTTCTCTAGGCTGGTGTCTCCTCTCTCCTGTTCTAATTAATCTTTCTCTGGTCTGGTGTCGCCTCTCTCCTGTTCTAATCTTTCTCTAGGCTGGTGTCTCCTCTCTCCTGTTCTAATCTTTCTCTGGGCTGGTGTCTCCTCTCTCCTGTTCTAATCTGTCTCTGTGCTGGTGTCTCCGCTCTCCTGTTCTAATCTTTCTCTAGGCTGGTGTCTCCTCTCTCCTGTTCTAATCTTTCTCTGTGCTGGTGTCTTCTCTCTCCTGTTCTCTCATCTCTCACCTGTCTCTGGGCTGGTGTCTCCTCTGCCCTTTTCTAATTTCTCATCTGTCTCTGAGCTGAGAGGTGAATAAAGGAGGGGGATGGGGCAGCAGGAGGGTAGTAGGGGGTACATTGATTGGGGGGAGGATGAGCAGAGGTGAAGATGTATTCCTTCTACTCTTCTTTCTGTCGCTCTTTAGGAGGATGGTGCGGGGGCACTGCAGAGCTGGAGAGGAGTTCAGTGGTGCAGAACGGCGGGGGGTTCTGTGGCAAGACGGCTGGAGACCAACCTCTGACATTTCTGTTAGAGGACAAGGGAGAGGATGAGAGGGAGGGAGAGAGAGATGAGGGAGAAGAGGAGAGGGAGGGAGAGGAAGGGAGTGAGGAAGGAGAAGGGGAGTGAGGGGAGAGGAGTGATGAAAGGAGGGGAGGGGAGTGAGGGAGGGAGAAAAGAGGAGTAATGGAGAGGAGGGGAGAGAGGGAGAGGATGAGGATGAGAGAGAGAGAGAGAGAGAGAGAGAGAGAGAGAGAGAGAGAGAGAGAGAGAGAGAGAGAGAGAGAGAGAGAGAGGGAGAGGAGAGATGGAGAGAGAGGATGGGATGGGAGAGGAGGGAAGTGAGGGAGAGTGAGGGGAGAAGGGAGAGAGGTGAGAGAGGAAGGGAGTGAGGGACAGGACTGATGGAGAGGAGGGGAGTGGAGGGAGAGGAGCGATGGAGAGTAGGGGAGTGAGGGGAGAGGAGGGGAGTGAGGGGAGAGGAGAGGAGTAATGAAGAGGAGGGGAGAGAGGGAGAGGATGAGGATGAGGGAGAGGAGAGGAGAGGAGAGAGAGAGAGAGAGAGAGAGAGAGAGAGAGAGAGAGAGAGAGAGAGAGAGAGAGAGAGATAGAGGAAGGGAGTGATGGGAGAGGAGTGAGGGGAGAGGAGGGGAAGGGAGTGAGAGAGAGAGAGAGAGAGAGAGAGAGAGAGAGAGAGAGAGAGAGAGAGAGAGAGAGAGAGAGAGGACTGATGGAGAGGAGGAGAGTGGAGGGAGAGGAAGGGAGTGAGGGGTTTCATTACTCTACTTAGGGTTTAATTTCAGAACTGTTTGTAGTAGAGCTATGCAGTGTGCACGTGTGTGCATGCGTGAGAGAGAGAGGGTTGGTTTGTCTGCCGCAGTTTGGGTATTAGCTGCGCTTGTATTCGCTTCAGAGGGCATATCCTTCTCTGTATTATCAGCAGGCATCCATCCAGCCAGGCAGGCACCAGAAGCCAGACTAACGCTTTCTCTCCTGCGCAAATTAACGCATCACTAATTTACTCTGTGGGATCATTTAATCAGCCTCAAATGGAGAGAGGAAACAAGGGAGGAAGAGAGAGGAAACAAGGGAGGTAGAGAGAGAGAGACAAAGTGAGAGGAAGAGAGAGAGGCAGGAAAACAATAAGCGTCAGGAAGAAAATAATTCTAGTCAGAGCTCTATGCTGACATATTTTACAAGGAGCACGTATAGAAAAATATAGGAGCACAAAAATACATTTTGGAGCACAATGACAGTATCTGAGGAAGAGTCTTTTATTGAATAAAACGTTTTTGTGGTGCTCTATGCTCAATCAAGCACAGTGTAACCTCAAATATTTGAGTCACTTAGGGGAGACAAACAATGCCCCCTTTAAGGCGTGTGAACAAAACGAGGAGAAACACAAGGACAAAGTCACATTTTAGTCTTGCTTGTAATGTTCCTATTGCAAAAAAAGCGCAAATTAACGCATCACTAATTTACTCTGTGGGATCATTTAATCAGCCTCAAATGGAGAGAGGAAACAAGGGAGGAAGAGAGAGGAAACAAAACGAGGAGAAACACAAGGACAAAGTCACATTTTAGTCTTGCTTGTAATGTTCCTATTGCAAAAAAAGCGCAAATTAACGCATCACTAATTTACTCTGTGGGATCATTTAATCAGCCTCAAATGGAGAGAGGAAACAAGGGAGGAAGAGAGAGGAAACAAGGGAGGTAGAGAGAGAGAGACAAAGTGAGAGGAAGAGAGAGAGGCAGGAAAACAATAAGCGTCAGGAAGAAAATAATTCTAGTCAGAGCTCTATGCTGACATATTTTACAAGGAGCACGTATAGAAAAATATAGGAGCACAAAAATACATTTTGGAGCACAATGACAGTATCTGAGGAAGAGTCTTTTATTGAATAAAACGTTTTTGTGGTGCTCTATGCTCAATCAAGCACAGTGTAACCTCAAATATTTGAGTCACTTAGGGGAGACAAACAATGCCCCCTTTAAGGCGTGTGAACAAAACGAGGAGAAACACAAGGACAAAGTCACATTTTAGTCTTGCTTGTAATGTTCCTATTGCAAAAAAAGTAGTACTGTATATCTCTGCTAGTCATGTACATTATAGCAGATAACTTGTCATCAGCGTGCCTAAAGATGTTAACCTATTAAGCTGAAGCATAGACATTAGCTGTGGAAGCTAATATCAGTCTGTTTCTCATCATGTGAGCCATGTCACTTATCAATCTCATTTAGTTCTAATCTTTCACTAATAGAAGTTGGGCTTGTGTTTTAAAAGCAGTGCTTGATTATTCAAATAAAAACATTATCCTCCAACCTTCCCTCCCTCTGCCTCCCGCAACCCTTTATTCATGCCCATTTCCCCCTCAGCCCCCTCACCCTTCCTTCCCCCTCAGCCTCCTCACCCATTACCTACCCTCCCCCTCGGCCTTCTCACCCATTACCTACCCACCCCCTCAGGCTTCTCACCCATTACCTACCCTCCCCCTCAACCTCCCCTTCCCTCCCCCTCAGCCCCCTCACCCTTCCCTCCCCCTCAGCTCCCTCAGCCTTCCCTCCCCCTCAGCCCCCTCACCCTTTCCTCCCCCTCAGCCCCCTCACCTCTCCCTACACACCCCCTTTGCCATCTCCCTCCCTATTGGCAATTTAGACGCAGTGGAACTTCTCCCGGCGGTGAGGAGTGGGGTGAGGAGGGTGGAGAGGAGGGGGGTGAGGAGGGGGGTGAGAAACGGAGATAGGAGGGGGGTGAAGAGCGTGGAGAGGAGGGGGTGAGGAGGAGGGTGAGGAACGGAGATAGGAGGGGGTGAGGAGGGGGGTGAGGAGTGGGAAGAGGAGGGGGGTGAGGAGGAGGGTGAGGAACGGAGATAGGAGGGGGGTGAAGAGCGTGGAGAGGAGGGGGGTGAGGAACGGGGAGAGGAACGGGGAGAGGAGGGTGGAGATGACATTTATTGTCCCGCACTCTGGATGATTCCTGCTGGGCTGGAAATGGGAAAGGACAAACCCCCAGAAAAGACTGGTGTTTATCCAGTCAGTCACACACACACACACACACACACACACACACACACACACACACACACACACACACACACACACACACACACACACACACACACACACACACAGGCTAACACACACACAGGTTAACACACACACAGGTCGTGGCTATATAAACATCTGGAGATCATCACTCTAACAGCAGGATGCACATCCCCACTAACACACTCACAATGACACACACTAACACACTCACAATGACACACACTAACACACTCACAATGACACATGGAAGATGGATGCAAAATGGCTCTGGTGAGTAAGAATGCCATCTTGTGAGCTCTACCTTATTGCATTGTTGAGGAAGAGCTTGCAAGTATTTCACTGTACTGTTTACAATTGTTATATACTACATATACACTTTGATTTGATTTGACTGACACACAACACACTCCCACACTCACACACTCACACACTTAGGTCAGTGGTCAGGTCAGTGGTCAGGTCAGTGGTCAGTGGTCAGGTCAGTGGTCAGTGGTCAGTGGTCAGGTCAGTGGTCAGTGGTCAGGTCAGTGGTCAGGTCAGGGGTCAGTGGTCAGGTCAGGGCTTCAGTGGTCAGTGGTCAGGTCAGGGGTCAGGTCAGTGGTCAGGTCAGTGGTCAGTGGTCAGTGGTCAGTGGTCAGGTCAGGTCAGTGGTCAGTGGTCAGTGGTCAGGTCAGGGGTCAGGGGTCAGTGGTCAGGTCAGGGGTCAGTGGTCAGGTCAGTGGTCAGTGGTCAGTGGTCAGTGGTCAGGTCAGGGGTCAGTGGTCAGGTCAGTGGTCAGTGGTCAGTGGTCAGGTCAGGGGTCAGTGGTCAGTGGTCAGTGGTCAGTGGTCAGTGGTCAGGTCAGTGGTCAGTGGTCAGTGATCAGTGATCAGTGGTCAGGTCAGGGGTCAGTGGTCAGGGGTCAGGTCAGGGGTCAGTGGTCAGGTCAGTGGTCAGGTCAGGGCTTCAGTGGTCAGTGGTCAGGTCAGGGGTCAGGGGTCAGTGATCAGGTCAGGGGTCAGTGGTCAGGGGTCAGGGGTCAGTGGTCAGTGATCAGTGGTCAGGTCAGGGGTCAGTGGTCAGGTCAGTGGTCAGTGGTCAGGTCAGGGGTCAGTGGTCAGTGGTCAGGTCAGGGCTTCAGTGGTCAGTGGTCAGTGGTCAGGTCAGGGGTCAGTGGTCAGGGGTCAGGGGTCAGGGGTCAGGGGTCAGTGGTCAGTGATCAGGTCAGTGGTCAGTGGTCAGGTCAGTGGTCAGGTCAGGGGTCAGGGGTCAGTGGTCAGGTCAGTGGTCAGTGGTCAGTGGTCAGGTCAGGGGTCAGTGGTCAGTGGACAGGTCAGGGGTCAGTGGTCAGTGGTCAGGTCAGAGGTCAGGTGCAGGGAGGCTGTATTTCCGTAGGTACCATGAATGAATGTACCATATATGTGTGTTGTGTATTTAATAGGGCATTATCTTCATATCACTTCTATGTTTTCATACATTCTAATATTTAATGCATTCTAATTCTAATACTGAGCTGAACTTAACTGGTGGATAAGGGAGGGTAAACATGTCACTACGAATCCACAGGGGGCCGATCAGTGTGTGTGTGTTCCTCCAGGGATGGTTGTACCACCCGAGGCCAGGCTTCTGTACCCAGGCTGGAGCTGTCTCTCCTGGGGTTTACATGCACCTGTAATGGGCTCTCTGGAGAAAAGAGCTAGCCATGTAGAAGTACTGATGTAAAGGACATGCACACACTCATACACACGCATAAACACACACATACATTGTGACTCGTGATATATGTAATGTTTGCAAGTTTACAAGCATGTTTGAGGAAACTGGTTATGTATGCTGGTTCTGGGTTGCTATGACGTCTTCTGTATCTGCTGCTTCTGTGGTGAGGTGGTAGAAAATACTCACAAAGTAGTTAAAAACCTGTTAGGGCTAGGGGGCAGTGTTCGGAAGTACGGAGAGCCTGACGTGCCCAAAGTAAACTGCCTGTTACCCTGTTACTTATGTGAGTATAACAGAACTGATATGGCAGGTGAAATCTCGAGGAAAATCTATCCGTAAAATAGTTTTTTTTATGTCACAGTTTTTCCATTTACTTGCTATTCACTATAAAGGGATTTAGCTCCCAGATTGCAGTTCCTATGGCTTCCACTAGATGTCAACAGTTTTTAGACATGGTGTCAGGCTTGTTTTTTTTTAAACGAACAAGAAATAGAAGTTCTGGCAAGTGGCTGTTAGAACTGACACTACTCTTTTGCGCGTGTGATAGTGTGCACGCTCTTCATTATTTTTCTTTTCTATTGAACAGGCTATTGTCCGTCTGAAATATTATCGTTTATTTACATATTAGGGTACCTGAGGATTGATTAGAAACGTTGTTTGACTTGTTTGGACAAAGTTTATCTGTAACTTTTGTAGGTTTTCTATGTCTGTATATTGAACGAGTGGAACGGGTGGATTACTGAACCCAACGCGCCAACCAAACAGAGTTTTTGGGATACAAAGAGGTACTTTATCGAACAAAGTGACCATTCTTTGTGTTCCTGGGACCCGTGGGATTGCAACCAGAGGAAGATCTTCAAAGGTAAGTGATTTATTTTATCACTATATTTGATTTTGTAATGCCTGTGCTGGTTTGAAATATATTTATATGCAGGAAGTGTACAGGGCAGGTCCTCAGATAATCAAATGCTATGCTTTCGTCGTGATTACCAAGATTCTAAGATAAAGAATGGTGTACAACACTTGTATTTTCATGAATGTTTAATATGACTATTTTTGTCATTTGAATATGGTGCTCTGCAATTTTACCGGATGTTGTCAAATCGTTCATGGGATCCGATCCCTAACAGGTTTTAAGCAGGTGCACTGATGCAAACACACACTTACTGTACACACACACACACACACACACACACACACACACACACACACACACACACACACACACACACACACACACACTTACTGTACACACACACACACTTACTGTACACACACACACACACACACACACACACACACACACACACACACACAGACACACTTACTGTACACACACACACACTTACTGTACACACACACACACTTTGATCCTGTGCACTAAATTCAAATGGAGATCGTGTGTGTGCGTGTACATTTTCACAGACATTTGTGCGAACGTGTGTGCACTTGTGTGCATATGCGTGTGTGTGTGTGTGAGTCATTTGATAGTGGCTGAAACTGGTCTCCTCTAATATGCATCCTCTTCATTAAAAGAGTGTAACTAAAGAGGCCAGCGCTGGAGCTGTCTGCTGGATAAATGAAAAAGGAGGGATGATTATGTTGGGGACGAGGAGGGGATGGAAAGAGAAGGGGAGAGGAGTGGAGGAAGCAAGAGGAAAGACCTTTTCTGAAACGCCTTGTGAGAGTTTAACATTCAGAACCGTGCTACCGTGCTATGGAGATCTCAACCAACAGAGAATTTACCACCTATGATAAATATAGACAGGGAATTCTGGGGGATTCTCTCAGCCCGCAGAAGGCTTTGCAGTGAGGAGCTTTCAGGCACGGCGGTGACATCGTTTGATAATTTCTGGTGAATCAGCAGGTTATGTGGCTGCCTTGAGAATACACTGAAAGTACTAGATTGTCACATCCAGGCCTGAGAAGACAGGCTGGCGTGTTCCGTTTTGTTTTGGTGTAGGTTTTTTTTCTGTTCTAGGTTATCTATTTCTATGTTGGAGTAATGGTTCCCAATTAGAGGCAGCTGAGTTTCTTTACCTCTATTTGGGAACCATATATATGTTTGTAGTTTTCACTAGGGGGTTGTGGGTTTATTGTTTGAGCATCACTCTGTGGTTCAGGCTATGTTAGTGTTACGAGCTTAGGTTTTGTTCGTTTTGTCCCAGTTACGTGTATTAAATAAAGCATGTATACTGGATACCTCGCTGCGCCTAGGTCTGTCCCTCACGGAGATCATGACATAGATACTGTATATTCACACATTTTATGATTCCCTCTGTCTGTCTCTGGGGTCATTTCTCTGCATCCCCAGCCCTTTCAGACTGAACAGTAAACAGAAGCCAGAACAAGATGGGAGGTTCCAACAACCCACAATCAGCTAATGACTCTGATATGATGTGTCTCTCTGTCACCCTCACCTTTAAAGCCAATAGGTCAAATGTCAATGAGTAGAGATTTGAGGGAGAGAGTTTGAGTCACCTGCCTCTTCAGGCCAACTCCTGAGTGGCACAGCGGTCTAAGGCACTGCATCTCAGTGCTAGAGGTGTCACTACAGACCCTGGTTCGATTCCAGGCTGTATCACAACAGGCCGTGATTTGGAGTCCCATAGGGCGGTGCACAATTGGCCCAACGTCGTCCGGGTTAGGGTTTGGCCGGGGTAGGCCGTCATTGTAAACAAGAATTTGTTCTCAACGGATTTGCCTAGTTAAATAAAGGTACTGTAAAATAAAAATCTCAACCCACTATAGGCCTACCTCAGCATGGTTATGTAATGCTGAATACTCAGCAGTGCCTCGCTACTAGCCAATATGGACCCACTGGTTGCGCTCTGGGTTACAGAGAGCTGGTAGTCCCATCAACCAGGTGTGAAACAGGGAAGAGACTCTGGGGGTATGCTAATTTGATATAGAGCAGACCTAACCCACTCTATTAAATTGATCAAAACAGGAACATTATACATCTGGCTAGATATTAAAAATGAAATGATCTCAACAGAGAAAAATGGCCTCACGTGTGCTGCACATATCCCCCCAATAGAATCCCCATACTTTAACGATGACAGCTTCTCCATCCTGGAAGGGGATTTTAACAATTTACAAACTCAGGGACATGTACTAGTCTGTGGCGACCTTAATGCCAGAACTGGACAAGAACCCGACACCCTCAGCACACAGGGGGACAAATACCTACCTGGAGATGACAGCATTTCCTCCCCCATATGCCCCCCTAGACACAACCAAGACAACACAGGGCCACAACTCCTGCAGCTCGGTCGGATGCTGGGTATGTACATAGTCAATGGTAGGCTTCGAGGGGACTCCTATGGTAGGTACACCTATAGCTAATCTCTTGGCAGTAGTACTGTAGACTACTTTGTCACTGACCTCAACCCAGTGTCTCTTAGAGCGTTCACAGTCAGTCCACTGACACCCCTATCAGACCACAGCAAAAATAACAGTCTACTTGAACAGAGCTATGCTCAATCAAAGCTTAAGGGACTGAATAATATTAAGAAATGTCATAGATGGAAGGAAAATAGTGTGGAAACCTACCAAAAAACAATTAGGCAACAACAAATAAAATCCCTTCTAGACAATTTCCTGGACAAAATGTTTCACTGTAATAGTGAAGGTGTAAACTTGGCAGTAGAAAACCAAAACAGTATATTTGACCTCTCAGCTTCCCTATCAAATCTAAACATTTCAAACAGACAACCAAAGAAAATTAACAACAATGACAAATGGTTTGATGAAGAATGCAAAAACCTTAGAAAAAAAATGGATAAACCTATCCAACCAAAAACATAGAGACCCTGAAAACCTGAGCCTACACCTTCACTATGTTGAATCACTAAAACAATACAGACATACACTACGGAAAAAGAGGGAACAGCACATCAGAAATCAGCTCAATGTAATTGAAGAATCCATAGACTAACCACTTCTGGGAAAATTGGAAAACTCTAAACAAACAACGACACGAAGAGTTATTTATCCAAAACGGAAATGTACGGATAAACCCCCTCTCCAATCTTTTTGGCTCTAGAACAAAGAACAATCAGCAAAAACATAGACATGATCAAATACAAATCTTAGAATCACCTATTAAAGACTACCAGAACCCACTGGATTCTCCAATTACATTGAATTAACTACAGGACAAAACACAAACCCTCCAACCAAAAAAGGCATGTGGTGTTGATGATGTCCTAAATGTAGGCCCAACCAAGGAGGGCCTACAGCAGCACCTAGATCTTCTGCACAGATTCTGTCAGACCTGGGCCCTGACAGTAAATCTCAATAAGACAAAAATAATGGTGTTCCAAAAAAGGTCCAGTTGCCAGGACAACGAATACAAATTCCATCTAGACACCGTTGCCCTAGAGCACACAAAAAACTATACCTACCTTGGCCTAATCATCAGCACCACAGGTGACTTCCACAAAGCAGTGCACGATCTGAGAGACAAGGCAAGAAGGGCCTTCTATGCCATCAAAAGGCACATAAAATTCGACATACCAATTAGGATCTGGCTAAAAATACTTGAATCAGTTATAGAACCCATTGCTCTTTATGGTTGTAAGGTCTGGGGTCCGCTCACCAATCAAGAATTAACAAAATGGGACAGACACCAAATTGAGACTCTGCATGCCGCTGGCCACTGTGACTGACCCAAACTTAAGGAAATATTTGACTATGTACTGTCATGACTCTCCTGTGAAGATATGAAGGATCAGGTTACAGTGAGTCCGCTCTACAGCGCCCTCTCTCTCCCGCAGAGGGGGAGAGGGGTGAAGTTGGCCGTTTTATGACGGTTGTATATACCTTGTAGAAACATGCCTTTGGGCTCGGCAGGATGTCAGTTCAAGGTTTAAGGCTTGTAACTTTCAAAACAAATGAGGCCTATGTCCCTCCTGGGCCTATGTCTCTCCAGGGCCTATGTCTCTCTTGGGCCTACAGTATGTCTCTCCAGGGCCTATGTCTCTCCTGGGCCTATGTCTGTCCTGGACCTATGTCTCTCCTGGGCCTATGTCTTTCCTGGGCCTGTCTCTCCTGGGCTTATTTCTCTCTTGGGCCTACCGTATGTCTCTCCTGGGCCTATGTCTCTCCTGGGCCTACTGTATGTCTCTCCTAAGCCTATGTCTCTCCTGGGCCTATGTCTCTCCTGGGCCTACAGTATGTCTCTCCAGGGCCTATGTGTCTCCTGGGCATATGTCTGTCCTGGACCTATGTCTCTCCTGGGCCTATGTCTTTCCTGGGCCTGTCTCTCCTGGGCTTATGTCTCTCCAGGGCCTATGTCTTTCCAGGGCCTATGTCTCTCCTGGGCCTATGTCTCTCCTGGGCCTATGCCTCTCCTGGGCCTATGTCTCTCCTGGACCTACTGTATGTCTCTCCAGGGTCTATGTCTCTCCAGGGCCTATGTTTATCCTGGGCCTACTGTATGTCTCTCCAGGCCCTACTGTATGTCTCTCCAGGGCCTATGTCTCTCCAGGGCCTACTGTATGTCTCTCCTGGGCCTACTGTATGTCTCTCCAGGGTCTATGTCTCTCCAGGGCCTATGTCTATCCTGGGCCTACTGTATGTCTCTCCAGGGCCTACTGTATGTCTCTCCTGGGCCTATGTCTCTCCAGGCAAAAGACAAAAGGCAAAAGAAGCAGCTCCACATCAGACTCAGTGTGTGCTTATGTGTGTGGGCGGGTGGGCGTCTAGGTTTGTTTGTGCGTGTGTGTAGGAGAAGACTAGCCATCAGGTGGTAGGTAGCCTAGTGGTTAAGTGCGTTGGGCCAGTAACCGAAAGGTTGGATACCCGAGCCAGATAGGTGGAAGAATCTGCCGTTCTGCCCTTGAGCAAGACAGTTAACCCCCAACAACAACTGCAACCCGAGCGTCGATGATGTGGATGTCGACTAAGGCAGCCCCCCCCGCACCTCTCTGATTCCACTGACCTGACCACTGACCACTGACCACTGACCACTGACTACTGACCACTGACCACTGACCTGACCCCTGACCTGACCACTGACCACTGACCACTGACCTGACCCCTGACCTGACCACTGACCACCTGACCACAGACCACTGACCACTGACACCTGACCTGACCTGACCTGACCACTGACCACTGACCACTGACCTGATTACTGACCACTGACCACTGACCTGACCCCTGACCTGACCACTGACCTGACCACTGACTACTGACCACTGACCACTGACCTGCCCACTGACCACTGACCTGACCACTGACCACTGACCACTGACCTGATTCCATGCCCGTGCAGGTGGATTAACGTGGAGTTTGAGTCTGACCTGACCTGACCTGACCACTGACCTGACCTGACCACTGACCACTGACCTGACCACTGACCTGACCACTGACCTGATTACTGACCTGATTACTGACCACTGACCTGACCCCTGACCTGACCACTGACCTGACCACTGACCACTGACCACTGACCTGACTACTGACCACTGACCTGACCACTGACCTGACCACTGACCACTGACCTGACCACTGACCACTGACCACCGACCTGACCCCTGACCTGACCACTGACCACTGACCACTGACCTGACCTGACCTGACCACTGACCACTGACCACTGACCTGACCACTGACCACTGACCTGATTCCATGCCCGTGCAGGTGGAGTTTGAGTCTACTTGACATTTTTGGTGGCTACTCTAGCTGGAGGGAATGGAAACATGGCTCTACGTGCCCAAACACACACACACTCATACACACACACACACTCGTACACACACACAGTCATACACATACACACTCATACACCCACTCATACACACACACTAATACACACTCATACACTCATACACACACATACACACAGTTTAGGAATGTAAACAATCTCAGACACACTATAGGAATATAAACACACACACACACAAACACAAGTGTAGAGACAGTAATGACTGATTGACTTGGAAGCAGATTCATGTTCTGCAAAGTAGCCTACTGTGTGTTTACAATACACACACACACACACACACACACACACACAGATACACACACACACACACACACACACACACACAGATACACACACAGGTCTGATTAGAGACCGCAGACACACAATCCTTTCCCATCCACCATCCACTTCCCTTATCCCCAATCCTATCATCCCCTGCCCTCCCCTTCATAGATAACAGCAAGGGATCTGTGCAGTACAAGGAAGAATGGCCTATAGCATGATATTGATGTCAATCTTTCTGGTGATATTGAATGCATAGCGTTGTTGTTTTACTGTACTGTATTCATGTAACGACCGTAAAGGATTTAATTTCACATTTTATGACTGTGCTCTTGGTCTGGTAATGAAGAGCTAAGGCGATTAACTGTTATCTGTTCTGTCAGGGAAAGCTGTCGGTGTGTGTGTGTGTGTGTGTGTGTGTGTGTGTGTGTGTGTGTGTGTGTGTGTGTGTGTGTGTGTGTGTGTGTGTGTGTGTGTGTGTGTGTGTGTGTGTGTGTCAGTGGAGTAGAGAGACACTAAGGTCTGTGTAAAAACAGAGAAGATAAATCAATCTTAATAATCCTTTGTCTGCTCTACCAACCTGTCTAATGCAGCTACCTGCTGATAATCTCTAAAAGATGTACACACACACACACAAATGAAAACGTACACACACACACAGAGTTATACTCATGGAACACGTTCTCAATGACTCTCATATAAACTAATCAAACACATACAAAAACGGAGCCCCTAAACTCTGACACTTTCCCTTAACATCAGGTGCAACATCAGGTTTAACATCAGGTGCGTCATCAGGTTTAACATCAGGTGCAACATCAGTTTTAACATCAGGTGCAACATCAGATTTAACATCAGGTTTAACAGCAGGTGCAACATCAGGTGCAACATCAGGTTTAACATCAGGTTTAACAGCAGGTGCAACATCAGGTGCAACATCAGGTGCAACATCAGGTTTAACATCAGGTGCATCATCAGGTTTAACAGCAGGTTTAACAGCAGGTGCAACATCAGGTTTAACATCAGGTGCAACATCAGGTTTAACAGCAGGTGCAACATCAGGTTTAACATCAGGTGCAACATCAGGTGCAACATCAGGTGCAACATCAGGTTTAACATCAGGTGCAACATCAGGTGCAACATCAGGTTTAACATCAGGTGCAACATCAGGTGCAACATCAGGTTTAACATCAGGTGCAACATCAGGTGCAACATCAGGTGCAACATCAGGTTTAACATCAGTTTTAACATCAGGTGCAACATCAGGTTTAACATCAGGTGCAACATCAGGTTTAACATCAGGTGCAACATCAGGTTTAACAGCAGGTGCAACATCAGGTTTAACATCAGGTGCATCATCAGGTGCAACATCAGGTTTAACATCAGGTGCAACATCAGGTTTAACATCAGGTGCAACATCAGGTGCAACATCAGGTTTAACATCAGGTGCAACATCAGGTGCAACATCAGGTGCAACATCAGGTGCAACATCAGGTTTAACATCAGGTGCAACATCAGGTTTAACATCAGGTGCAACATCAGGTGCAACATCAGGTGCAACATCAGGTGCAACATCAGGTTTAACATCAGGTGCAACATCAGGTGCAACATCAGGTTTAACATCAGGTGCAACATCAGGTGCAACATCAGGTGCAACATCAGGTTTAACAGCAGGTGCAACATCAGGTTTAACATCAGGTGCAACATCAGGTTTAACATCAGGTGCAACATCAGGTGCATCATCAGGTGCATCTAGTTTAACCACAGAAGCTCTTTAGGATGGGACTTCTACAGTAGAAGCCTTCTCCAATAAAACCTTGTCTGATTGGACAATAGGTTTGATCACACGTGTATCAGAGGTTCACATCTCTGTTCCCGTTCCTGCCCAAGCCTTCTCTCTGTTCAACGTTCCATTCCTAATGAAGGAAAACCGGGAGAGGCTCCTGCTTGAGCAGAGCATGTCGGCGAGGGAGAGGCTCATGAAGACATTCTCATATTCCCAGAGTGTATCAGAGAGAGGAACGCTACTGTGGGAACACTACGGAATCATGCACTGCAACATAGATAGAGGAAGGGATGGGAGGGGAGCAGAGAGGATGGGAGGAGATGGGAGAGAAGGGAGGGGAGGGAAGGTGATGGGAGGGGAGAGAAGGGGAAAGGAGAGGAAAGGAAAGGAGAGGAGAAGAAAGGAGAGGGGAGCAGAGGAGGGGGAAGGAGAGGAGGTAAAAAAAAGAGGAGAGGAGAGGAGGGGAAAGGAGAGGAGGGGTAAGAAGAGGAGGGGAAAGAATAGAAGGGAAGAAGAGAGGAAAGGAGAGGAGAGGGGAGAAGATGGGAGGAGGGGGAAGGAGAAGAGAGGAGGGGAAAGGAGAGGAGGTAAAAAGGAGAGGAGAGGAGGGGAAAGAAGAGGAGGGGAAGAAGAGGAGGGGAGAAGAGGGGAAAAGAGTGGGGATCAGAGGGGAGGAGGGGAAGAAGAGGAGAGGAGGGGAAAGGAGAGGAGATAAAAAGAAGAGGAGGGGAAAGAAGAGGAGGGGAAGAAGAGGAGGGGAGAAGAGGGGAAAGGAGAGGAGGGGAGGGGAAAGAAGAGGAGGGGAAAGGAGAGGAGAGGAGGGGAAAGAAGAGGAGAGGGGAGCAGAGGGGAGGAGGAGAAAATGTAGGAGGGGAGCAGAAAGGAGAGGAGGGGAAAGGAGAGGAGAGGAAGGGAAAGGAGAGTAGAGGAGAGGAGGGGAAGGATCGGAGAGGAAAGTAGAAGAAGAAAGGACGGGAGAGGAAAAAAGAGGAGAGGGGAGCAGAGGAAAGGAGGGGAAAGGAGAAGAGAGGAGGGGAAAGGAGAAGAGAGGAGGGGAAAGGAGAGGAGGGGAGGGGAAAGGAGAGGAGGGGAGGGAAAGAAGAGGAGGGGAAAAGAGAGGAGAGGAAATGAGAGGAGAGTACAGGAAAGGAGGAGAGAGGAAAGGAGAGGAGGGGAAAAGAGAGGAGAAGAAATTAGAGGAAAGGAGGGTAAAGGAGAGGAGAGGAGATGAGAGGAAAAGAGATGAGAGGAAAGGAAAGGAGAAGAGAGGGGACCAGAGGGGAGGAAGAGAATGGAGAGGAGAGGAAGGGAAAGGAGAGCAGAGGAGGGGAGAAGGGGGAAAGGAGGAAAAGGAGAGGAGAGGAGAGGAGGGGAAAAGAGATGAGAGAAAAGGAAAGGAGAAGAGAGGGGAGCAGAGGGGAGGAGGAGAATTGAGAGGAGAGTAAGGGAAAGGAGAGGAGGGGAGGGGAAAGGGGAAAGGGGAAGAGGAAAGGAAGGGAGAGGAAAGGAGAGCAGGGGAGAGGAAAGGAGAGGAGAGGAGGGGAAAGGAGGGTAGAGGCCAGATGAATATGGAGCGAAAGAGGGAGAATGTGTAGAGGATAGGGAGGAGGCAGATCAACATTGAGAGAATAATGTCCTTGCTTCAGACAACTAGTGATGAACAAGCTATGCAATGCTGTCCTTAGAATAACAACCTTTAAGAAAAGGGCGGTGAGAAAAGGAATAGGGAAAGAAGAATGAAAAGACCAGCAAGATACATCTAAGAGAGAATAAACATGCTGGTACTGTTTTAGTATCCAAGGTCGCTTTTGTTAACTTCTGTTAAAGGAATAGTTAAATCAAATAGTAATGTGCTGTCCAAACCTCCCATTAACATCTATCCTGTTAACATCTATCCCATTAACATCTATCCCGTTAACATCTATCCCGTTAACATCTATCCCGTTAACATCTATCCCGTTAACATCTATCCCGTTAACATCTATCCCGTTAACATCTATCCCGTTAACATCTATCCCATTAACATCTATCCCATTAACATCTTCCTTAATAATCCTTCAAATCAAATCACTCTTTATTTATACAGCACAATTCAGACATGGAATACTTCTCTCTTTCTTCTCTATCCATCCTCCTCTCTCTCTCTATCCTCTTTTCTCTCTAAGTTTCTCTATCCCTCTCGCTCTCCTCCATCTTTACCCCACTCTCTTTCTTTATCTCTTTCTATCTGGTTATCCCTCTCTCTGTCCTCCCTTCCTCTCTCCTCCCTCCCTCCCTCCCTCCCTCCCTCCCTCCCTCCCTCCCTCCCTCTCTGCATAGAGGCAGTGGAGTCTTTTAAAAGGAGTGTGATATTAAATAAACACTTAGTGTGGTTCTCCTGCTGGCCTGGCTCCACTGACTCCATTAGAACATTGACCTTCAGAGGAGTAACTCACCTGAACTGGCCCGGGACTGAACATGCTCACACTTTATTTGGAAAGTCTGAATTTTCCATGTGTAGATGCTCTACAGATGGTCATACTATCAACAAACTATCTGTTGATAAGCAACTGCTTACTAAGGTTACGGTTAGGGTTTGGTTTAGAATAAGGTTTAGGGTTAAAGTTAGGGCTGGGGTAAGGGTTAAGTTTGGGGTTAGGATAAGGGTTAGGGTAAGTCTTAAGGTTATGGTTAGGGTAAGGGTTAAGGTTAGGGTTAGAACTAGAGCTAGGGTTAGTAGACAGTTAGTTGAAATGTTACTGATAGTCTGTAGAGCATCTACAGATGGACTATCCAAATAAAGTGTTACCCTCTCACACACACAAACCCCTCTCACATCTACACAAACACTCTTGCACACAGTCCAATCAGGTCACGTCTCTCTTTCGCCTCCAGCCCTCCCCTACCACCACAGCTAATCTTTCTTCTTCTGACAGTCAGCCCAAAGATGAGGGGATGAGGGGATGAGAGGATGAGGGGATGAGGGGATAAGGGAATGGGGGGGACGAGGGTATGGGGGGATGGGGGGATAAAAGGATGGGGGACGAGGGGATGGGGGGACGAGGGATGAGGGAATGGGGGACGAGGGATGAGGGATGGGGGACGAGGGGATGAGAGGATGGGGGATAAAAGGATGAGGGGATAAGGGAATGGGGGACGAGGGGATGGGGGATGAGGGATGGGGGATAAAAGGATGAGGGATGAGGGAATGGGGAATGAGGGGATGGGGATAAAAGGATGAGGGATGAGGGAATGAGGGAATGGGGATGAGGGATAAGGGAATGGGGGACGAGGGATGGGGGATGGGGGATAAAGGATGAGGGGATGAGGGAATGGGGGACGAGGGGATGAGGGAATGGGGGACGAGGGGATGAGGGATGGGGGGATAAAGGATGAGGGGATGAGGGAATGGGGACGAGGGATGGGGGATGAGGGATGGGGGATAAAAGGATGAGGGGATGAGGGAATGGGGAATGAGGGATGGGGATAAAAGGATGAGGGATGAGGGATGAGGGAATGGGGGATGAGGGGATAAGGGAATGGGGGATGAGGGGATAAGGGAATGGGGGATGAGGGGATGGGTGGATGAGAGGATGAGGGGATGAGGGAATGGGGGATGAGGGAATGGGGGGATGAGGGGATGGGGGATAAATGGATGAGGGGATGAGGGAATGGGGGGATGAGGGGATGGGGGGATAAAAGGATGAGGGGATAAGGGGATGGGGGATGAGGGGATGGGGGACGAGGGGATGAGGGGATGGGGGGATAAAAGGATGAGGGGATGAGGGAATGGGGGGATGAGGGGATGAGGGGATGAGAGGATGAGGGGATGAGGGGATGGGTGGATGAGGGGATGAGGGGATGGGTGGATCAGGGGATGGGAAAGGGGCCAATAAGAGAAAAGAGAGGAAAGACAGAATGGATCTGTGCTCTTTGACCTCTGACCCATGGTCTCACAGCTCTCGGTGGAGAATTGTCTGAAAGCCACAATGCCCCTCTGTGTTGCTAGACAATCCAAAAAGACTCACATGCACACACATGCATTTACACAGACAAACACACACACACACACCCCTACTCTACTATACTCAGAGCTCCATAAGATATGTGAGGAACCCCCAGGATCCCCCCTGCGTGTCTGAGAATACTTTGTCACCCTAATAGCAGGCAAACACTACACGACTTTCAAAATGCTAACATCTCTGAGCCTCTCACATTAAACATCAAAATGTACCTAAAGACTCTCAAACCATGAGAAACAAGATTCGCTGGTCTGTTGAAACCAACATTGAATTATTTGGCCTGAATGCCAAGCATCACGTCTGGAGGAAACCTGGCACCATCTCTACGGTGAAGCATGGCTGTGGCAGCATCATGCTGTGGGGATGCTTTTCAGCAGCAGTGACTGGGAGACTAGTCAGGATATCGAGGCAAAGATGAACTGAGCAAAGTACAGAGAGTTACTTAATGAAAACCTGCTCCAGAGTGCTCAGGACCTCAGACTGAGGCAAAGGTTCACCTTCCAACAGGACAATGACCCTAAGCACACAACCATGACAATGCAGGAGTGGCTTCAAGACAAGTCTCTAAATGTCCTTGAGTGGCCCAGCCAAAGCCCGGACTTGAACCCGATCGAACAGCAGCTCTCCCCATCCAGCCTGACAGAGCATGAGAGGATCTGCAGAGAAGAATGGGAGAAACTCCCCAAATACAGGTGTGCCAAACTTTTAGCGTCGTACCCAAGAGGAGTCGTGGCTGTAATCGCTACCAAAGGTGCTTCAAAAAAGTACTGAGTAAAGGGTCTGAATACTTATGTAAATGTGAATTTGTAAAAAAAGAATATATAAATTAATAAAAAAATCATTCTTTTGTTATTATGTGGTATTGTGTGTAGATTGATGAGAGATTTTTTTTCTTAATCCATTTTAGAACACGGCTGTAACCTAACAGAATTTGGTAAAGGTCAAGGGATCTGAATACTTTCCTAAGGCACACGCACACACACACAGAGCTAGGCAGACAGAATTATTGTATCTCTATTAATTTGTCTCCCACGGAGACAGAATGGTTTGCGATTGTGTGCTCAGCCTCCTGATGATCAACTGTGTACACCTCATTGTCTATGACTGACACAGATTAACTACATCCTGTCAAAGTCAACAACTCTTGCTCTAGAACAGTGGCATATTGGGTGGACTAGATAGCTAGGGCAGGGGGAAGGGAGGTGGACTCTGTGGGTAAGGTCAAAGGTTGAGGGTATGGAGGATGACCAGGTGGTTGAAAAGTAAGTCAGTTATGAGATGTGTGCTGGCAGGATGAGAATGTTGGTGAGTGATAGTAACCATCACTGTTCTATTACATTATACAGGCTGTGTTTCCAAGACAACCAGAATGTCCCAAAGGAATCTCTCCCATAGAACCAGAATGTCCTGAAGGAATCTCTCCCATAGAACCAGAATGTCCCAAATGAATCTCTCCCATAGAATTAGAATGTTCCAAAGGAATCTCTCCCATAGAATTAGAATGTTCCAAAGGAATCTCTCCCATAGAACCAGAAATGTCCTAAAGGAATCTCTCCTACAAAACCAGAATGTCACAAAGGAATCTCTCCCATAGAACCAGAATGTCCCAATGGAATCTCTCCATCATAGACGGACTGGCATCTGAGCCTATGCCAGTTATTTCTGTAAATTCCTTGTTATAACTGTGTGTTTGTGTGTGTTTGGGAGACATTACAGAGAGGACATGTCTCCATCCTGAGGCGTCATTCTGTTATCCCAGAATCCTCTGTCTTGCTGTTTAGATCTCAGTGTGCACTCCAAGAATTATGGGGGAATTATAAGGAAAAGTAAATGACTGTATCTGATACTAATCAGTGTTAATACCACACTCCTCAGATCTCACCTCCACATGAATCTGGGAGTATCTCCACATATCTCACTGACACACTCACACACCAAATAATAATAATATATGTCATTTAGCAGATGCTTTTATCCATGTGTGCATACATGTTACGTATGGATTGTCCCAGGAATCAAACCCACTACCCTGGTGTTACAAGTGCCATTCTCTACCAACTGGGCTACAAAGGACCAAACACATCCACACACTCACATGAAGACCTATACACTCTGGTGTGTGTTTATCTAGTTTTTGTCACGCCCTGATCTGTTCCCCCCCCCCGGGTGTCGCTTATTTTCTCCAGTGTATTTATCCCTGTGTTTCCTGTCTCTCTGTGCCAGTTCGTCTTGAATCTTAGTCAAGTCAACCAGCGTGTTTTTCCCGTACTCCTTTTGCTATTCTCTTTTTGATAGTCTTCCCGGTTTTGACCCCTGCCTGAATCTGGACTACTTTCCCACCTTCCTGATCATCCTGCCTGCCCGGACCTTGATTCTGCCTGCCCGGACCTTGATTCTGCCTGCCCGGACCTTGATTCTGCCTGCCCGGACCTTGACTCTGCCTGCCCGGACCTTGATTCTGCCTGCCCGGACCTTGATTCTGCCTGCCCGGACCTTGATTCTGCCTGCCCTTCGGTACCTTTTGGACCCTTCTCTTGCCTTCCCCTATTGGATTAATACATATTGTAAGACTCCAACCATCTGCCTCCTGTGTCTGCATCTGGGTCTTGCCTTGTGTCATGATAGTTTTATAAATCATTGTATAGTTTGTACCTTAAAGTTTATGATGCATACAGTTGAGTCGTGTGTGTGTGTTTATAAATTTGTACTTTTAGATAATATCTGAGTGTTTGTTTTTAAAGATGCTATATTACTTATGGGAATGTTGGGAAATGAAATAGTTTATGCTTTCTCAGCGTTATGGCAAGTTCACTCCATTAAGATAAATTATCTGTGAATGGTGTTGGCACTGTGAGAACAAACCTGGTGGGAGGGGGAGAGAGAGAGAGAGAGAGAGAGAGAGAGAGAGAGAGAGAGAGAGAGAGAGAGAGAGAGAGAGAGAGAGAGAGAGGGGGGAGAGAGAGAGCGAGGGGAGTGGGGGGAGTGGGGGAGAGAAAGATAGAGAAAGGTTGCCATAGGCAGACCTGGCTCTCAAGAGAAGACAGGCTATGTGCACACTGCCTACAAAATGAGGAGGAAACTGAGCTGCACTTCTTAACCTCCTGCCAAGTGTATGACCATATTAGAGACACAGATTACACAGATCCACATAGAATTCAAAAACAAATCCAATGTTTTAGACACTCAATAAACTCCCATATGTATTGGGTGAAATACCAGTGTGAAATCACAGCAGCAACATTTCTGACCTGTTGCCACAAGAATAATGTGACATTTGAATTGTGTTTATTCTTTTGAAACTTTTGTGAGTGTAATGTTTACTGTATATTTTTTTGTTTATTTAACTTTTGTTAATTTTCTATTCCAGTTGCTTTGGCAATATAAACATATGTTTTCCATGCCAATAAAGCCCCTTAAATTTAATTGAGAGAGACGGAGAGAGATAAGGGGAGGGAGGGAGGGATAAGGGGGAGGGATTGAGGGAGGAAGAGAGAGAGAGAGAGAGAGAGAGAGAGAGAGAGAGATAAGGGGGAGGGAGGGAGAGAGAGAGAGAGAGAGAGAGAGAGAGAGAGAGAGAGAGAGAGAGAGAGAGGGAGGGAGGGAGGGAGAGAGAGAGAGAGAGAGAGAGAGAGAGAGAGAGAGAGAGAGAGAGAGAGAGAGAGAGAGAGAGAGATAAGGGGGAGGGAGGGAGGGAGATATAATATGTAGGCCTACACTCCATCAATAGTGTTCAGTTTCCATATTAGTGGTATGTACAGGATACACATGGTATACACCCTCCAATCAAATGCTTACTTCTCGACAATGCAACATTAATAAGAAATAATCAAAGATACGAATAAATACATAAGGTAAACATTTTAGCATACGTATAATACAGGAAGGCTCAATTTTATAGTCCAAAATTTACATGTGTATTGGGAAAGGGAGGCAAGTGTTTAAATTGTGCAATATTTATCAATTATAATAAGAGTCCAGTAGCAGCAATTGTGATGTGTGTGTAGCATGAATGTGTGTGTGTGTGTGTGTGTGTGTGTGTGTGTGTGTGTGTGTGTGTGTGTGTGTGTGTGTGTGTGTGTGTGTGTGTGTGTGTGTGTGTGTGTGTGTGTGTGTGTGTGTGTGTGTGTGCGTGCATGTGTGTGTGTGAGTGAGTGCATTTGTGCTAAGGTGCAGAGAATCAGAGCAGGTGGTCAGTCCAGTGTGAGTGTTCAGCAGTCTGATGCTTTGTAGATAAAAACTGTCTCTGAGCCTGTTGGTGTCAGACTTCATGCTCCGATACTGTCTGCCCGACGGTAAGGGAGTGAACTAGTGGCTGGGGTGTGTGGGGTCCTTGATGATGCTGCGGGCCTGCCTTAGGCACCATTTAGATTAGGTGTCCTGGGTGGGAACACGGACCCAGTGATGTACTGGGCCGTCTTCAACCACCCGCTGGAGGGACTTGCGGTCCAGGGGTGGCATGCCAAATTTCTTAAACCGCCTTAGGAAGTAGAGACGCTGTTGCGCCCTCTTCTTGGTCCATGTCAAGTCTTCGGTGATGTGGACGCAGAGGAACTTAAAACTGCTGCCTCTCTCCATTGCAGTCTCATTGATGTGGATCGGGCATGTTCTGTCTTCTGCTTCCTGAAGCTAACAATCAACTCCTTTGTTTTGCTAACGTTGAGGGAGAGATTGTTGTCTTGTCACAATACAAAGCCTCCTATAGTATTTACAAAACGAGAAAATTACAAGGCCTCAATATAATATAGGCATTATATCTGCAGATTTCAGCACAGCCTTCAATAGACTGAATAGGCTTTACTGTGCAAAATAATATTTTACGAATTTCATGCTATTACATGTAAATGAACAGAATACATACATAACCCAAATTAGTGAAACGTTTAGATGTAATAATACTGTATAATAGCCTGTAACTCTTTTAGACATGCTTGCATTTGCTCAGTGAAATTATGAAATGAAGAACATTGTCAGACTTATTCAACAGGCGCTTCAACAAGTGAATTCATGTCAGAGTTCTTCCCTGGACAAGTTTTGCCCAGAGGGCATACTTTATTAGTGGCAGTGCGCAATGCTGTCAGTGACTGCTTCAGTATTTTCCTCCTGTTTATTTCGACTCCAGTCAAGTTTCTTTCTCGCTGAAAATTCCCTTCCTGTCTCCACTTTGTGTGTGTGTTTGTGTCTGATTGTGACCTCCCACGTTTTCTTTTCGCTGCTAAAATGTTCCTTCTGGTCTATTTCCTCGTCCCGGATCACGGAAGAGGGAGAACCCTCCTCTCTGATGTCTGCCCCTCTGATCAACTGACCGACTGAAGATTCAAGCACAAGTGTGTGTGTGTGTAGAGAGCTACAGCGAGAGACACACAATCTTAGCCTCGAAGTTCAGTTGTTGGAACGCATTTCCAGCTCGCTCTGGTATCAGAGAAGTTGAAGGAATGTGGATATTTCTCATGGAATTACCTGTGAGGATTAACTCGCGATAAAACATCGGCGCCTGTGCTTGTGTTTGACCGTGGACGGGACTATATGTCTCTGGTATATGAACCTGCTCCGTATTCTGTAGCCGCGGAGCTCATGCATGGTGAGTTTGAGACAGGCAGTTTGCTCCAGTCCAACTTCACAGTGAAAAGCAAATCGGGAGAAATTATGTGAACAGCACGAAAGTTTTAAGCAAACTTTTACTTGAGTCTCTAGGGAAAATACGAGTAGCTAATTGGTCTCTTTTCAGAACAGTAATTTTAGTTTACGGTGTGCAAAACGCCACGGACAGAATGAACATCTCTGGGCGCGTGGTACTTGCGCTGTTGCTCGCGCTGCTGATGGGCTTTACCGGGGGCACACAAGCCCAAGTAGTGTCCGCCAAGGTGATGCGGTCTTCAAATGTGAGGCGAGATGGTGAGTCCCAGATTTTGATTTGTGTAAGTCAATTTTGTATGAACGTACAGTAACAAGTGTTTTTTTAAAAAAAAGCAACTAATGTTTTAGGACAAACTGTCTGTAGCCATAATGGGTGGTAATATGGTTAGTCTTGTTAGTGAATAGAGTTCTGATCACAAAGGATTTATACTTGCAATTGTTTTGTTACAGATGACATTGAAAGAGGTCCTTATGAACACTGTTGGATAATTAGGCCTAGACACATCAGACTTCTACAATGCATTCTAAAATATCCACGTTAACAATACTCAATTGAATTATAAAACAATGACAGGTGAATATAGAACAGTAGAAGTTGAATGTTATCTTGATAGACAGTCCATGTCATAAGTGGCCTGTCAGGAGAAGCCTAGATGCTGTTTCATCTAGTGGTGTGTAAGTCTTAGTCAGTGGTGACAAATGACCTGGCTACTCCTGGGAAGTCCACTTTTTGTGTTGACCTGTTCAAATGACCTAGACACTCTATTGTTACTTTGTCTGAGAGAGAGAGACAGAGGGCAGAGAGGAGGTGATATAGAGCGGAGGAGCAAAGGCAGATGAGAGAGAATGAAAGAGACAGCTGCATGGGGCTAGGGAAAGAAGAGGGGGGAAAGACAAACCGAAAGGGCCAGAGACATCATTTAGGATATAGGGCACAGGCAGCAGGAAGAGAAGAGAGAGTACCAGTTGAGTTTTCTGACCTGTGAATATAGTTGACCTGGTGGTCCTCAGTGTTCTAGAACTACAGTAACACAGTAACATTGTCCTCAGTGTTGTAGAACCACAGTAACATTGTCCTCAGTATTCTGTTATTTTCTGACCTGTGGTCATAGCTACCTTGTTAACCTGGTTGTCCTCCATGTTCTAGAACCACAGTAACACTAACAACCCACAGGTGTCATTTAGTTTAGCCTAAAGACTACAGCCACATCCACAGCAGACTAACTACATTATACCAGTCTGTCTCTAATTCACACACAGCTGCCTGCTATGAGCCTATTTCTTGGCAGAGAAAGAGGAAAATACCACAGTATCACTTTCGCCTCTGGACCATGCTCTAAGCCCTGGTTCACCTTGTGTGTGTGTGTGTGTGTGCGCGTGTGTGTGTGTCTGTGTCGTATCAACTAAGAGTCTCAGCGGGAGAGAGGCCCGTCCTAATGGATTGGGCAATTTGGGTCTGTATGTAGATTGTTGTTAGGTTGATCTGTTCCCCAGTGTTTGGATTCTTTCAATACTCCCACCTCCCTTTACTTCTGACAGGTGTGTGTGTGGACACATTAGCAACATTCATCAAAAAGTTATAAAAACAATTGTAATAAATGCAACAGTTGGACAATGAAGATCCTCCAAACTGTTTGATTTTTAAAATCCATCAGAAATTTCATGAACTACAGCACATAACTTTTTTACTGGCACGGACAAATAATTAATGAAGTTCAGGGATTTTGGTGGGAATTCAGGTATTCAATTCATTGTGTTTTTACTTTTCTTTTCCCTCACTATACAGTGAGGGGGAAAAAAATATTTGATCCCCTGCTGATTTTGTACGTTTGCCCACTGACAAAGAAATGATCAGTCTATAATGTTAATGGGAGGTTTATTTGAACAGTGAGAGACAGAATAACAACAAATCCAGAAAAACGCATGTAAAAAATGTTATAAATTGATTTGCATTTTAATGAGGGAAATAAGTATTTGACCCCCTCTCAATCAGAAAGATTTCTGGCTCCCAGGTGTCTTTTTATACAGGTAACGAGCTGAGATTAGGAGCACACTCTTAAAGGGAGTGCTCCTAATCTCAGCTTGTTACCTGTATAAAAGACACCTGTCCACAGACGCAATCAATCAATCAGATTCCAAGCTCTCCACCATGGCCAAGACCAAAGAGCTCTCCAAGGATGTCAGGGACAAGATTGTAGACCTACACAAGGCTGGAATGGGCTACAAGACCATCGCCAAGCAGCTTGGTGAGAAGATGACAACAGTCAAGAAACACAAAAGAACTGTCAATCTCCCTCGGCCTGGGGCTCCATGCAAGATCTCACCTCGTGGAGTTGCAATGATCATGGGAGCGGTGAGGAATCAGCCCAGAACTACACGGGAGGATCTTGTCAATGATCTCAAGGCAGCTGGGACCATAGTCACCAAGAAAACAATTGGTAACACACTACGCCGTGAAGGACTGAAATCCTGCAGCGCCTGCAAGGTCCTCCTTGCTCAAGAAAGCACATATACATGCCCGTCTGAAGTTTGCCAATGAACATCTGAATGATTCTGAGGACAACTGGGTGAAAGTGTTGTGGTCAGATGAGACCAAAATTGAGCTCTTTGGCATCAACTCAACTCGCCGTGTTTGGATGAGGAGGAATGCTGCCTCTGACCCCAAGAACACCATCCCCACTGTCAAACATGGAGGTGGAAACATGCTTTGGGGGTGTTTTTCTGCTAAGGGGACAGGACAACTTCACCGCATCAAAGGGACGATGGACGGGGCCATGCACTGTCAAATCTTGTTTGAGAACCTCCTTCCCTCAGCCAGGGCATTGAAAATGGGTCGTGGATGGGTATTCCAGCATGACAATGACCCAAAACACACGGCCAAGGCAACAAAGGAGTGGCTCAAGAAGAAGCACATTCAGGTCCTGGAGTGGCCTAGCCAGTCTCCAGACCTTAATCCCATAGAAAATCTGTGGAGGGAGCTGAAGGTTCGAGTTGACAAATGTCAGCCTCAACCTTAATGACTTGGAGAAGATCTGCAAAGAGGAGTGGGACAAAATCCCTCCTGAGATGTGTGCAAACCTGGTGGCCAACTACAAGAAACGTCTGACCTCTGTGATTGCCAACAAGGGGTTTGCCACCAAGTACTAAGTCATGTTTTGCAGATGGGTCAAATAATTATTTCCCTCATTAAAATGCAAATCAATGTATAAAAATTTTCACATGTGTTTTTCTGGATTTGTTTGTTATTCTTTCTCTCACTGTTCAAATAAACCTACCATTAAAATTATAGACTGATTCTTTCTTTGTCAGTGGGCAAATGTACAAAATCAGCAAGGGATCAAATACTTTTCCCCCTCACTGTACACACACACACACACACACACACACACACACACACACACAGTTGAAGTCGGAAGTTTACATACACTTAGGTTTGGAATCATTAAAACTCATTTTTCAACAACTCCACAAATTTCTTGTTAACAAACGATAGTTTTGTCAAGTCGGTTAGGACATCTACTTTGTGCATGACACAAGTAATTTTTCCAACAATTGTTTACAGACAGATTATTTCACTTATAATTCACTGTATCATCATTCCAGTGGGTCATAAGTTGACTGTGCCTTAAAACAACTTGGAAAATTCCACAAAATTATGTAATGGCTTTAGAAGCTTCTGATAGGCTAATGGACCTCATTTGAGTCAATTGGAGGTGTACCTGTGGATGTATTCCAAGGCCTACCTTCAAACTCAGTGCCTCTTTGCTTGACATCATTGGAAAATCAAAAGAAATTAGCCAAGACCTCAGAAAACAAATTGTAGACCTCCACAAGTCTGGTTCATCCTTGGGAGCAATTTCCAAACGCCTGAAGGTGCCACGTTTATCTGTACAAACAATAGTACGCAAGTATAAACACCATGGGATCACGCAGCCGTCATACCGCTCAGGAAGGAGACTCGTTCTGTCTCCTCGAGATTAACGTACTTTGGTGCGAAAAGTGCAAATCAGTCCCAGAACAACAGCAAAGGACCTTGTGAAGATGCTGGAGGAAACGGGTACAAAAGTATCTATATCCACAGAAAACTAGTCCTATATCGACTTAACCTGAAAGGCCGCTGAGCAAGGAAGAAGCCACTGCTCCAAAACCACCATTAAAAAAAGCCAGACTACGGTTTGCAACTGCACATGTGGACAAGGATCGTACTTTTTGGAGAAATGTCCTATGGTCTGATGAAACAAAAATAGAACTGTTTGGCCATAAAGACCATCGTTATGTTTGGAGGAAAAAGGGGGAGGCTTGCAAGCCGAAGAACACCATCCCAACCGTGAAGCACAGGGGTGGCAGCATCGTGTTGTGGGGGGGCTTTGCTGCAGGAGGGACTGGTGCACTTCACAAAATAGATGGCATCATGAGGGAGAAACATTGTGTGGATATATATATATATATCTCTCAATCAATCAGGAAGTTAAAGCTTGGTTGCAAATGGGTCTTCCAAATGGACAATGACCCCAAGCATACTTCCAAAGTTGTGGCAAAATGGCTTAAGGACAACAAAGTCAAGGTATTGGAGTGGCCATCACAAATCCCTGACCTCAATCCTATAGAACATTTGTGGGCAGAACTGAAAAAGCATGTGTGAGCAAGCCTGACTCTGTTACACCAGCACTGTCAGGAGGAATGGGCCAAAATTCACCCAACTTATTGTGGGAAGCTTGTGGAAGGCTACCCAAAACGTTTGACCCAAGTTAAACAATTTAAAGGCAATGCTACCAAATACTAATTGAGTGTATGTAAACTTCTGACCCACTGGGAATGTGATGAAAGAAATAAAAGCTGAAATAAATCGTTTTCTCTACTATTATTCTGACATTTCACATTCTTAAAATAAAGTGGTGATCCTAACTGACCTAAGACAGGGAATTTTTTTACTAGGATTAAATGTCAGGAATTGTGAAACTGAGTTTAAATGTTTTTGGATAGGTGTATGTAAACTTCCAACTGTATATACATTTTGTAATGGTATCATTTATTTTAGTATATTTTTTTTTATTAAAATAAAGAAAATGAGATGTCCTTCCTTTGCATAAATACACTGGACTATTATTAACATAAATGGGTGGAACAGGGCTGCAACCACCAAAATCTTGCTCTGCCTACAGTACCTGCACAGTCTTGACAGCCTCATTAATTACTGTTGTTGTCACGTTCTTTTGCATTGTTCCACAAGTGTGTCACTAGCAGGATACCCTCAGATTCAACATCAACATAAACAACACCTATCTATATATACACACACACACACACACACACACACACACACACACACACACACACTGTTTGCAAGATCAGACATAATACCACTATAATCCCAGTGTTCATTTTTGAAAGTTGATTTATTTTCACTGCATCTAATTTGTAAACATTTCATCTGTATTAAATGACTACTTTTTTTTATTCCACAAAACTTAACACTCATCAAAATAAAGTAGTCTGATTTTCTTATTTTTTTTTGTGGTGTCGAGACGATGCGTTAAATGTCTGTCGAAGCTTTAGCGTTCTTATAGATGCAACGGAAATATAAAATATTCCATTGAGCCCAATTCAGCCATTCCCGGGGTGTCTGACAGGTTTCTGCAGTCATAACGTTAACAGGCATCACGCTTAACAGGCATCACGCTTAACAGGCATCACGTTTAACAGGCATCACACTTAACAGGCATCACGTTAACAGAAAAAAAGTATGAAAGAGTCGCAGGAGTAAAATGAAAGCGATCAATCTAGCGAGATTTAAGTGAAGTGAATTTTGCACAAACACAGGAAATAGATGGCTGAAAAAGACAGGTCATCAGGTGGGCAGGGCATGCGTGTTGCTAGCACACATGTGAACAGGTGCAGTGCTGTCTTGGGAGTTCAGGTTGACACAGACCCCTCAGCAGTGAACAAACACATCATTTGGTATAGTGTGTGTGTGCTTTTGGTTAGCAAGCTCTGTCACACGGCACATGCAGGAATCCCCCCAAAGGTTTCTCCTGTGTTTGTTTAGTGTTGTATTCACATTCCCCTCCTCACCATAAGTGTGTGTGTGTGCGTGGCAAACAATATTTGGCCTTTGTGTTCAAAGCAACCCATCTCCTTCACTGAGGAGACAGGTCAGTGTGTTTTCTGCTAAGACAGCAAATAAGACAGGGAAAAGTTTGCTGAAGAATGGAAGGCTGTTCCTGAATGTAAGGAAGGGTGGATGGAATGGAAGGAAGGGTGGATGGAATGGAACTCTGTTAGGCGGTGTCCTCTGGCCGTTGGTGATCTCAGCAGTTTTCTCTAGGGCCCTATAAAATCATATCCATAGTCCTATAAAATCCTATCTAGGGCCCTATAAAATAATATCCATAGTCCTATAAAATCCTATCTAGGGCCCTATAAAATCATATCCATAGTCCTATAAAATTAGATCTAGGGCCCTATAAAATTAGATCTAGGGCCCTATAAAATCCCATCTAGGGCCCTATAAAATTAGATCTAGGGTCCTATAAAATCCCATCTAGGGCCCTATAAAATTAGATCTAGGGCCCTATAAAATCCCATCTAGGGCCCTATAAAATTAGATCTAGGGTCCTATAAAATCCCATCTAGGGCCCTATAAAATCATATCCATAGTCCTATAAAATTAGATCTAGGGCCCTATAAAATTAGATCTAGGGTCCTATAAAAGCACATCTAGGGCCCTATAAAATCATATCCATAGTCCTATAAAATCATATCTAGGGGCCTATAAAATCACATCTAGGGCCCTATAAAATCATATCTAGGGTCCCTCTATTATTTTTCAGCACTGAGCAAATTTCTGGTCTGTTGAGCCCAAACTTGAACGTTGTGAAAAATCTGCAATTTCCAACGCACATTTACTGTGAACATATTTTCTTCTTCTTGAACTGCACTGTTGGTTAAGGGCTTGTAAGTAAGCATTTCACGGTAAAGTCTACACTTGTTGTATTCGGAGCATGTGACAAACAAAGTATGATTTGATTTGAACATAGGCTGTACCCGCTTTAAGTTACAGTTTTAACAGTGGCCAAGTAGGCTGCTGTGGCTATTTGATCATAATCTAGGCCTACCAGATTGGCCTACCATCAAAAACAGTGGAGATGCATCCAATAACATTTTAACATGGAAAAAGCTGTTCTATCATTCAGCCTACAGTAGCAGCCAATGTGTGGTGTTCAATGAAGCCCTACATTTTTGAAAGAAGAAAAATAAAAAAACATGCAGGGCTTTATCCTGTTTATGTATTTGTCCTTCAGACAAAGAGGTGACTGAAAATGTTGTTGTGGTGTTTGATGCAAGAAACCACTTTACAAAATAAAATACATTATTATTCCTATAGCATTATTACAGAGAATCAGACAAATTATGCTACCCTCTGCCTATTGGCTACGTAGCTTAGTCAAGCTTGTCTCAAAATACAACACTGCCCCTTTAAGACAAAAAAAGTCTCTACCTGACTCGCTTTTCAAGGATGTCTAGAAATTTACATGTTTTGTGCTCAACCACTCCCCTATTGCTGACCACAAATGATCTAGAACTGGCCTAATAACTCACTAACTAGCAAAGGATATGAACAAAATGTGCACATGTGACTATATGTATCTCTCGCTTTGATCTCAACAAGCTCATCTACTCACCACCACTCATGCTGTACATGCTGTAAACACAGTCCAGTTCAAAGTAAATGGCACAGAACCATATATGGCAATGGTCTATTTCCATATAGGCCTACTGCAGCACTGATTGTTTATGCAGCACCGGTCTGTGTAGAGTACGGGCTGAGTAGTGCGTGTCAATGCACTAGAATCCTAATCCAATGCGTTCTGCCTACAACAAAATCCCTTGCGTTGAAAGTGGCTAATATTGCCTTGATTCAATCACAATTGCCACAGTAGAAGAAAAGGTTGATGGTGTTAACAGGGAAAACTCAAGAACAGTGGTCACCAACCTTTTCTGAGTCAAGATCACTTTGAGTCAAAATGCAAGCCGAGATTTACCACTCAGATTTTTTTTTTACAAGACTTAACATAAGCCTATGCAACAATAACCAATTAAAAACAGTACTGTAGCAATGCGGTTTGTGCAGTAAGCTATAGGCCCAATACATTATCACCACATATTGGCTTTGCTTGAATTTACCTGCCAATGCATTGTTGTTCGGGCCATTTAAAAATTGTAGGTAGGCTATATGATCACACCTGTAATAAATCCATTGTTGTATTACTTCGGAAGCACAGCTGAGTGAGCATACGTTTTTAAATAATATTTTACTGGTCTGATGGTGCCTGCATCTGATGGTCAGTCTCAGCGGAGGGAGAGAGCAGCAGACTGAGGGTCCGTCTCTCAACATCCTTCCTCTCTCCCTTTCCTCCACTGACACTGACCAAACAGAGACATTCTTCCAGCTGATGATGACAACTCGAGTCGCACCGCATTATTTCTGCCTCATGCACAAATTCATGTTGTTACTCCTATCGACTAGGAATGCCTTGGAGATCGGCCAGTCGATTGCGATCGACCGGTTGGTGACCACTGCTCTAGAAAGTTGAGTGAAGTTCAATCTCGTACTTCTCTCTGTGGGCTGGGGGGTTGGTACTGTGTGCTCGCACACACGCAGCTTAGAGGGAACATTGTTTAGGGTCCTATACAATTATATATAGGGCAGTAGAGGCTCCTCAGAGAAGAAAGGGGAGGACCATCCTCAATCCTTTTTAGATAAAACTATACCAAATATATTCACGTCACCAAATAATGGATCAAAACACACTGTGTAGCAGGAGCAGCACTCTGTAGGGTAGCACCGTGGTGTAGCAGGAGCAGCACTCTGTAGTGTAGCATCGTGGTGTAGCAGGAGCAGCACTCTGTAGGGTAGCACCGTGGTGTAGCAGGAGCAGCACTCTGTAGTGTAGCATCGTGGTGTAGCAGGAGCAGCACTCTGTAGGGTAGCACCGTGGTGTAGCAGGAGCAGCACTCTGTAGGGTAGCATCGTGGTGTAGCAGGAGCAGCACTCTGTAGTGTAGCATCGTGGTGTAGCAGGAGCAGCACTCTGTAGGGTAGCATCGTGGTGTAGCAGGAGCAGCACTCTGTAGTGTAGCATCGTGGTGTAGCAGGAGCAGCACTCTGTAGGGTAGCATCGTGGTGTAGCAGGAGCAGCACTCTGTAGTGTAGCATCGTGGTGTAGCAGGAGCAGCACACTGTAGGGTAGCACCGTGCTGTAGCAGGAGCAGCACTCTGTAGGGTAGCACCGTGCTGTAGCAGGAGCAGCACTCTGTAGGGTAGCACCGTGCTGTAGCAGGAGCAGCACTCTGTAGGGTAGCACCGTTCTCTAGCAGGAGCAGCACTCTGTAGGGTAGCACCGTGCTGTAGCCTCAGCAGCACTCTGTAGGGTAGCACCGTGCTGTAGCCTCAGCAGCACTCTGTAGGGTAGCACCGTGGTGTAGCCTCAGCAGCACTCTGTAGGGTAGCACCGTGGTGTAGCAGGAGCAGCACTCTGTAGGGTAGCACCGTGGTGTAGCTTCAGCAGCACTCTGGTACAGCTTGCCATGCGGTAGTAGAGAGAACAGTCCATGACTGGGGTGGCTGGGGTCTTTGACAATTTTTAGGGCCTTCCTCTGACACCGCCTGGTGTAGAGGTCCTGGATGGCAGGCAGCTTAGCCCCAGTGATGTAGTGGGCCGTACTCACTACCCTCTGTAGTGCCTTGCGGTCAGAGGCGGAGCAATTGTCGTACCAGGCAGTGATGCAACCAGTTAGGATGCTCTCGATGTTGCAGCTGTAAAACCTTTTGAGGATCTCAGGACCCATGCCAAATCTTTTTAGTCTCCTGAGGTGGAATAGACTTTGTCGTGCCCTCTTCACGACTGTCTTGGTGTGTTTGGACCATTCTAGTTTGTTGTTGATGTGGACACCAAGGAACTTGAAGTTCTCAACCTGCTCCACTACAGCCCCGTCGATGAGAATGGGGGCATGCTCTGTCCTCCTTTTTCCTGTAGTTCACAATCATCTCCTTAGTCTTGGTTACGTTGAGGGATAGGTTGTTATTCTGGCACCACCCGGCCAGGTCTCTGACCTCCTCCCTATAGGCTGTCTCATCGTTGTCGGTGATCAGGCCTACCACTGTTGTGTCGTCTGCAAACTTAATGATGGTGTTGGAGTCGTGTTTGGCCATGCAGATCGCAGTTGTAAATGAGAACTTGTTCTCAACTTGCCTACCTGGTGAAATAAAATAAATAAAAATGCAGTCGTGGGTGAACAGGGAGTACAGGAGGGGACTGAGCACGCACCCCTGGGGAGCTCCATTGTTGAGGATCAGCGTGGCAGATGTGTTGCTACCTACCCTCACCACCTGGGGGCGGCCCGTCAGGAAGTCCAGGATCCAGTTGCAGAGGGAGGTGTTTAGTCCCAGGATCCTTAGCTTAGTGGTGCGCTTTGAGGGTACTATGGTGTTGAACGCTGAGCTGAAGTCAATGAATAGCATTCTCACACAAGTGTTCCTTTTGTCCAGGTGGGAAAGGGCAGTGTGGAGTGCAATAGAGATTGCATCATCTGTGGATCTGTTTGGGCGATATGCAAATTGGAGGGGGTCTAGGGTTTCTGGGATAATGGTGTTGATGTGAGCCATTACCAACCTTTCAAAGCACTTCATGGCTACAGAGTGCTACGGGTCTGTAGTCATTTAGGCAGGTTGCCTTTGTGTTCTTGGGCACAGGGACTATGGTGGTCTGCTTGAAACATGTTGCTTTTACAGACTCAATCAGGGGCATGTTGAAAATGTCAGTGAAGACAAAGGCCAGTTGGCCTGCACATGCCCTGAGCACACGTCCTGGTAATCCGTCTGGCCCCGCAGCCTTGTGTATATTGAACTGTTTAAAGGTCTTACTCACGTCAGCTACGGAGAGCGTGATCACACATTCGTCTGGAACAGCTGATGCTCTCATGCATGCGTCAGTGTTGCTTGCCTCGAAGCGAGCATAGAAGTGATTTAGCTCGTCTGGTAGGCTCGTGTCACTAGGCACCTCGCGGCTGTGCTTTCCTTTGTAGTCTGTAATAGTTTGCAAGCCCTGCCACATAAGACGAGCGTGAGAGCCGGTGTAGTATGATTCAATCTTAGCCCTGTATTGATGCTTTGCCTGTTTGATGGTTCATCGCAGGGCATAGCAGGATTTCTTGTAAGCTTCCGGGTTAGAGTCCCGCACCTTGAAAGCGGCAGCTTTACCCTTTAGCTCAGTGTGAATGTTGCCTGTAATCCATGACTTCTGGTTGGGGTATGTACGTACAAACACTGTGGGGACGACGTCCTCGATGCACTTATTGATAAAGCCAGTGACTGATGTGGTGTACTCCTCAATGCCATCGGAAGAATCCCGGGAAACCATGTTCCAGTCTGTGATAGCAAAACAGTCCTGTAGTTTAGCATCTGCATCATCTGACCACTTTTTTATTGACCGAGTCACTGGTGCTTCCTGCTTAAATTTTAGCTTGTAAGCAGGAATCAGGAGGATAGAGTTGTGGTCGGATTTACCAAATGGAGGGCGAGGGAGAGCTTTTTACTCGTCTCTGTGTGTGGAGTACAGGTGATCTAGAATTTGTTTTCCTTCTGGTTGCACATTTAACATGTTGATGGAAATTTGGTAGAACTGATTTGTTTCCCTGCATTAAAGTCTCCGGCCACTAGGAGTGCCGCCTCTGGGTGAGTGGTTTCCTGTTTGCTTATTTCCTTATACAGCTGACTGAGTGCGGTCTTAGTGCCAGCATCTGTCTGTTGTGGTAAATAAACAGCCACGAAAAGTATAGCTGAAAACTCTCTAGGCAAGTAGTGTGGCCTGCAATTTATTACAATGTACTCTACTTCAGGCGAGCAGAATCTAGAGACTTCCTTAGATTTCGTGCACCAGTTGTTGTTTACAAATATGCACAGACCGCCCCCCCCCCTTGTCTTACCGGAGCGTGCTGTTCTATCTTGCCGGTGCAGCGTATATCCTGCTAGCTGAATATCTATGTCGTCATTCAGCCACGATTCCGTGAAAAATAGGATGTTAGTTTTAGATGTCCCGTTGGTAGGATATTCGTGATCGTACCTCGTCTAATTTATTGTCCAATGATTGCACATTGGCGAGTAGTATTAACGGTAACGGCAGCTTTCCCACTCGCCTTCTCCAGGTCCTGACCAGGCATCTGGCTCTTTGTCCTCTGTACCTGCGTCGCTTCCTCTTGCAAATAACGGGGATGTCGGCCCTGTGGGGTGTTTGGAGAATGTTTTGTATGTCCTCCTTGTTGTAGAAAAATCTTTGTCTAATCTGAGGTGAGTGATCGCCAGAAGCTCTTTTTTGCCTTAAGATACAGTTGCAGAAACATTATGTACAAAATAAGTTACAAATAACGCGAAACAAAACACAGAATAGCACAGTTGGTTGGGCGCCCGTATAACTGCTGCCATTTCTTCCGGCGCCATTTAATACTAAGGCTAGTTTTTCTGTGTGATATCGATTTAGATGGTCTATAGGTATACCTGTACTAGAGGTCGACCGATTTTATGATTTTTCAATGCCGATAGCGATACCGATTTATTGGAGGACCCAAAAAAAGGCGATATCGATTAATCGGCCAATATTTATTTTAATAATTTTTTTATATATATTTGTAATAATGACAATTACAACAATACCGAATGAACACTTTTTTTATTTTAACTTAATATAAAACATAAATAAAATCAATTTAGTCTCAAATAAATAATGAAACATGTTCAATTTGGTTAAACAATGCAAAAACACTGTGTTGGTGAAGAAAGTAAAAGTGCAATATGTGCCATGTAAAAAAAGCTAACGTTTAAGTTCCTTGCTCAGAACATGAGAACATATGAAAGCTGGTGGTTCCTTTTAACATGAGTCTTCAATATTCCCAGTTAAGAAGTTTTAGGTTATAGTTATTATAGGATTTATAGGACTATTTCTCTCTATACCATTTGTATTTCATATACCTTTGACTATTGGATGTTCTTATAGGCCCTATAGTATTGCCAGCCTAATCTCGGGAGTTGATAGGCTTGAAGTCATACACAGCGCTGTGATTCAAGCATTGCGAAGGGCTGCTGGCAAACGCAGGAAAGTGCTGTTTGAATGAATGCTTACGAGCCTGCTGCTGCCTACCACCACTCAGACTGCTCTATCAAATATCAAATCATATACTTAATATTAATATAATAAACACACAGAAATACGAGCCTTAGTTTCTGCATTTGACCATATTAATGACCTATCATTTCGAAAACAAAATGTTTATTCTTTCAGTGAAATACGGAACCGTTACGTATTTTATCGAATGGGTGGCAACCCTAAGTCTAAATATTACTGTTACATTGCACATTGGTTTAACGATAGTACTTTTTCGCAAATGTGCTTTTGTTAAATTATCACCCGTTCGGCGAAGTAGGCTGTGATTCGATGATAATTTAACAGGCACCGCATTGATTATTTGCAACGCAGGACAAGCTAGTTAAACTAGTAATATCATTAACCATGTGTAGTTAACTAGTGATTATGTGAAGATTGATTGTTTTTTATAAGATAAGTTTAATGCTAGCTAGCAACTTACCTTGGCTCCTTGCTGCACTCACGTAACAGGTGGTCAGCCTGCCACGCAGACTCCTGGATTGCCATGCCGATTAATCGGTCAATCTCTAACCTGTACCCCCGCACACTGACTCGGTACCGGTACCCCCTGTATATAGCCTTATTATTTGTATTTGTTTTACTTTAGTTATTTGGTAAATATTTTATTAACCAACAGTGCAGTTCAAGAAGAGTTAAGAGCTTGTAAGTAAGCATTTCACAGTAAGGTCTACACTTGTTGTATTTGGCGCAAGTGACAAATAAAGTTTGATTTGATTTGACACTTGGGCGTGTGTCTCTCCTTTATGGAGGGAAGGGAGGAGGTCTGTAAAGTCGTCTGAACTCCAGAAACTCATGAGTCATTGCTTAAAGTGAGCTAAACTGGGACAACCCTACACACACACACACACACACATACGACTTTACAGGAACACTCCTCCCAGGGAATCCCCAGTTAACACACACACCATGCCAAAGTGGAACAGCCAAAGATCCCCACCCCTAGACTTTGGAGCCATTGTTTTCCTCTCCTCTATGTAGACAATAGGGTGGTGTGGAGAGGCTGAAGACGCCTGTCTACACTGAGTAATGGAACTGACGATAGAAGAAGAGAAAGGGGGCTTTATTGGTTCCTCTATCATTGTGGGGACCTTAAATCCCCCAATGTCCCCACCAGCATAGTAAAACAAGGAAAATTATCCCTCGTGGGGACATTTCCCACGTCCCCTTGAGGACAAAGGCTATTTTAAGCTTAGTGGTTAGGTTTAGGATTCGAGTTACAATTAGGGTAAGGTTAAGGAGTTAGTGGTTAGGGTTAGGGAAAATAGGATTATGAATGGATATACATTTTAGGTCCCCACGAGGATAGAAGAACAAAACGTGTGTGTTTCTGTGCTTAGCATCTGGGTTATTAGCATGCCAGTTCTAACTTTCTTTAGTTTTGAATCTGTGAGGAGAGGAGTTTGGGTAAGCGGAAGGTGTCACAGCATCTTAGTAGTGCCTTGTCATCTTTGGGCCAGAGCCATCTGATGACACTATAGTGATAACACTGACGAGGGAGGAAGGAGGGATGAGAGAGAGGGTTAAAGAAGGTAGATGGATGAAAGACAGGCATAGAAAGAAGGTGAGAGAGGCTGTCCCTCAAGTTATACATACAGCTTACGAGGACATAGAAGGGAGGGAGGGAGCGAGCGACAGAAGAAAAAGAGAGTTTGATGCCGTGTTATCCTTGACCAGGGGTCCTGACAGAGAGGGAGTGCACGTGCTAACTTGGTTTGACAGAAATAAAGCTGATGAGTCAGTAGGAGGAAGGGATGAGAGGGGGAAGAGAGAGATAGAGACAACTCTGTTTGACAGAAATAAAGCTGACATGATGTCAATTTCTAACTGTCTGATGAGAAGAAGAAAGTGCTGATCACACTGTCACGTTCCTGTATGCGTTCCCCTACTTCTGCATGGATGCATGCAGAAGTAGGGGAACTGAGAGTTAGCTGCTGTGTAGTGGAATTCTGAATGATAGAACACGACAGAAATGGAGAGAACGCCATAAATTACAGAAATGACGGGAAGTGTTGATCTGAAGACAGGAAGCCCGTCACAACTGTGTGCGAGAGATTACTGTTTGTGTGTGTGTGTGTGTGTGTCTATCTCTGTCTAATAGCTGACTCCATTAGAGTGTAAGACCTCTGTGTGATACCCCTGTCACTCTGACGATAATAGCTTTACCTCAGTTGAAGAGACCTATCCGGTCGCACGCACAAACAAACGAACGCCATCTGGTTGGTCCTGTCAGTCCAGCAGTGTTCTAGTCACATGCTATGTATACACGCTTTAGGAAGGAATCCCTAACATGGAGAAACTCTCATTGGAAATCTGGCGGAAGTCTGTCTGTGATCTCTCTCTGCCTTTTTATCCAGCATAGCCCAGTCCCTGCAGAGGTAAAGAGAGAATAGAGAGAGGCTCTTATTGGTTTAATTCCATTAGCTGCACTTGTACATAGGGCACACTCCACACTAAAACTGTACTTGACACTTAAGCACTCATCTCCCCGTAGCTGGAAAAATGAATCCCATTGGTGGAGAGAGGTTAGACTGTCTCACAGCCAGTCATGAACACTACTTAATCCCACCACACACACATTTTACATTTTGCATACATACACACACACACACACACTAGTGCACAGAGGATAAAAGTACATTACACACGTCCTCATAACCCCCCACAAAAGAGCTATTTTAGTCTAATCCAAAACACCACGAGATGTATGGCGTGCTCCATTCGACGCACTTGGGGGGGTGAGAAAGAGTGACCGCACGTGTGAATATGTGTGCACGTATGTGTTCGCGCACGCGTGTGTTTCTTTTAAACATAACAAATGAATGTCCATTGACACAGACAGTGAGAGTGTTACACAAACACAGTGGCAAGCTAAAAGCCTGTTTACTGAACTAATTCATTATTTTCATGTGCTCTGATACCCAGAAGAGAAGAGGGGAGAGAGAAGAGGGAGGGAGGAAGATAGGAGGGAGGGAGGACGATAGGAGGGAGAGGGATGAGGGAGGCAGAGAGAGAGAGATAGCACTAGTCATGGGGAAAACCAATAATATATTCATAAAGTCCCAATATAACCGAGCAAAACTGAACACATCAAACTCTCTATACTCCAAACAGCATCTAATATTTACTCTCATAAATCAACAAGGACCTTCATTGCTGTGTAAGTGCGCATGTGTCCGTGCATGAGTGCATCCCCTGATGTGAGCTCAAGTACATTGATTCATTATTATCTAATGTATATCATCACACTCAAAGGAAAAGACGCAGTCCGTCTTTGGTTCAGTAGCTCTCTAGCGTCTTGGATTAGCGGTAGCCTCTCCTGTCTCTCTGCTTCTCAGGCCTGTCTGACTCATCACCTGTTGGTTGTTACAAATTTACCTCATCTAATGTAGTCCGGTTCTACTCTATGGGGGTGTCTTGTAGCCTGGCATCAGAAGGAATCTACCTCGTCCAATTGTCTTTAGCCCTGACCTGTCCCTTTAGCATGCTAGGCTAGCTCATCTCCATATCTTTATCCCTTTAGCATGCTAGGCTAGCTCATCTCCTTATCTTTATCCCTTTAGCATGCTAGGATATCTCATCTCCTTATCTTTATCCCTTTAGCATGCTAGGCTAGCTCATCTCCTTATCTTTATCCCTTTAGCATGCTAGGCTAGCTCATCTCCTTATCTTTATCCCTTTAGCATGTTAGAGACCTACAGTCGTGGCCAAAAGTTTTGAGAATTACACAAATATACATTTTCAGAAAGTCTGCTGCCTCAGTTTGAATGATGGCAAGTTGCATATACTCCAGAATGTCATGAAGAGTGATCAGATGAATTGCAATTAATTACAAAGTCCAGGTGACCCTCTTTGCCATGCAAATTAACTGAATCCCCCAAAAACATTTCCACTGCATTTCAGCCCTGCCACAAAAGGACCAGCTGACATCATGTCAGTGATTCTCTCGTTAACACAGGTGTGAGTGTTGACGAGGACAAGGCTGGAGATCACTCTGTCATGCTGATTGAGTTTGAATAACAGACTGGAAGCTTCAAAAGGAGGGTGGTGCTTGGAATCATTGTTCTTCCTCTGTCAACCATGGTTACCTGCAAGGAAACACGTGCCGTCATCATTGCTTTTGCACAAAAAGGGCTTCACAGGCAAGGATATTGCTGCCAGTAAGATTGCACCTAAATCAACAATTTATCGGATCATCAAGAACTTCAAGGAGAGCGGTTCAATTGCTGTGAAGAAGGCTTCAGGGCTCCCAAGAAAGTCCAGCAAGCGTCAGGACCGTCTCCTAAAATTGATTCAGCTGCGGGATCGGGGCACCACCAGTATAGAGCTTGCTCAGGAATGGCAGCAGGCAGGTGTGAGTGCATCTGCACGCACAGTGAGGCGAAGGCTTTTGGAGGATGGCCTGGTGTCAAGAAGGGCAACAAAGAAGCCACTTCTCTCCAGGAAAAACATCAGGGACAGACTGATATTCTGCAAAAGGTACAGGGATTGGACTGCTGAGGACTGGGGTAAAGTCATTTTCTCTGATGAATCCCCTTTCCGATTGTTTGGGGCGTCCGGAAAAAAGCTTGTCCGGAGAAGACAAGGTGAGTGCTACCATCAGTCCTGTGTCATGCCAACAGTAAAGCATCCTGAGACCATTCATGTGTGGGGTTGCTTCTCAGCCAGGTGAGTGGGCTCACTCACAATTTTGCCTAAGAACACACCCATGAATAAAGAATGGTACCAACACATCTTTCGAGAGCAACTTCTCCCAACCATCCAGGAACAGTTTGGTGACGAACAATGCCTTTTCCAGCATGATGGAGCACCTTGCCATGAGGCAAAAGTGATAACTAAGTGGCTCGGGGAACAAAACATTGATATTTTGGGTCCATGGCCAGGAAACTCCCCAGACCTTAATCCCATTGAGAATTTATGGTCAATCCTCAAGAGGCGGGTGGACAAACAAAAACCCATAAATTCTGACAAACTCCAAGCATAGATTATGCAAGAATGGGCTGCCATCAGTCAGGATGTGGCCCAGAAGATAATTGACAGCATACCAGGGCGGATTGCAGAGGTCTTGAAAAAGAAGGGTCAACACTGCAAATATTGACTCTTTGCATCAACTTCATGTAATTGTCAATAAAAGCCGTTGACACTTATGAAATGCTTGTAATTATACTTCAGTATTCCATAGTAACATCTGACAAAAATACCTAAAGATACTGAAGCAGCAAACTTTGTGAAAATTAATATTTGTGTCATGTGAGAATGTCATTTCAGGTAACTTTTTAAAAGGACATCCTACTCCAAAATGAAGAAAAATGTAATTATGCTGACATCTAAAATATAAGCTCCCCCTCCAGCAATGAGCCAATAACATATTGTTCCATATTATCAGGCAGGTGTGTTATTTAGCGATAAGCATTATCACCTTATGTAGCCTACCTGATGCGGCGTAGTGGCTATAAATTAGCTAGATCACACTCTCTAGTTAGCAACATATTGAATACCATAATGTCCCCCAAAAAATATCATTTTTGGAGGAGGAACTCGGTCGGGCTTCGACCCCTAGTATCATATAAACACACGTAATGTGGAAAATAGAATTTCAGGAAATTTGCTTTAAAACAGCAAAACGTTCTCTCCGCCAACAAGAGGGGTGTGAACAGTTTGGGGTGGCATGGGTTGTGAGGTGGGGGTTTGTTACTACGCGGATAAATGACAATATCCATCTGGACTTTTGCCACCTTCTCAACAAGTACTTGAGTACCCCTTGCATAGGTCTACCTGTTACACCTGTTACACACTTTGGCGCCATTGGCGAGGACGAGCATAAACCATGTCACTGCTAAAAACTGGTTCTAGGCTTTTACTAATTTCTTGGATTTGAGAAATAGTTGTAGCCTAGTAACACTAGAAAGCTCTGTGATCCTCTTTTAACAGTCAAAAGCACTTTCAAAGATGTGTTTTCCTGCGACTGCTGTTGTACAACGACTGGGCATGCATATTTCTCTCCATGCATATTTCTCTTAATGCATATTTCTCTCCCTGTGCGGCACTCGTAATGTGAATGCATCTCGAGTGGAATACTATTGTATTGCATAGAATGTGACAGGGTGAACTATTGAACAGGTAAACTATTCTACAATAGTTGCCATATTTTTCTGTTGATTTCTCGTGTTGTTGGCTGTGGGAAAATTTAAAGGTGGACAACAATATTTCATTAGATCATTCAAATAACCAAAGGTACCGTGTCTCAGCTCCGCCTGGCTCTCATTTGGATCATCAGTGCCAGTTCTCAAACCCAGTGGGACCCGGCCCAATTTAACCCCTGTACATACGCTTCCCTTAAGCCCTGACCTGTAAGAAAGGACGTCACACTGCTTGCTTAGCGAGTACTTTCTCATGCTAGGCTAGTATATACCCTTATATACCCTTATCCCTGACCTGCACTAGACCCTTTCTCATGCTAGGCTAGTATATACCCTTATATACCCTTATCCCTGACCTGCACTAGACCCTTTCTCATGCTAGGCTAGTATATACCCTTATATACCCTTATCCCTGACCTGCACTAGACCCTTTCTCATGCTAGGCTAGTATATACCCTTATATACCCTTATCCCAGACCTGCACTAGACCCTTTCTCATGCTAGGCTAGTATATACCCTTATATACCCTTATCCCAGACCTGCACTAGACCCTTTCTCATGCTAGGCTAGTATATACCCTTATATACCCTTATCCCAGACCTGCACTAGTCCCTTTCTCATGCTAGGATAGTATATACCCTTATCCCTGACCAGCACTAGTCCCTTTCTCATGCTAGGCTAGTATATACCCTTATATACCCTTATCCCTGACCAGCACTAGTCCCTTTCTCATGCTAGGCTAGTATATACCCTTATATATCCTTAGCCCAGACCAGCACTAGTCCAGTTAGCACCCTAGCCTCTCCAGTGAGGCATCTCTTTAGCACCTACACCTGCTGAATAATGCAGACAGCACCTTCGCTGACTCAGTGCTTTGGCCATCAGGGACACATGCTGACTGTCTTTGGCAGGCTATCTCACACACGCACACGCGCGCACACACCGTTACAAGCATGTGGGCTGGTTGGTGGCTGTCTCGTAACTCAACATTACATTTTGGTAGCTCTACCCTATCAGTTTGAAGATGCAAGAATGTTATACAAGCCAAATGGTAAAGGACCTCTGGTATATACAGGGCTGGGTCCTGTGTGGATGTCTTTAACTATTCCTGTGTGGACCAGAAGAATAGTAAACAAACAAAAAATGTACCAACTTGGGACATTTTGTTAGTCGCTATGAGATGAAATGCTATTTCTAGGGGGTTTAGGGTTAAGGTTAGAAATAGGTTAAGGGTTAGGAGTTAGGGTTAGATTTTTGGGTCAAGGTTAGGGTTAAGGTTAGGGTAAGAGTACGGGTTAGGGAAAATAGGATTTTGAATGGGACTGAATTGTGTGTCCCCACAAGGTTAGCTGTACAAGACCGTGTGTGTTTGTGTGTGTTAATGTTGAATCTAGGTAGTCTCACTCACTCACTCACTCACTCACTCACTCACTCACTCACTCACTCACTCACTCACTCACTCACTCACTCACTCACTCTCAAACACACACACACACAAGCACGCTGCAGGGGCGGAAGGATGAGGAGTCACAGTGGATCCATCTCCCTAAATAAGAGGTGTGTGTGTGTGTGTGTGTGTGTGAGATCCATCTCCATAAGTGAATAAACAGAATGAATAAGAAATTCCTTGGAAGAATGCAGAGTAAACAGAGAAAGTGAGAGGGGATGAGAAGGAGGAGTGGGCGTGGGAGCGAGGGAATGAGAGAAAGAAAGACAGGAGAGATGAGATGTGTGGCTCAGTTGGTAGAGTATGGTGCTTGCAACACCAGGGTTGTGGGTTTGATTCCCACGGGGGACCTGTAACAAAACGTTTTTAAAAATGTATTCAATATTATAGGTGGCTCTGGATAAGTATCTGCTAAATGACTGAGATGTAACGAGATGGGGCACAGCTATCTGTCTGTAACCTTCCGGCACTGAGTGAGAGTGTTTACCAATAATTAATCAACAGCATTGTGTGTGTGTGTGTGTTCGCAGGTTATGTGTGTGTCTATAGTTTTATCCCTTGAGTCCGTATCTGAAGTGTACAGAGCCCAGTTCAATATCATCGATTTTGCGATACCAACACTCCTGAATTAGGATTAACCCAAACTAATGATTAACAATGACACACACACAGGCGTGCTGACAGCAAGCTACTACAGCACAAAACGCTATTTACCCTACACCAAACACACACACACACACACACACTCGGTCGGAAGTTTACATACACCTTAGCTAAATACATTTAAACTCAGTTTTTCACAATTCCTGACATTTAATCCTAGTACAAATTCCCTGTCTTAGGTCAGTTAGGATCACCACTTTATTTTAAGAATGTGAAATGTCAGAATAATAGTAGAGAGAATGATTTATTTCAGCTTTTGTTTCTTTCATTACATTCCCAGTGGGTCAGAAGTTTACATACACTCAATTAGTATTTGGTAGCATTGCCTTTAAATTGTTTAACTTGGGTCAAATGTTTCGGGTAGCCTTCCACAAGCTTCCCACAATAAGTTGGGTGAATTTTGGCCCATTCCTCATAACAGAGCTGGTGTAACTGAGTCAGGTTTGTAGGCCTCCTTACACACACACACTTTTTCAGTTCTGCCCACAAATGTTCTATAGGATTGAGGTCAGGGCTTTGTGATGGCCACTCCAATACCTTGACTTTGTTGTCCTTAAGCCATTTTGCCACAACTTTGGAAGTATGCTTGGGGTCGTTGTCAATTTGGAAGACCCATTTGCGACCAAGCTTTAACTTCCTGACTGATGTCTTGAGATGTTGCTTCAACATATCCACATAATTTTCCTTCCTCATGATGCCATCTATTTTGTGAAGTGCACCAGTCCCTCCTGCAGCAAAGCACCCCCACAACATGCTGCCACCCCCGTGCCTCACGGTTGGGATGGTGTTCTTTGGCTTGCAAGCCTCCCCCTTTTTCCTCCAAACATAACCATGGTCTTTATGGCCAAACAGTTATATCTTTGTTTCATCAGACCATAGGACATTTCTCCAAAAAGTACAATCTTTGTCCCCATGTTCAGTTGCAAACCGTAGTCTGGCTTTTTTGTGGTGGTTTTGGAGCAGTGGCTTCTTCCTTGCTGAGCGGCCTTTCAGGTTATGTCGATATAGGACTAGTTTTACTGTGGATATAGATACTTTTGTACCTGTTTCCTCCAGCATCTTCACAAGGTCCTTTGCTGTCATTCTGGGATTGATTTGCACTTTTCGCATCATAGTATGTTCATCTCTAGGAGACAGAACGCATCTCCTTCCTGAGCGGTATGACGGCTGCGTGGTCCCATGGTGTTTATACTTGCGTACTATTGTTTGTACAGATGAACGTGGTACCTTCAGGCATTTGGAAATTCCTCCCAAGGATGAACCAGACTTGTGGAGGTCTACAAGTCTTGGCTGATTTCTTTTGATTTTCCCATGATGTCAAGCAAAGAGGCACTGATTTTGAAGGTAGGCCTTGAAATACATCCACAGGTACACCTCCAATTGACTCAAATTATGTCAATTAGCCTATCAGAAGCTTCTAAAGCCATGACATAATTTTCTGGAATTTTCCAAGCTATTTAAAGGCACAGTCAACTTAGTGTATGTAAACTTCTGACCCCCTGGAATTGTGATACAGTGAATTATAAGTCAAATAATCTGTCTTTAAACAATTGTTGTAAAAATTACTTGTGTCATTCACAAAGTAGATGTCCTAACTGACTTGCCAAAACTATAGTTTGTTCACAAGAAATTTGTGGAGTGGTTGAAAAACGAGTTTTAATGACTCCAACCTAAGTGTATGTAAACTTCCAACTTCAACTGTACATACACTCAGCAACAAAAAAAACGTCCTCTCACTGTCAACTGTGTTTATTTTCAGCAAACTTAACGTGTAAATTTTTGCATGAACATAACAAGATTCAACAACTGAGACATACACTGAACAAGTTCCACAGACATGTGACTAACAGAAATGGAATAATGTGTCCCTAAAGAAAGGGGGCAAAATCAAAAGTAACAGTCAGTATATCTGGTGTCGCCACCAGCTGCATTAAGTACTGCAGTGCATCTCCTCCTCATGGACTGTACCAGATTTGCCAGTTCTTGTTGTGAGATGTTACCCCACTCTTCCACCAAGGCACCTGCAAGTTCCCTGACTTTTCTGGGGGGAATTGCCCTCACCCTCCAATCCAACAGGTCCCAGACGTGCTCAATGGGATTGAGATCCGGGCTCTTCGCTCGCCATGGCAGAACACTGACATTATTGTCTTGCTGGAAATCATGCACAGAACGAGCAGTATGGCTGGTGGCATTGTCATGCCGGAGGGTCATGTCAGGATGAGCCTGCAGGAAGGGTACCACATGAGGGAGGAGGATGTCTTCCCTGTAACGTACAGCGTTGAGATTGCCTGCAATGACAACAAGCTCAGTCCGAAGATGCTGTGACACACCGCCCCAGACCATGACGGACCCTCCACCTCCAAATCGATCCCGCTCCAGAGTACAGGCCTCGGTGTAACGCTCATTCCTTCGACGATAAACACGAATCCGACCATCACTCCTGGTGAGACAAAACCGCGACTCGTCAGTGAAGACCACTTTTTGCCAGTCCTGTTTTGTCCAGCGACGGTGAGTTTGTACCCATAGGCGACGTTGTTGCCGGTGATGTCTGGTGAGGACCTGCCTTACAACAGGCATACAAGCCCTCAGTCCACCCTCTCTCAGCCTATTGCGGACAGTCTGAGCACTGATGGAGGGATTGTGCGTTCCTGGTGTAACTCAGGCAGTTGTTGTTGCCATCCTGTACCTGTCCCCCAGGTGTGATGTTCGGATGTACCTATCCTGTGCAGGTGTTGTTACACGTGGTCTGCCACTGCGAGAACGATCAGCTGTCCGTCCTGTCTCCCTGTAGCACTGTCTTAGGAGTCTCACGGTACAGACATTGCAATGTATTGCCCTGGCCACATCTGCAGTCCTCATGCCTCCTTGCAGCATGCCTATGGCACGTTCACGCAGATGAGCAGGGACCCTGGGCATCTTTCTTTTGGTGTTTTTCAGTCAGTAGAAAGACCTCTAGTGTCCTAAGTTTTCATAACTGTGACCTTAATTGCCTACCGTCTGTAAGCTGTTAGAGTCTTAACGACCGTTCCACAGGTGCATGTTCATTAATTGTTTATGGTTCATTGAAGCATGGGAAACAGTGTTTAAATCCTTTACAATGAAGAGCTGTGAAGTTATTTGGATTTTTACAAATTATCTTTGAAAGACAGGGTCCTGAAAAAGGGATGTTTTTTTTTTTTTTTGCTGAGTTTACACACACACACACACACACACACACACACACACACACAGAGAGAGTCAGACTCAGAGGCATCTACAGCATGCATACACCTTCACTGAGTGACAGACACATACACACACTGTTGGAAAATCTGCATGTCTACCTGGCTGGGTTCTAGCGGGAGTAGAGTTGATTGAATATCAGACCAAACCCTTTTGAGCTGTACTGATGTTGAGCAGAAAGTGTGTGTGTGTGTGTGTGTGTGTGTGCACACCCTCTGAGTTGTACTGATATTTGACAGTGATATTTTGACAGCCATCCTGCTCCTGAAATCTGCACCCTGTCTGTCTGGCTCACATCAGCTGTGTATGACGCACAGGCCCTGCTGTGTGTGTGTGTGTGTGTGTGTGTGTGTGTGTGTGAGAGAGCTGCATACATGTGTGTGAGTACAGAGACAGGCCAAGTCACAGTATGACATACATCTGTCTTCTGAGGGTTAAGATGAGAACGGGACGGATCCACTGTTTGGACCACCACCCAGGACAATGGATCGAATCTCAGTAGGCGACCCAAAACAACGACGCTGCAGATGGAGCGGTCTTCTGGTCAGGCTCTGTAGACGGGCTCACCGCTCCCGAGTATACTACTCGCCAATGTCCAGTCTCTTGACAACAAGGTAGACAAAATTCGAGGAAGGGTTGCCTTCCAGAGAGACATCAGAGATTGTAACATTCTCTGTTTCACAGAAACATGGCTCACTCGGTATACGTTATCAGAGTCGGTACAGCCACCCGGTTTCTTCATGCATCGTGCCGACCTAAACAAATTTCTTTATGGTAAGAAGAAGGTCGGGGGTGTATGTCTTATGATTAACCTCTCTGGGAGTGGTCTCCCGACACTACCAGGTGAAATGCAAGGCAAAACCCCAAAATTGAATTATTAAAAATGCACCAATATACAAGTGTTTCATACTCATCAAAAGCTCTGCTTCTTGGCAATATCACAGCGTTGTCGCATTTCAAAAAGGCTTTACGGCGAAAGCACTACATTTGATTGTTATTTTCCATAACCATGAAATCTTTAGCCAGCGCGGTCAATAGAAAATGCATTTCACAGGGAAAACCTGTGCCTTACCTTTTGTAGAACTTCTGCAGAGGGCTTCCTAAGTGTCCAACAAAAACAATCCATGGGTATTTGGTTAGAAAAAGTAATTTATTATATCCTTAAATCTCCGTTTGGTTGGCACCTTGTGTTCAGAAAATCCAATGTGACGAGAATGCGTTCAACTATACCTATAAACTTTCCCTTAACAAAACAAAAACCAATTAAAATGCTTCCTTAGCTTATCTTTTATGAATAAAAGTGATAATCTTTCACTTGGATGGTCACCTAAACGTTATATAAGTCAAATAAAGTGGACCGCTCAGCCAAACATGCGCCCAAAAACGTGCAACTGAAAAATAGCTCCCCTGACTAAAACTTCTCCAAATTGAACACATTGGTTCCGATTTCCATTAAACTTTACCTATACACTGCTGACATCCAGTGGAAGCAATAGGTACTACATTCAGTGTCCTGGTATAAAGACTTTTCTAAAGGCACTGTCTCAAAGTGAGCCATATGCCACAAGGAATGAGATTTCCGGATGGAATTTTCTGTTTTTTGCCTGCCAAATGACTTCTGTTACACTCACAGACAAAATGATAACACTTTTGGAAACCTCAGTGTTTCCTATCCAATAGTACTAATTATGTGCATATCCTATTTTCTGAGCCTGAGTGGCAAGCATTTTACGCACAACTCTCCAAAACCGACCCCTCAGCTGCCGCTCCCTAACAAGTTAATGAGTCGTGGTGTGATCATAACAACATACAGGAACTCAAGTCCTTTTGTTCACCTGACCTATAATTCCTTACGATCAATTGCCGACCGCATTATCTACCAAGAGAATTATCTTCTATTTATAATCACAGCCGTGTATCTCCCCCCACAAGCAGACACCTCGACGGCCCTGAAAGAAATTCATTGGACTCTATGTAAATTGGAAACCACATATCCTGAGGCTGCATTTATTGTGGCTGGGGATTTTAATAAGGCTAATTTGAAAACAAGGCTCCCTAAATTGTATCTACATATTGAATGCGCGACCCGGGCATGGCAAAATTATGGATCATTGCTATTCTAACTTCCCTCGCCCTCCTTTCGGCAAATCTGACCACGACTCCATTCTGTTGCTCCCAGCCTATAGACAGAAACTAAAACAGGAAACGCTCGTGCTCAACGCTGGTTCGACCAATCTGATTCCACGCTTCAAGATTGCTTCAATCACGTGGACTGGGATATGTTCCGGATAGCATCAGACAACAACATTGATGTATATGCTGATTCAGTGAGTGAGTTTATTAGCAAGTGCATCGGTGATGTTGTACACACGGTGACTATTAAAACCTTCCCCAACCAGAAACCATGGATTGATGGCGGCATTCGCGCAAAACTGAAAGCGCGAACCACTGCTTTTAATCATGGCAAGGCGACCAGAAACATGACCGAATACAAACAGTGTAGCTATTCCATCCGCAAGGCAATCAAACAAGCTAAGCGTCAGTATAGAGACAAAGTAGAGTTGCAATTCAACGGTTCAGACACAAGACTTATCTGGCAGGGTCTACAGTCAATCATGGATTACAAGAAGAAAACCAGCCCCCGTCGCGGACACCGATGTCTTGCTCCCAGACAAACTAAACAACTTCTTTTGCTCGCTTTGAGGACAATACAGCGCCACTGACACGGCCCGCTACCAAAAACTGCGGGCTCTCCTTCACCACAGCCAACATGAGTTAAACATTTACACGTGTTAACCCTCGCAAGGCTGCCGGCCCAGACGGCATCCCTAGCCGTGTCCTCAGAGCATGCGCAGACCAGCTGGCTGGTGTTTTTACGGACATATTCAATCAATCCCTATCCCAGTCTGCAGTTCCCACATGCTTCAAGAGGGCCACCATTGTTCCTGTTCCCAAGAAAGCTAAGGTAACTGAGCTAAATGACAATCGCCCCCGTAGCACTCACTTCCGTCATCATGAAGTGCTTTGAGAGACTAGTCAAGGATCACATCACCTCCACCCTACCTGACACCCTAGACCCACTCCAATTTGCTTACAGCCCCAATAGGTCCACAGACGACGCAATCACACTGCACACTGACCTAACCCATCTGTACAAGAGGAATACCTATGTAAGAATGCTGTTCATCGATTACAGCTTAGCATTTAAAACCATAGTACCCTCCAAACTCGCCATTAAGCTTGAGACCTTGGGTCTCGACCCCGCCCTATGCAACTGGGTCCTGGACTTTCTGACGGGCCACCCCAAGGTGGTGAGGGTAGGAAACATCTCCACCCCGCTGATCCTCAACACTGGGGCCCCACAAGGTTGCGTTCTTAGCCCTCTCCTGTACTCCCTGTTCACCCATGACTGCGTGGCCATGCACGCATCCAACTCAATCAAGTTTGCAGACGACACTACAGTGGTAGGCTTGATTACCAACAACGACGAGACGGCCTACAGGGAGGAGGTGAGGGCCCTGGGATTGTGGTGCCAGGAAAATAACCTCTGACTCAGCAAAACAAAGGAGATGATCGTGGACTTCAGGAAACAGCAGAGGGAGCACCCCCCTGTCCACATCGATGGAACAGTAGTGGAGAAGGTGGAAAGTTTTAAGTTCCTCGGCGTACACATCACGGACAAACTGAAATGGTCCACCCACACAGACAGCGTGTTGAAGAAGGCGCAACAGCGCCTCTTTAACCTCAGGAGGCTGAAGAAATGTGGCTTGTCACCAGAAATACTCAAACCTTTACAGATGCACAATCGAGAGCATCCTGTCGGGCTGTATCACCGCCTGGTACGGCAGCTGCTCCGCCCATAACCGTAAGGCTCTCCAGAGGGTAGTGAGGTCTGCACAACGCATCAACGGGGGCAAACTACCTGCCCTCCAGGACACCTACACCACCCGATGTCACAGGAAGGCCAAAAAGATCATCAAGGACAACAACCACCCGAGCCACTGCCTGTTCACCCCGCTATCATCCAGAAGGCGAGGTCAGTACAGGTGCATCAAAGCTGGGACCGAGAGAAGCTGTTTTTCAGTCTATCTCAAGGCCATCAGACTGTTAAACAGCCACCACTAACATTGAGTGGCTGCTGCCAACATACTGACTCAAATACCTAGCCACTTTAATAATAAAAAGTGATGTAATAAATGTATCACTAGTCACTTTAAACAATGCAACAGTACATATTCTTATTCATTCCTTTACACTTTGTGTGTATAAGGTAGTTGTTGTGAAATTGTTTGATTACTTATTAGATATTACTGCACGGTCGGAACTAGAAGCACCAACATTTCGCTACACTCGCATTAACATCTGCTAACCATGTGTATGTGACAAATAAAATTGGATTTGATTTGTATGTCATCGATTTTATTCTCCAAATATTGCCCGTTTGCTAGCAGAATGGAAGGAAGTGGGGGTTTATTCGATCGTCTACGAATTCTCAGAAGGCAGCCCGCCCTCTGGCCCCTTTTTCTCCACCTCCTCTTCACACAAATCACGGGGATCTGGGCCTGTTCCCGAGAAAGCTGTATATCATTCACGTTGGGCTCGTCAGTCTCGAAAAAAAGGATTCTGCCAGCCTGTGGTGAGTAATCGCAGTCTTCATGTCCAGAAGTTATTTTCAGTCATAAGAGACTGTAGCGGCAACATTACATACAAAATAAGTAAAAAATAAGTTTGTTACAAATAAATTAACATAAAAATACAATTGGTTGGGGACGCGTAAAAAGTCAGCCTTCTTCTCCGGCGCCATTTTATCTACTGATGATATGTGTGTTATACCTACCATCTACTGATGATATGTGTGTTATACCTACCATCTACTGATGATGTGTTATACCTACCATCTACTGATGATATGTGTGTTATACCTACCGTCTACTGATGTTGGGACTCGGAATAGACGAAGGAGAGAAGGAGTTGAATTGCTCTGTGATTATGATTGGGGTCACAATTTCTTCTGGGTCCGTACGCATCAAGTGTATCAGAGTGGGAGTTCTGGTCTGGGAGTGCTGATCAACTGTACATCATAATGAATACGAATACACAGGGGAATCTGATCCTAGATCAGCACTCCTACTCTGAGACATACAGCCCCAGGACTGCTTTCTTTAACAACTGCCAAGAAAAACTCTGAACCCCAGCCTTGTATAACATATATAGCAAGAGAGAGAAGGGAGGGGAATGCATAACATAGTGCTGTCACACAGTAGTGGAACCCACCAATTGTGAGAGAAGAGATGGAGGGGGTAGAGGGAGGTGAAGAAGAGCATTGGAGGGGGTTGAGAAGTGACGCTGACCAAAGCTGACACCCCTCGGCATGAAGCATTACCCCAGGGGAGGAAGAGTAGCAGGGAGGATCGGTGTGTGTGTGTGTGTGTGCGCGTGACTGAATCAGAGGAAAGGGGGAGGGATGCAATATTACAAGCTGAGGTGTCAGGAGGGATGGCAACGTGGCTAACACACACACAAACACACACACATGCTAAAAAGCTGAGCAAACACAGGCCTTGACTCTATAGCCTGCAGCCTCAGGGGAGGGAAAGGTTTTAATTGGCCCACAGTGGAGATGTTCAGTCAAAACTAGACTTCCAACTACATCAAGGCCAACAGAGAGACACACACACGCACGCACACACACACACACACACACACACACACACACAGTGGCAGGTTGTTAAGCAGCTGTACTTTACTAATCGGAAATAATTTACATGTGAGCATCAAACACACACACACACACACACACACACCCAGATGGGTAAACAGTAGAGCTGATTACAGACAGGAGGCTGTGTTTATCCATGTCTGTCCATGGCTCAGCACAGGGGAATGTCTGTGGCTGGAGTATGCAATGGAACAGTGTTAGAGAGTATTCCAGGTCCACTGCTGTAGAGGATGTCTGTGTCCTCTCTGTCTCATGTGAGCAGTCACCCAGAACAGGGACAGATTACTGGGGGCTGCAGGACACAAATTAATGAAAGGACACAGGGGGGCATACATGCACAAACACACACACAGGCACACACACTCCGCTGACACTCACACCACATGCATCCGCACACACACACCATTAACAAAGTCTATCAAGACGTTATTGTAAAAGAGCATGTGTACACAATCACCTACCTGAATAAGTAAAGGCGGGACAAACTGACCATTCATTTTCCAGAATCAACGTTAATTGACACTCGTTTTAGTAGTGTCTGCTCTGCACGTAACTTGAGTAGTTGAGACATAAAAAGGGTATTGTTAGAAAAGTTAACTTCTCTATTATAGTAAAATAATGTCTGTGTGTTTTGGTGTCCATATGACCGATTTCCGTTGGACCAAACCTCAAATACAAATAGCGAGTTGAAAAACCTTGTCAGGGAGGAAAATGTGATCTCTCAGCTTTTTGGGTGTGAGAGGCAGGGGCATGGTGTGTGTAAACCATAGAGCGAGAAGTTGCAGTCTTGCTAAAATCTGTCAGAAATAAGGCCACTGCGTTTAATTTTCTTTATTTAACTAGGCACGTCAGTTAAGAACAAAATCTTATTTACAATGACGGCCTACACTGGCCAAATCCGGACGACGCTGGGCCAAATGTGCGCAGCCCTATGGGACTCCCAATCACAGCTGGTTGTGATAGAGCCTGGATTCAAACCAGGGTGACGCCTCTATCACTGAGATGCAGTGCCTTAGATCACTGCGCCACTCAGGAGCCCGTTTCTATGGGCTTACTTTGGACCTAAGTTTTGTCGCCTACCTTCCCGCCTTTGGGACAATGGCTCCCATTGTTACGGCGGAGACGTGCATCTCGTCTTTACATACAAATTTTGCAATCCAAAGGGTCCCAGCTACAACATGAATGGTCAATTTGTTAGATACAATCCTTCTTTATATCCCAAAAAGTCAGTTTAGTTGGCGCCATCAATTTCAGTAATCCACTCGTTCAACATGCAGACAAAGGAATCCAAACAGCTACCACTAAACTTTGTTCAAACTAGTCAAACTACGTTTCTATTAAATCCTCAGGTACCCTAAAATGTAAATAAACTATAATATTAGCAAGTGCTCTTCCTCGCACGCCCACAGACTGATTTCCACCTGTGACTGCCAGTTCCAAAACTCCAAATGATTCCTTGTTTGGGAAGAAACAAGCTTGAAACCTTGAACAAAGACTGTTGACATCTAGTGGAAGCCATTGAAATTGCAATCTGGGAGCTAGAATTGCATAGGACCCATAGCTTTCCATTATAAGAGCCTTGTAGGACCCAAGCCCTAACAAGCAGCAGCAGGGTGTAATGTTCTACCAGCTCCCTGGAATCTATTTCTGCTGCGAGTGACGATCACACCAACACATCACCGTCAGCAGGATAATTAGACTGCATTAAAACAGTGACATAGACAGTTTGTGTTCGTGTGTGCATTATAAACTCAGCAAAAAGAGAAATGTCCTCTCACTGTCAACTGCGTTCATTTTCAGCAAACTTAACATGTGTAAATATTTCTATGAACATAACAAGATTCAACAACTGAGACATAAACTGAACAAGTTCCACAGACATGTGACTAACAGAAATGGAATAATGTGTCCCGGGGGGGTTCAAAAAGTAACTGGTGTGGCCACCAGCTGCATTAAGTACTGCAGTGCATCTCCTCCTTATGGACTGCACCAAATTTGCCAGTTCTTGCTGTTAGATGTTACCCCACTCTTCCACCAAGGCACCTGCAAGTTCCCGGACATTTCTGGGGTAAATGGCCCTAGCCCTCACCCTCCGATCCAACAGGTCCCAGACATGCTCAATGGGATTGAGATCCGGGCTCTTCGCTGGCCATGGCAGAACACTGACATTCCTGTCTTGCAGGAAATCTTGCAGAAAACGAGCAGTATGGCTGGTGGCATTGTCATGCTGGAGGGATGAGCCTGCAGGAAGGGTAATTTAGTGACAGCGAGGTAAGCTAAGCCAGCTTTGCTAAAGGCAGAATACCGCCAGGGCCTGAGTTATCGAGAGCAAGTGGTAAGCCAAACAACATAAAAGTAGCTAGCTACCTAACTTGCAAATCCGGGTTAGTTTTCAAAATCTTTGTATGAGATTAAATGAATTGGCTAGCTAGCAGGATTCTTCTTAGCTAGCCAGTTCGAGTTGAAACATTATCGATAGCAAGCTGGCTAACATTACATCCTATCATCAAACCTTATTGTTAAGTATAGTCTAGGTCGACCGGTAATTTTTTTGTTGTGCAGTTGTAAAAAAATAAAAGCAAGTTTTATGGCACGTCTTGATTGACGCCTGTCTCAGTGGACTCTGAGGGTCCAGAATATTTGACAATGTTGCAAGCTTGTTAGTGCTTCGGGCTGGACCAAGTTGATGGTTGATACAATATTTCAAGTTCCTTGCAGACAGGCCATGCGTAGCCAAGGTGATTTATTTTCATCTGGATATTTTCTACCTGCAGGCTGCAATGTATTTATTTGTTGGCATTATGTAGGCTATTTGTACATAGTTGTCAATGTTAATAGAAGTTACTCTTAGATTTGTGTAATTTTCATTTAGATATAATTTTTATTAATCACATGACAATGATTTTGAGATAAGCCGACTTTATTATGAAATAAATAAAACTGTTCCACGAAAATTTGCACATGAAAATCATAACTGGTACGCAGATCGGTAGAAATGGTAAGATAAATTGGCACTCCAAATGGTAAAGGTTGCCTACCACAGGTGTAGCCTAGTAATGGCAGAATCTGCAAAGGCCAGCAGCAGTGGGAAGAGGAGGTCTGGGAACAGGTATTTTTCTTCTAGTTCTTCTAGTCTTGATCTCTGGCTTCCTCTTGAGTCATTTGTGCGTCTTAATTATTTACTCACAGTGTGCTTAAAGCATTAGACAAGCTCAGTAGCCTACAAATAGTTGATTTTTGTATATGGAAAAATACACGTTTTAAAATTTCAACCAGTCGATTGGTCGAAAGAACCATCGACGCTTGGTTGACCAAGAATTTGTTTTGTCGGGGACAGCCCTAGTCAGGTACAACGTTAGCAAATCTTCCCCTCTATAACATTACATCACATTACACATTAGGGAGAGGCTATGTATTTAGCTAGTAACAACACAGTATCAAAGCTAGCTAGGTAAGTAGCTACTCGCAACACACCAATCACAACCATCATGTTGTAAGTTTGTTGTATTTAATCCATTCCTTGCCATCTTGCGCAATATTGTTGAATGCATTAGAAGTTTGCACCAACTTTTTGCAAGGCCATATTCTCTCCTATGCCGAGCATGCGTTGCAGACTTGACAACATGTCCACAACACATGGCAGCTGGGGGCGGTAATCCGTACCCAACCCATCCATACCTGTCGTGATGCATTCAACTCCAAATCTTGATTTGGACGAGACTGACTTTTTGACCAAAATTACACTTTGTAGTCAATTTTGACACTAGAATGAATGTTTCAGACTCACATAGGTTGTTTGTAACCAGATAAGTTGGTTCTAAGAGGCAGTTCCCTTCAAAGTAGTCAAAAGTTTAATATTTGGTCCCATATTCCTAGCACACAATGATTACATCAAGCTTGAGTCTCTACAAGCTTGTTGGATGCAACAAGTCAATTTTATTGTAAATAATAATATGTTTCTGAAGATTTCTACATTAATGTGGATACTACCGTGATTAGGGATAATCCTGATGAATCGTTAATAATGATAAGTGAGAAAGTTACAGAGGCACAAAGATCATACCCCAAAGACACGCTATCCTCTCACCATTACCAATAACAGAGGAGGTTAGCATTTTTGAGGGGGGAGAATGATTTCTCGCTCATCAATTTTCACCATTCATTCACCAAATACTAAACGTTGATGCCTTTTATACACATACTGTATAAGGGTCGTGTGATTTCCATCGCTTTCCAACTGCAACCATTTTGATTTTGAAACCCTCCATACATTTGTGCCCATGGATCTGTAGAAGTGGTCAAGAAGTGACTTTTTGGATCTGAATGGCAAAACATTTAGGAGCTAGAGCTACTCAGTTTACCCTTGTTGCGTATCCCACCCCACCATGAGACATTCATGTCTTTATCAATGAAACAGATTAACTGTTGAGTTTTAAGTAATTTTCAATTAACAGGGTTGTCAAACTACTTGACGATTTATTGAAAAACGTTTTTTATTTATAAAAATGTACATTATTTTGTGGAATGTTGTCCCACTCCCCTTCAATGGCTGTGCGATGTTGCTGGATATTGGCAGGAACTGGAAAACACTGTCGTATCCGTCCGATCCAGAACATACCTAAAATGCTCAATGGATGACGTGTCTGGTTAGTATGCAGGCCATGGAAGAACTGGGACATTTTCAGCTTCCAGGAATTGTTTAAAGATCTTTGCGGCATGTATTTTAATGCTGGGACATGAGGTGATGTTGGCGGATGAATGGCACGACAATGGGCCTCAGGATCTCATCTCTGTGCGTTCAAATTGCCATCAATAAAATGCAATTGTCTGTAGCTTATGACAGCCCATACCATAACCCCAACGCCACCATGGGGCACACTGTTCACAACATTGACATCAGCAACCCGCTCGCCCACACAACGCCATACACGCGCCAAATTCTCTAAAATAACATTGGAGATGGCTTATGGTAGAGAAATGAACATTCAGTTATCTGGCAACAGCTCTGAGTAACGCAGCGGTCTAAGGCACTGCATCACAGTGCTAGAGGCATCACTATAGAAAATGTCCCAGACCCAGGTTCGATCCCGGGCTGTATCGCAACTGGCCGTGATCGGGAGTCCCATAGGGCGGCGCACAATTGGCCCAGCATCGTCCGGGATAGGGGAGGGTTTGGCCGGCGTAGGCCGTCATTATAATTGTAGAAGTCTGGTTCATCCTTGGGTGAAATTTCCAAACGCCTGAAGGTACCACGTTCATCTGTACAAACAATAGTACGCAAGTATAAACACCATGGGACCACACAGGCGTCATACCACTCAGGAAGGAGACGTGTTCTGTCTCCTAGAGATGAACGTACTTTGGTGCAAAAAGTGCAAATCAATCCCAGAACAACAGGTACAAAAGTATCTATATCCACAGTAAAACGAGTCCTATATCGACATAACCTGAAAGGCCGCTCAGCAAGGAAGAAGCCACTGCTCCAAAACCGCAATAAAAAAGCCAGACTACGGTTTGCAACTGCACATGGGGACAAAGATCGTACTTTTTGGAGAAATATCCTTTGGTCTGTTGAAACAAAAACAGAACTGTTTGGCCATAATGACCATCGTTATGTTTGGATGAAAAAGGGGGAGACTTGCAAGCCAAAGAACACCATCCTATCTGTGGTGGCAGCATCATGTTGTGGGGGGTGCTTTGCTGCAGGAGGGACTGGTGCACTTCACAAAATAGATGGCATCATGAGGGAGGAAAATTATGTAGATATATTGAAGCAACATCTCAAGACATCAGTCAGGAAGTTAAATCTTGGTCACAAATGGGTCTTCCAAATGGACAACGACCCCAAGCATACGTCCAAAGTTGTGGCAAAATAGCTTAAGGACAACGAAGTCAAGGTATTGGAGTGGCCATCACAAAGCCCTGACCTCAATCCTATAGAAAATGTGTGGGCAGAACTGAAAAAGCATGTGTGAGCAAGCCTGACTCTGTTACACCAGCACTGTCAGGAGGAATGGGCCAAAATTCACCCAACGTATTGTGGGAAGCTTGTGGAAGGCTACCCAAAACGTTTGACCCAAGTTAAACAATTTAAAGGCAATGCTACCAAATACTAATTGAGTGTATGTAAACTTCTGACCCACTGGGAATGTAATGAAAGAAACAAAAGCTGAAATAAATCATTCTCTCTACTATTATTCTGACATTTCACATTCTTAAAATAAAGTGGTGATCCTAACTGACCTAAGACAGGGAATTTGTACTAGGATTAAATGTCAGGAATTGTGAAAAATTGAGTTTAAATGTATTTAGATAAGGTGTATGTAAACTTCCCACTTCAACTGTAGCTCTCTCACCTCTCCTTCATTGTTGAAGAAATGTATTTGTTTGAAACTGTTCAACTACTGTCTTTCTCTCTCTTTGAGTCAACTACTCACCACGTTGTATGCACTGCAGTGCTAGCTAGCTGTAGCTTATGCTTTCAGTTCTAGATTCATTCTCTGATCCTTTGATTGGGTGGACAACATGTCAGGTCATGATGCAAGAGCTCTGATAGGTTGGAGGACGTCTTCCGGAAGTTGTCATAATTACTGTGTAAGTCTATGAAAGGGGGTGAGAACCATGATTCTCCTAGGTTTTGTATTGAAGTCAATGTACTGTACCCAGAGGAGGACAGAAACTTGCTATCCTCCGGCTACACCATGGTATTTGGTATTTTGTTAAGATCCCCATTGGTGCTACCCTACAGAGTGCTGTTGAGGCTACTCTAGACCTTCATTGCAAATCAATTATTTGGTAAGGTGAATATGTTTAGTATAGTTTTATAAAAAAAAACTGTATGTCATGCACACACAAGCTGTCTATGTCACTATTTTAATGCGGTCTAATTGTCCTGCTGACGGTGATGTGTTGGTGTGATCGTCACTCGCAGCAGTAATAGATTCCAGGGAGCTGGTAGAACATTACACCCTGCTGCTGTAGGTGTGACGATCAGGTTCAGCCCACAGTGAGGCAACACTACACACACACACACACACACACACACACACACACACACACGTAAGCATGCACGCACACACAAACACGCACAAACCTACATAATGTGAGGGTTGTGTAAGTGTCTGAAGTCAGATCTGTTTAATGAAGTGTGATATGTGTCTAATTGGAGCATTGTGACTCAGCCTGCTCTCTGTGTGATTATATCAGCTCTATTGAGAGCAGGCCTTTAGACAGTTTGTACAACCTTCATATTTACTACATCTCTAGGGCTCTGAAGACCACGCTGCTTTGTTATTCATAGTGTATGAAATATTTTGTACATTATTTCACATACATGGTGAACGAGCACATATACACACGCAAACACCGAACAGACAGACACATACCAGGGTTTCCGTTAGGGAAATGTGGTGCTGGACATTTGACCGGCAGCATTTTAATTTATCTGACATTTGAGAGATTTGCCAGACCCATATGCATTGGGTGCACAACCTGATTAGTGCGTACAGTGCTCAGAATGACAGAAATCACATGTACATTATGGAAATTCATATTAACACAACATCCAAGTCGAGGATGCAACAATCTGCCAAAAAGACGAGTAACAAACAGCAAAATCACTAGCCTATGTCAATCTGCTATCCCCCATTGTAGCAAAGTTGACCTATTTTATTGGTCCGCTTGTCGAGAAAGAAATAGCATATTCCAAACAGACTCTGTGACACTTGTGGGATGATACAGTAGATCCCAAATTCATCCAACCAGGGCCTAGGCTACATCCAACCAGTGGGCCTAGGCTACATCCACCCAGTGGGCCTAGGCTACATCCACCCAGTGGGCCTAGGCTACATCTAACCAGTGGGCCTAGGCTACATCCAACCAGTGGGCCTAGGCTACATCCACCCAGTGGGCCTAGGCTACATCCAACCAGTGGGCCTAGGCTACATCCACCCAGTCGGCCTAGGCTACATCCAACCAGTGGGCCTAGGCTACATCCAACCAGTGGGCCTAGGCTACATCCAACCAGTGGGCCTAGGCTACATCCAACCAGTGGGCCTAGGCTACATCCAACCAGTCGGCCTAGGCTACATCCAACCAGTCGGCCTAGGCTACATCCAACCAGTCGGCCTAGGCTACATCCAAATAATGTTCAAAAGCATTGAGGCTAATGCATCAGATCAGCAAGTTCAGCTTAGAATGTTGGTTAACTAATATTTTTTCACGTTATAAACGCAACAATGCTCACAAGGCAGTAGCCTAGGCTGCGTGGGAATGTTCGTTCAATTAGTGTGAAACAGTGTTGTCAAAAGCGCACCGTCATGCCAGTGATTTCATGTGACAGAGATGAAAATATCAGTTCGAAATTTAGAAAGAGGGGAGATGTAATATGCAACAACTAGCATGGGTTGCTAACATGACTAGGATTGTGCCTTTGGCTAATAAACAATGAAATAAAGTTGAAACAGTATAAAACAATTGCCTCCACGGTCTGATTTTGGCTAGGCAATTAAGTATATGTTTTGAAAATGAATACTGCCTCCAGCTCATTGCAGAGTGGTGTGTGACACGCTGGTGAAGCCTGCCTTCAGTTGCCTATGCATTTGCTGTTTGATATGCTGACAGATTTTCCGCTCAAAGGCTCTGTATCTGTATGCTGTACGCGTGTGATAAATAAGATCCACAATGACTATACTGTTCACAAGCGCCAATTTAATTCCACAAAATTATGCAAATTAACCTATAACCAATTTAATTCCGCTAAATTATGTCATTAACCTATAAACTGATAAACTGGATCAGTTGAGTGTATTTCCATCAACTGGTATCTCCATTAATGCATAGGCAAAAAAACATTATTTTGCAATGGGATTTTTTTCTTCTTCTGAAAAAAAAAAAAAAAGAATTAGGCGATTAGGCCTACCGGCAAACGGAAACTCTCTCTCTCTCACACACACACACACACACACACAGGGACTGCGTGACCTGCTGAGCTGACTGGGCTGTATTTTCTGAGGTGTATGGGGGTTTTAGTGGAGAGTTGCAGCATGCATAATGAGGTTTGGGCCTACACCCCTGGGTTATGAGTTTAGCAAACACAGCTGAGACAGAATGAGACGTCTCGCTCTCCTCTCTCGTTTTATTCTCGTTCCTCCTCCCCTATCCTCTCTCCTGTCTTTTCATCTTGTTGCGTAGCAGTAACGTTTGTTGTGAAAGCAGTGAGATCACCCGTTTTTACCAATTCGGCTTCAGATTCTGACGTGTTTTTGCCACCATGGGTTGCTGTTCCTGCTCCGCATAATTCCGAATGGTTAAGGCTTTGGGAAAAATATATAAACATGAGGGTGTACCACTGGGATTGAACACGTGACCTTCGCATCCGGAGTCATAGGATTACTCCCATTCGTTACCCCCGTCCACAACGCCCTAGTAATTCCCAAGCCTACTTGATGGTAATATAAAAAACAGTACAGTATGAAGATAGGCAGGAACTGCTTCTCCAATAGAAATCACCAATCAGCTTGTAGGCAATTTCATTGCGAATTTGGACAGCTAAGCACATGCTCAGAAACACATCATTGGGTCTAATGGTCGTCTCGCGCCTAACTGCACATGTGCAGGCCGTCAAATCAAATAACGTATTTTTCTTTTTACAATTTTCTGGGGGGTCAGTTCGTCACTTTCACAAGGTTGGAGTTAGAACAGTAACATTTTCAACAACTTAAGACATTGGCTCGAATCTAGGTTGTTCATTTAGATTTCAAGAAAATTAACAACTAAGGAAGAATTCTTCACTTCTCTCACTGACTTCTCAAACCCCAAAACCTGGTCTACTTGGTCTGTTTCGCAACCATTCCCGGAAGTCTCGCAATGTTGCACATCTGGGTTTAAAAACTCTGGTAATAGCGCTCACTGTTGCCCCTAGTGGACGGTTTTAAAGCATTTCCCAACGTCCAATTTCGAAGTCAATCTTCAGTGATCTGGCTGGTGAGAGTGGGAGAGTGTCTAATGGCATTGTTCCACTCTGTTAATCAGAGGTCTGGCTGTGATGTCCATTCAGTCGTGAAAGTGCTTACGCGTCAGGAACCATCAGCCAATGAGGTCACAGGGGATTGGTCCTGAGGGGCCGGAGCAGTAGGCCATGTTATGTGTGTATCAGCGCCTTGGATTCACTCTACAACTCTAGGATTTTTCTAAATGTTAACAATCCCAATTTAGTTTAAACGTCCACACCCCTATTAGAAACATATTCCTGCTGTTCACAATGTCCCCAATGCTGGCTCTTTGTCCTCTCTCTGCTGGCTCTTTGTCCTCTCTCTGCTGGCTCTTTGTCCTCTCTCTGCTGGCTCTTCGTCCTCTCTCTGCTGGTTCTGTGGGAACCCTAAGACGCACTCTGCCACCTCTCATATTCACTTATTCTCTCTCTGCTCTCTCCCTCGCTTCTCTGCTGCAACAGCAGCACGCCTTACAGAGCAGAGACGTCATTTCTTTCTTTCTCCTCTCTCTCCAGCTCTAACCAACTGTGTATTAAAACTGTCAGAATCACATCAAGAGATCAGCTAGCATTAGTCTGAAAAGGTCACGATGTTATCCATTTCTAATGCTGCCTATACTGGATCATGTGGTACTACTGATCATATAGTACAGCTGCGTATGGTAGAGGATGAAAGGGTGTCACTACCCATACAGACAGACAGAGAGACAGACAGACAGACAGAGCCAAACTGACTGTATCCTTGGATTAATTGGGTTTAAGGCCATTGATGATGTAACTTCTACTTTATATGTAAATGGTTTAATTTTAGAGTTGGATTGGCCACTCCATGCATCACTGCTCTCCTCCTCTTTCTGTGCTGTGTGCTCTTTGTACGCACATGGCGTAATTAACATCACTATGGATACAGGCGCTACAGTACATCAGTTCACTCGTTAGGGAGAGAGACATGAGGGAGGGAGAAATGGAGGGAAGGGGAGAGAAGTGTGTTTCTACAGAAACGGACATGGTTGATAGAGTTGTTAGCGATCATGTGTGGTTGAGCACCCTATTCAAAGTCTTTACTCATTTGACGCCACTCACTAACCCTGTGCCCCTGTATGGGTCATAATAACTACTTCCACTGGGTGAGAGAGGTAGAGATGGATTAAAGTCCTCGGATTCAGTCACAGAGCATTAAGAGGAATATTTAGGAATATGAACTGTATTTATTGGAATAGTTTTGTTTACTGTTGTTTGTCTAAGTCCTGTCTGTCTGTATTTCTGTCTCTAGCTTTCTCTCTCTCTCTGTCTCTAACTCTGTTTCTAACTCTGTCTCTCTCTAACTCTCTATCTTTATATCTCTCTAACTCTGTGTCCCTGTGTGTGTGTTGTATCCCAGAGAGTAAATTCACTAACCTATACCAGTTGTAACTGCTAACAGACAGCAATCACCTTACAGACTTGTACCGGAAAGAAGAGGTCGTCACGGTAACTGCAGCTGGGGGAGCCATCCAGAGCCCCCGCTTCCCGAACGCCTACCCCCGGAACCTGCAGTTGTCATGGAAACTACTGTCGCCCTACAACACCCGCATCGCCCTGGAGTTTGACTCCCACTTTGCACTGGAGGAACCAGAGAACGAAGTCTGCAGGTGAGAGAGGGAGGAGAGGATAGAGAGGTAGAGAAAGATTGAAGCGCCAAGGAGAGAGAAAGTTGGCTGAGTTTGTAACGGATGAAAAGGGAGAGGGAGAAGGCTGGCATCCCTCTGATGGGGGTATCGACATCTACAGAGTCTAAAGAAAGAAGGACTGGATGAGAGAGGGAGGGATGGGTGAAGGTTGCCTTCTTTGCAGTAATGAAGGATATGTCCTTGAGGGTGAGAAGAGAGAATTGACTTTTAATCCCCAAACCAAAGGCAGCTGTCTTCGTAAGCACTTTAGACGAGAGAGAAACAGAGAGGGAGAGATGAGGAAAGTGAAAGATAAAGAGAAAAATAGGGAGAGGGATGTGACTCTGGGGATTGGCTCTTCAACAATTAACCCTTTTCTAGTGAACAGTGATGATTAATTGATTGATTAATTAAATCCATTGATTGACAGGTTAGTGACCCCCTCCTCTTCTCTCCCCCTTTCCCTCCCAGGTATGACTTTGTGGAGGTGGAGGACATCTCAGAGACCAGTACTATTATCTGGGGGAGATGGTGTGGTCAGAGAGTCCCCCCACGCCTCACCTCCAAAACCAACACCCTCAAAGTCACCTTCAAGTCAGATGACTACTTCGTGGCCAAGCCTGGCTTCAAACTCCACTACTCTCTACTGGTGAGTGAACATCGGGATGTGACTGCGTCTCATTCCACAAAGTTGGTGCTGAAATGTAAAGACCCAAGGCTGGTGTTATAACTGCCAATTAATATCTTATGTTATCCTTATGACAGTCTAATGTAGTCTGTATGACAGAGGGTTCAAGTACGGTGCTACCAAAATCCTTCCTGAAGTAACTAGCTGTGGGAATTAAGAGATGACTAAACCCATGAACGTCTGTTTCTTTTGAAAGACGTCTAACTTGACAAAAGAGGAGGGAGAGGGAGGGGTGGAGGGAGGCTGAGTATGTGCTCTTTAAAAAGCCCAGTCTGGATAAGAAGATTAGCTTTGTCACAACATCAGTAGTTGAATAGTGGAGGAAGATTTTAGATGTGTAGATGTTCCCTTGGCTTTCAGACACATTATGATCACTAAAGAGACAGACGTTTTTATTCCACCCTCTAAAGCATTTGACTATAAACACTCATTCTGAAAGATTCCGTAAGTCTCTCTCTCTCTCTCTGTCTCTCCCCCTCTCGCCAGGAGAGGTAGGCATATACAGTATATGCCAGTTATTATTCCTTCTCCACGGTGCATCGTCGTCTTCGTCCATGTTCTTTTTCATCCCTCTGTCCTTATGTATAGCTGACTGCCTGTCCTGGATTTGGTCCTATGTAGAAAAATCTGAAATTGTGTTTTTTACATTGGATAACTCAGAGACTCAGAGCTAGAAAATTTTATATTATACACTAAGGTTAACATTAGGCTATAACTAGCAATACAAATGTCTTTCTGACATACGAATAATATTACTACACAGATCATACATCTAACGTTAGCTAGCGAGCCAGCCAGCTAACGTTAGCTAGCTAGCTAACAGTACGCTTTAACTTGCAATGAAAACAACTTTCTGACAAAATTAGACATGTATATTATCTGAAAATGTAGGTAGGTTGAGTCTCTTATCTGTATACATGGATGAACGCTTCTCCCTCTCTGTCACGGATGCCATGGTTTCCCCCTAGTTTGAAGATGTAACCCGGAGACAGGTATTTTATACAACATCCTTCTGTGTGTTCTCTTTTTGACGCCCTCTGCATATCTCCTTAGCTATCATACTCTGCTTCCAACGGGCATTCCACTGATTTCAAAACTCGGTCAACTTCTTCCGTGACAACAACATGGTTGATCGCTGTTTCAGAAGACTCTACAATGTCTGGTTCAATGACAATGTTTTTACCTAAATTAGGGATTTCCTCGTCGTCTGATTCGTCAGATAGAGTTAACAAGGCCCAATCGTCCTCCAGAAAGTGGAGAACATTAGCAACACTTTTGCAGTTCTTTGGAATATCTTTAGAAAAAGTTGCGTTACAAAGGATTACCTGCACATACTGAGCAGCTCATGTTATAGACAGAAGCATGCTACATGGCAGACCAAGCCGAACTCATCTCTCTGCATGTCCAGCCCATCCATTATCTCAACCAATCATGGCTAGTGGGGAAGGTCTTTTTCTGTGGCTAAACCAACTAGGCTGGTAATATTTTTTGTTGTTAATATATTTGTATTTACAGATGGCATACACGTTTGTAAAGACACATGATGGTTTACATGTTCCAGAAGGCATTTCTGCCAAAAATACATGTTTACGTTCAAACGGCCTGTCCTGGGAAGTAGTGACGTGCGACATACGCCGAGATTTCCTGAAACGAGCACAACCAAAAAAAAACAACACAATACAACCAATACACAACCATAACACAACCAAAAAACAACTATAACACAACCATAACACAACCACAATATGATAAGATAACATATAGTTTATAAGTCCATATGTGATGGAAATGGGTCTTGAGCTTTAACCCGACCCCTCCGATACACACACACAAGCACAACAGGGGTACGCGCAATGCCATCGGGGGTACGCCAAATAAAAATGTTATATATATTTGTTTTCTTTTTATTGACTATTTTTTTTGCTTCACATTTTCAAACAGTCCATATATATTTTCCAACGGGGCTATACATTTGGGTGAAGTTTTTTTTCTTGCCTGAGTAGCCTTGTTTCACTGCCAAAATTAAAATTAAACCATCTACTGGTCAGCGAAATAACAACAGATTGTCAAATACAGGTAGCCTAGTCAAATAATTAACATCCAATCACATTAATCATTACTCTTTCGCGGGAATTCCACTAACGGTCCGCATGTAGCCAAACGTAGCTGCTGCTCATGTTGGAATCTGTACTGATGGCGCAAAAGCCATGACAGGGAGACATAGTGGAGTGGTAATGTGCGTGCAAGAAGTTGCTCCTGATGCCACTGCAGCATCCACCGAGAGGCTCTTTCTGCCAAGGGAATGCCTGACAGCTTGAAAGATGTTTTGGACACTACAGGGAAAATGGTTAACTTTGTTAAAGCAAGGTCCCTGAACTCTCGTGTATTTTCTGCACTATGCAATGATATGGGCAGCGACCATGTAACGCTTTTACAACATACAAAAGTGTGTTGGTTATCAAGTATTGACACGTTTTTTTAAATTGGGAGACGAGCTTACTTTGCTTTGCTGACCATAATTTTAACTTGTCTGACCGCTTGCATGATGACGAGTTTCTCACACGACTGGCCTATCTCTTCTGGCCTATCTCTATTTCTTCTCGCCTGAATGATCTGAATCTAGGATTACAGGGACTCTCCGCAACTATATTCAATGTGCGGGACAAAATTGAGGCTATGATTAAGAAGTTGGAGGTCTTCTCTGTCTGCATTAGCAAGGACAACACACAGGTCTTTCCATCATTGTATGATTTTTTTGTGTGCAAATGAACTCAAGCTCATGGACAATGTAAAATGTGATATAGCGAAGCACCTGGGTGAGCTGGGTGTGCAATTACGCAGGTACTTTCCCGAAACGGACAACACAAACAACTGGATTCGTTATCCCCTTCATGCCCTGCCTCCAGTCTACTTATCGATATCTGAACAAGAGGGACTCATCAAAATTGCAACAAGCGGTTCTGTGAAAATTGAATTTAATCAGAGGCCGCTGCCAGATTTTTGTGCTGCACTCAGAGTATCCTGCCTTGGCAAATTGTGCTGTTAAGACACTGATGCCCTTTGCAACCACGTACCTATGTGAGAGTGGATTCTCAGCCCTCACTAGCATGAAAACTAAATACAGGCACAGACTGTGTGGAAAATTATTTAAGACTGAGACTCTCTCCAATACAACATTGCAGAGTTATGTGCATCCTTTCAAGCACTCCCTTCTCATTAACCTGTGGTGAGTTATTCACAATTTCCGATGAACATATAAGGTTTTATATGTGAGATGGTTAAGTCAAGAGCAAAATTATTGATTATTATATTATTTTGCCCTGGTCCTATAAGAGCTCTTTGTCACTTCCCACGACCCGGGTTGTGACAAAAACTCTAACTCATTCTTATGTTTAATAAATGTATCGTATAGCGTGTGTGTGGCAGGCTTACAATGATGGCAAAAAACAACATTTGAGAGTGTGCTGACCCTGGTGCTAGATGGGCTACGCAGCTGGAGGTTGAATGTTTGAAGGGGTACTGGACTATAAAAGGTTTGGGAACCAGTGATTCAGGCTTAGTGGAGTTCCTCAGAACAGCAGATCCATCTCTAACCAGTGATTCAGGCTTAGTGGAGTTCCTCAGAACAGTAAATCCATCCAGGCAGATATATGATCCAGATGTTGCCAGGCATTGCAGATATTCTGAGACCCACTGAGGTTTTCCCATAAAGAGAGGAGGATTATAGACCTGATAACTCCTGATAACATGTCTGAGAGGAGAGGAGAGGAGGATTATAGACCTGATAACTCCTGATAACATGTCTGAGAGGAGGATTATAGACCTGATAACTCCTGATAACATGTCTGAGAGGAGAGGAGGATTATAGACCTGATAACTCCTGATAACATGTGTGAGAGGAGAGGAGGATTATAGACCTGATAACTCCTGATAACATGTCTGAGAGGAGGGGAGGATTATAGACCTGATAAATCCTGATAACATGTCTGAGAGGGGGATTATAGACCTGATAACTCCTGATAACATGTCTGAGAGGAGGGGATGACTATAGACCTGATAACTCCTGGTAACATGTCTGAGAGGAGGGGAGGATTATAGACCTGATAACTCCTGATTACATGTCTGAGAGGAGGGGAGGATTATAGACCTGATAACTCCTGATAACATGTGTGAGAGGAGAGGAGGATTATAGACCTGACAACTCCTGATAACATGTGTGAGAGGAGAGGAGGATTATAGACCTGATAACTCCTGATAACATGTGTGAGAGGAGAGGAGGATTATAGACCTGACAACTCCTGATAACATGTCTGAGAGGAGGATTATAGACCTGATAACTCCTGATAACATGTGTGAGAGGAGAGGAGGATTATAGACCTGACAACTCCTGATAACATGTGTGAGAGGAGAGGAGGATTATAGACCTGATAACTCCTGATAACATGTGTGAGAGGAGAGGAGGATTATAGACCTGACAACTCCTGATAACATGTCTGAGAGGAGGATTATAGACCTGATAACTCCTGATAACATGTCTGAGAGGAGGATTATAGACCTGATAACTCCTGGTAACATGTCTGAGAGGAGGGGAGGATTATAGACCTGATAACTCCTGATAACATGTCTGAGAGGAGGATTATAGACCTGATAACTCCTGATAACATGTCTGAGAGGAGGATTATAGACCTGATAACTCCTGATAACATGTCTGAGAGGAGGGGAGGATTATAGACCTGATAACTCCTGATAACATGTGTGAGAGGAGAGGAGGATTATAGACCTGACAACTCCTGATAACATGTGTGAGAGGAGAGGAGGATTATAGACCTGATAACTCCTGATAACATGTGTGAGAGGAGAGGAGGATTATAGACCTGACAACTCCTGATAACATGTCTGAGAGGAGGATTATAGACCTGATAACTCCTGATAACATGTCTGAGAGAGGAGGAGGAGGATTATAGACCTGATAACTCCTGATAACATGTCTGAGAGGAGGGGAGGATTATAGACCTGATATCTCCTGATAACAAGTCTGAGAGGAGGATTATCGACCTGATAACATGTCTGAGAGGAGGATTATAGACCTGATAACTCCTGATAACATGTCTGAGAGGAGGATTATAGACCTGATAACTCCTGATAACATGTCTGAGAGGAGGGGAGGATTATAGACCTGATAACATGTCTGAGAGGACAGGAGGATTATAGACCTGATATCTCCTGATAACATGTCTGAGAGGAGGATTATAGACCTGATAACTCCTGATAACATGTCTGAGAGGACAGGAGGATTATAGACCTGATAACTCCTGATAACATGTCTGAGAGGAGGGGAGGATTATAGACCTGATTACTCCTGATAACATGTGTGAGAGGAGGGGAGGATTATAGACCTGATAACTCCTGATAACATGTCTGAGAGAGGAGGATTATAGACCTGATATCTCCTGATAACATGTCTGAGAGGAGAGGAGGATTATAGACCTGATAACTCCTGATAACATGTCTGAGAGGAGAGGAGGATTATAGACCTGATAACTCCTGATAACATGTCTGAGAGGAGGATTATAGACCTGATAACTCCTGATAACATGTCTGAGAGGAGAGGAGGATTATAGACCTGATAACTCCTGATAACATGTCTGAGAGGAGAGGAGGATTATAGACCTGATAACTCCTGATAACATGTCTGAGAGGAGGATTATAGACCTGATAACTCCTGATAACATGTCTGAGAGGAGAATTATAGACCTGATAACTCCTGATAACATGTCTGAGAGGAGGATTATATACCTGATAACTCCTGATAACATGTGTGAGAGGAGGATTATAGACCTGATATCTCCTGATAACATGTCTGAGAGGAGGATTATAGACCTGATAACTCCTGATAACATGTCTGAGAGGACAGGAGGATTATAGACCTGATAACTCCTGATAACATGTCTGAGAGGAGGGGAGGATTATAGACCTGATAACTCCTGATAACATGTCTGAGAGGAGGGGAGGATTATAGACCTGATAACTCCTGATAACATGTGTGAGAGGAGAGGAGGATTATAGACCTGATAACTCCTGATAACATGTCTGAGAGGAGGGGAGGATTATAGACCTGATAACTCCTGATAACATGTCTGAGAGGGGGATTATAGACCTGATAACTCCTGATAACATGTCTGAGAGGAGGGGATGATTATAGACCTGATAACTCCTGATTACATGTCTGAGAGGAGGGGAGGATTATAGACCTGATTACTCCTGATAACATGTGTGAGAGGAGAGGAGGATTATAGACCTGACAACTCCTGATAACATGTGTGAGAGGAGAGGAGGATTATAGACCTGATAACTCCTGATAACATGTGTGAGAGGAGAGGAGGATTATAGACCTGACAACTCCTGATAACATGTCTGAGAGGAGGAGGATTATAGACCTGATAACTCCTGATAACATGTCTGAGAGGAGGGGAGGATTATAGACCTGATAACTCCTGATAACATGTCTGAGAGGAGTGGAGGATTATAGACCTGATATCTCCTGATAACAAGTCTGAGAGGAGGATTATCGACCTGATAACATGTCTGAGAGGAGGATTATAGACCTGATAACTCCTGATAACATGTCTGAGAGGAGGATTATAGACCTGATAACTCCTGATAACATGTCTGAGAGGAGGGGAGGATTATAGACCTGATAACATGTCTGAGAGGACAGGAGGATTATAGACCTGATATCTCCTGATAACATGTCTGAGAGGAGGATTATAGACCTGATAACTCCTGATAACATGTCTGAGAGGACAGGAGGATTATAGACCTGATAACTCCTGATAACATGTCTGAGAGGAGGGGAGGATTATAGACCTGATTACTCCTGATAACATGTGTGAGAGGAGAGGAGGATTATAGACCTGATAACTCCTGATAACATGTCTGAGAGGAGGATTATAGACCTGATATCTCCTGATAACATGTCTGAGAGGAGAGGAGGATTATAGACCTGATAACTCCTGATAACATGTCTGAGAGGAGGATTATAGACCTGATAACTCCTGATAACATGTCTGAGAGGAGGATTATAGACCTGATAACTCCTGATAACATGTCTGAGAGGAGGATTATAGACCTGATATCTCCTGATAACATGTCTGAGAGGACAGGAGGATTATAGACCTGATATCTCCTGATAACATGTCTGAGAGGAGAGGAGGATTATAGACCTGATAACTCCTGATAACATGTGTGAGAGGAGAGGAGGATTATAGACCTGACAACTCCTGATAACATGTCTGAGAGGAGGATTATAGACCTGATAACTCCTGATAACATGTCTGAGAGGAGGGGAGGATTATAGACCTGATATCTCCTGATAACATGTCTGATAGGAGGATTATAGACCTGATAACTCCTGATAACATGTCTGAGAGGAGGGGAGGATTATAGACCTGATAACTCCTGATAACATGTCTGAGAGGAGGGGATGATTATAGACCTGATAACTCCTGGTAACATGTCTGAGAGGAGGGGAGGATTGTAGACCTGATAACTCCTGATTACATGTCTGAGAGGAGGGGAGGATTATAGACCTGATAACTCCTGATAACATGTGTGAGAGGAGAGGAGGATTATAGACCTGACAACTCCTGATAACATGTGTGAGAGGAGAGGAGGATTATAGACCTGATAACTCCTGATAACATGTGTGAGAGGAGAGGAGGATTATAGACCTGACAACTCCTGATAACATGTCTGAGAGGAGGATTATAGACCTGATAACTCCTGATAACATGTCTGAGAGGAGGGGAGGATTATAGACCTGATAACTCCTGATAACATGTCTGAGAGGAGGGGAGGATTATAGACCTGATATCTCCTGATAACATGTCTGATAGGAGGATTATCGACCTGATAACTCCTGATAACATGTCTGAGAGGAGGATTATAGACCTGATAACTCCTGATAACATGTCTGAGAGGAGGATTATAGACCTGATAACTCCTGATAACATGTCTGAGAGGAGGGGAGGATTATAGACCTGATAACATGTCTGAGAGGAGAGGAGGATTATAGACCTGATAACTCCTGATAACATGTCTGAGAGGAGGGGAGGATTATAGACCTGATAACTCCTGATAACATGTCTGAGAGGAGGATTATAGACCTGATAACTCCTGATAACATGTCTGAGAGGACAGGAGGATTATAGACCTGATATCTCCTGATAACATGTCTGAGAGGAGGATTATAGACCTGATAACTCCTGATAACATGTCTGAGAGGACAGGAGGATTATAGACCTGATAACTCCTGATAACATGTCTGAGAGGAGGGGAGGATTATAGACCTGATTACTCCTGATAACATGTGTGAGAGGAGAGGAGGATTATAGACCTGATAACTCCTGATAACATGTCTGAGAGGAGGATTATAGACCTGATAACTCCTGATAACATGTCTGAGAGGAGAGGAGGATTATAGACCTGATAACTCCTGATAACATGTCTGAGAGGAGAGGAGGATTATAGACCTGATAACTCCTGATAACATGTCTGAGGAGGAGAGGAGGATTATAGACCTGATAACTCCTGATAACATGTCTGAGAGGAGAGGTAGGATTATAGACCTGATATCTCCTGATAACATGTCTGAGAGGAGGAGGATTATAGACCTGATAACTCCTGATAACATGTCTGAGAGGAGGATTATAGACCTGATAACTCCTGATAACATGTCTGAGAGGAGGGGAGGATTATAGACCTGATAACATGTCTGAGAGGAGAGGAGGATTATAGACCTGATAACTCCTGATAACATGTCTGAGAGGAGGGGAGGATTATATACCTGATAACTCCTGATAACATGTCTGAGAGGAGGATTATAGACCTGATATCTCCTGATAACATGTCTGAGAGGACAGGAGGATTATAGACCTGATATCTCCTGATAACATGTCTGAGAGGACAGGAGGATTATAGACCTGATATCTCCTGATAACATGTCTGAGAGGAGGATTATAGACCTGATAACTCCTGATAACATGTCTGAGAGGAGGATTATAGACTTGATTACTCCTGATAACATATGTGAGAGGAGTGGAGGATTATAGACCTGATAACTCCTGATAACATGTCTGAGAGGAGGGGATGATTATAGACCTGATAACTCCTGGTAACATGTCTGAGAGGAGGGGAGGATTATAGACCTGATAACTCCTGATTACATGTCTGAGAGGAGGGGAGGATTATAGACCTGATAACTCCTGATTACATGTCTGAGAGGAGGGGAGGACTATAGACCTGATAACTCCTGATAACATGTGTGAGAGGAGAGGAGGATTATAGACCTGACAACTCCTGATAACATGTGTGAGAGGAGAGGAGGATTATAGACCTGATAACTCCTGATAACATGTGTGAGAGGAGAGGAGGATTATAGACCTGACAACTCCTGATAACATGTCTGAGAGGAGGATTATAGACCTGATAACTCCTGATAACATGTCTGAGAGGAGGGGAGGATTATAGACCTGATAACTCCTGATAACATGTCTGAGAGGAGGGGAGGATTATAGACCTGATATCTCCTGATAACATGTCTGAGAGGAGGATTATCGACCTGATAACTCCTGATAACATGTCTGAGAGGAGGATTATAGACCTGATAACATGTCTGAGAGGAGAGGAGTATTATAGACCTGATAACTCCTGATAACATGTCTGAGAGGAGGGGAGGATTATAGACCTGATAACTCCTGATAACATGTCTGAGAGGAGGATTATAGACCTGATAACTCCTGATAACATGTCTGAGAGGACAGGAGGATTATAGACCTGATATCTCCTGATAACATGTCTGAGAGGAGGATTATAGACCTGATAACTCCTGATAACATGTCTGAGAGGAGGGGATGATTATAGACCTGATAACTCCTGGTAACATGTCTGAGAGGAGGGGAGGATTATAGACCTGATAACTCCTGATTACATGTCTGAGAGGAGGGGAGGATTATAGACCTGATAACTCCTGATTACATGTCTGAGAGGAGGGGAGGACTATAGACCTGATAACTCCTGATAACATGTGTGAGAGGAGAGGAGGATTATAGACCTGACAACTCCTGATAACATGTGTGAGAGGAGAGGAGGATTATAGACCTGATAACTCCTGATAACATGTGTGAGAGGAGAGGAGGATTATAGACCTGACAACTCCTGATAACATGTCTGAGAGGAGGATTATAGACCTGATAACTCCTGATAACATGTCTGAGAGGAGGGGAGGATTATAGACCTGATAACTCCTGATAACATGTCTGAGAGGAGGGGAGGATTATAGACCTGATATCTCCTGATAACATGTCTGAGAGGAGGATTATCGACCTGATAACTCCTGATAACATGTCTGAGAGGAGGATTATAGACCTGATAACATGTCTGAGAGGAGAGGAGTATTATAGACCTGATAACTCCTGATAACATGTCTGAGAGGAGGGGAGGATTATAGACCTGATAACTCCTGATAACATGTCTGAGAGGAGGATTATAGACCTGATAACTCCTGATAACATGTCTGAGAGGACAGGAGGATTATAGACCTGATATCTCCTGATAACATGTCTGAGAGGAGGATTATAGACCTGATAACTCCTGATAACATGTCTGAGAGGACAGGAGGATTATAGACCTGATAACTCCTGATAACATGTCTGAGAGGAGGATTATAGACCTGATATCTCCTGATAACATGTCTGAGAGGAGAGGAGGATTATAGACCTGATAACTCCTGATAACATGTCTGAGAGGAGAGGAGGATTATAGACCTGATAACTCCTGATAACATGTCTGAGAGGAGGATTATAGACCTGATAACTCCTGATAACATGTCTGAGAGGAGGGTAGGATTATAGACCTGATATCTCCTGATAACATGTCTGAGAGGAGAATTATAGACCTGATAACTCCTGATAACATGTCTGAGAGGAGGATTATATACCTGATAACTCCTGATAACATGTCTGAGAGGATTATAGACCTGATAACTCCTGATAACATGTGTGAGAGGAGGATTATAGACCTGATATCTCCTGATAACATGTCTGAGAGGAGGATTATAGACCTGATAACTCCTGATAACATGTCTGAGAGGAGGATTATATACCTGAAAACTCCTGATAACATGTCTGAGAGGACAGGAGGATTATAGACCTGATATCTCCTGATAACATGTCTGAGAGGAGAGGAGGATTATAGACCTGATAACTCCTGATAACATGTCTGAGAGGAGGGGAGGATTATAGACCTGATAACTCCTGATAACATGTCTGAGAGGAGGATTATAGACCTGAAAACTCCTGATAACATGTCTGAGAGGACAGGAGGATTATAGACCTGATATCTCCTGATAACATGTCTGAGAGGAGGGGAGGATTATAGACCTGATATCTCCTGATAACATGTCTGAGAGGAGGGGAGGATTATAGACCTGATAACTCCTGATAACATGTCTGAGAGGAGGGGAGGATTATAGACCTGATAACTCCTGATAACATGTGTGAGAGGAGAGGAGGATTATAGACCTGATAACTCCTGATAACATGTGTGAGAGGAGTGGAGGATTATAGACCTGATAACTCCTGATAACATGTCTGAGAGGAGGATTATAGACCTGAAATCTCCTGATAACATGTCTGAGAGGAGGGGAGGATTATAGACCTGATAACTCCTGATAACATGTCTGAGAGGAGGGGAGGATTATAGACGTGATAACTCCTGGTAACATGTCTGAGAGGAGGGGAGGATTATAGACCTGATAACTCCTGATTACATGTCTGAGAGGAGGGGAGGATTATAGACCTGATAACTCCTGATAACATGTGTGAGAGGAGAGGATGATTATAGACCTGACAACTCCTGATAACATGTGTGAGAGGAGAGGAGGATTATAGACCTGATAACTCCTGATAACATGTCTGAGAGGAGGATTATAGACCTGATAACTCCTGATAACATGTCTGAGAGGAGGATTATAGACCTGATAACTCCTAAAAACATGTCACAGAGAGGAGGGAGGATTATAGACCTGATAACTCCTGATAACATGTCTGAGAGGAGAGGAGGATTATAGACCTGATAACTCCTGATAACATGTCTGAGAGGAGGATTATAGACCTGATAACTCCTGATAACAGGTCTGAGAGGAGGGTAGGATTATAGACCTGATATCTCCTGATAACATGTCTGAGAGGAGAATTATAGACCTGATAACTCCTGATAACATGTCTGAGAGGAGGATTATAGACCTGATATCTCCTGATAACATGTCTGATAGGAGGATTATATACCTGATAACTCCTGATAACATGTCTGAGAGGAGGATTATAGACCTGATAACTCCTGATAACAGGTCTGAGAGGAGGGGAGGATTATAGACCTGATAACTCCTGATAACATGTCTGAGAGGAGGGGAGGATTATAGACCTGATAACTCCTGATAACATGTCTGAGAGGAGGATTATAGACCTGATATCTCCTGATAACATGTCTGAGAGGAGGATTATAGACCTGATAACTCCTGATAACATGTCTGAGAGGAGGATTATAGACCTGATAACTCCTGATAACATGTCTGAGAGGAGGATTATAGACCTGATATCTCCTGATAACATGTCTGAGAGGAGGATTATAGACATGATAACTCCTGATAACATGTCTGAGAGGAGGATTATATACCTGATAACTCCTGATAACATGTCTGAGAGGACAGGAGGATTATAGACCTGATAACTCCTGATAACATGTCTGAGAGGAGGGGAGGATTATAGACCTGATAACTCCTGATAACATGTCTGAGAGGAGGATTATAGACCTGATAACTCCTGATAACATGTCTGAGAGGAGGATTATAGACCTGATATCTCCTGATAACATGTCTGAGAGGAGGATTATAGACCTGATAACTCCTGATAACATGTCTGAGAGGAGAGGAGGATTATAGACCTAATAACTCCTGATAACATGTCTGGAGAGGAGGGAGGATTATAGACCTGATAACTCCTGATAACATGTCTGAGAGGAGGATTATATACCTGATAACTCCTGATAACATGTCTGAGAGGAGGATTATATACCTGATAACTCCTGATAACATGTCTGAGAGGACAGGAGGATTATAGACCTGATATCTCCTGATAACATTTCTGAGAGGAGGATTATAGACCTGATAACTCCTGATAACATGTCTGAGAGGAGGATTATAGACCTGATAACTCCTGATAACAGGTCTGAGAGGAGAGGAGGATTATAGACCTGATAACTCCTGATAACATGTCTGAGAGGAGGGGAGGATTATAGACCTGATAACTCCTGATAACATGTCTGAGAGGAGGATTATAGACCTGATAACTCCTGATAACATGTCTGAGAGGAGGATTATAGACCTGATATCTCCTGATAACATGTCTGAGAGGAGGATTATAGACCTGATAACTCCTGATAACATGTCTGAAAGGAGGATTATAGACCTGATATCTCCTGATAACATGTCTGAGAGGAGGATTATAGACCTGATATCTCCTGATAACATGTCTGAGAGGAGGATTATATACCTGATAACTCCTGATAACATGTCTGAGAGGAGGATTATATACCTGATAACTCCTGATAACATGTCTGAGAGGACAGGAGGATTATAGACCTGATATCTCCTGATAACATGTCTGAGAGGAGGATTATAGACCTGATAACTCCTGATAACATGTCTGAGAGGAGGATTATAGACCTGATAACTCCTGATAACAGGTCTGAGAGGAGGGGAGGATTATAGACCTGATAACTCCTGATAACATGTCTGAGAGGAGGGGAGGATTATAGACCTGATAACTCCTGATAACATGTCTGAGAGGAGGATTATAGACCTGATAACTCCTGATAACATGTCTGAGAGGAGGATTATAGACCTGATATCTCCTGATAACATGTCTGAGAGGAGGATTATAGACATGTTATCAGTAGCAGGTATCCGGTGCATATAAACATACTAAAGAAACACAAGTCAGTAATGGCAATATACGTTATTATGGCAATATACCTTATTATAGCAACATCTGTTTTTTTATAGTTTGTTTTACCCCAAAAGCACCGCTTCCCAATCCCTTCTCACCCTGTGACCATCTGAAACCTTTTCTACCCAGAATGACCTAGTCTAGTCTGCCACGACTCTCCAGCTACCATTTAGGAAGACGTGGCTTCATGTCCCTGTTTGTTTACTCTCTAATGGCACTGTAAACTGTTCTTCCTATTAAAAGTCCCAGGTGTGTGCAAGCGCATGTGGCCCTAACCCAGCTGTCCCTGCATTCCCCTCTGAAGCACAGAACTGTGGGACAGTTTACTGAATCTGACTGCCTAATAAGGTCAGATGCTCACTCTGATACACATTTGAGGCTGCTGCAGGGGCCACACACACACACACACACACACACACACACACACACACACAATACACACAATACTAATTTATAAGACTCATAACAAAGAGGGAAGTCCACACACAACACTCACTCACTACCCCAGCTGTGTATGAAGTCAGAGGGGTTCCTGTCAAAGCACAGTGTGTATCTGTGGGTTGCATGCGAGAAACACAGACGCTATAAAACAGAAGATTAGTCACTAAACTTGGAAGTCATCTCTGATTACGTATGACACACACACACACAAAGGCTCAGACATAATATAGACACACACACATAACATGCATAAATACAGTATCACACACACACACACACACATATGCAGACTCATACATAACATGAACACAGACACACAGTACACATTCTTTGAAGTGGGTTCAGACTTCATGCTATGTAGATCTATAGGATCACTTTGAACTTCATTTAGCAGAGTTTTTAAGGTAAACCAGTAAACAGTGTCTGTGATGGACCGCTCCTAGAACTGCTGTGTGTGTTTTTAGGAGAGCCATCACACAGAAGATCAACCAGTGGCAGTTGCACATCTGCACGGGGTGTATTCACAAGTCACCTTTCACAAACAGTTGGTGTCTCTCCTCTACATAGAGCACCTCCTCTATCTGTGTCTGAAGAGGAGAGGAACTCTGCTCAACCATTAGGAACTGTTTATGAACTCTTCTCAGCAGCTCTGTTGCAAACTATTAACACAATGTTAGACAGATGGATGCTGAACACAGACAGACATGTCCTGACCAGCTCCTGATCCCATCACCTGGAATTCCACCAGGGATTATCCTGATGTTCTGACAGAAGTTACCAGAATAACCCAAATACCACTCCTTCATTCTCTCTCTCTCCTTCCTTCCAAATACCACTCCCTCATTCTCTCTCTCTCTCCTTCCTTCCAAATACCACTCCCTCATTCTCTCTCTTGCATTCCTTCCAAATACCACTCCTTAATTATCTCTCTCCTTCCTTCCAAATACCACTCCTTCATTCTCTCTCTCTCCTTCTTTCCTCTAGGATGATTCTCTTCCTACAGCATCCAGGACTAACTGGGAGGCTGTGACACAGATGGTGAGTTAGACTATCTTCCTGCTCAACACACACACACACACACACACACTTACCTGCTCAAGGTAAGAGAGGGACTGACCGGAGTCTCATTAAGGCCCTCAGGCCCCTTACACCCCTGCGTCAGACCCTCTAACCCTCCTGATCAACAGCGGGAAAAACTCCTTGTTCCAGCATGGAGATAGAGAACTCTAGTGTCCAGGCATTAGGCTGATTTAAAGATCACGGTCACAGTTCAGAGGGCAGGTCAGATGCTGGTGCTGAGCAGTCCATAGACACACACACGTATGTCACGTATACACACAGACACACACGTATACACACAGACACACACAGACACACTAGAACTCTCAAAAAGACTAAAGAGGACCTTAAGTACCCTGCTCAAAACTTCTGGCCTCCCTCCCTCCTCCAGGATGATGCTGCGTCACTGTTGGCCCCAGTGGTGACTGATGTTCCTCTGACAGCAGCAGCGTTGGACCAGACCATAGCAGCCTTCAACACAGTGGAGCAGCTCCTCCGCCACCTCAACCCTGACAGCTGGAGACAGGACCTGGACATCTTGTACAGAGAGACAGCCATGTACAGACCCCGGGCCTACCAGCACAGCAGACAGAACAAGAGTAATAACATACTGGACATACACACACAGGCGCGCACACACACACACACACACAGGCACACACACACACACACAAAGAAAAGTAATTTCAAAGGAGTACATATTGTGGTATGTTCTTCAATGAAGGGAGACCTTGATAGCAAAGACTAGAGCCTTCCTCCTTCCCTCACATCAAGACTGTGTGTGCCGGTTGGAGTGTGTGAGCTTCTTAGTCAGACAGTACAAAACCTTCAAGGTGACCCTGGGGGAAATGAGTGAAGTTCAATATTCTCGCCCAGCGTGTGAGAGCTTGGGAGTGGGGTGAGTGTGTGGTGGAGGGGAAGGTGTGTGAGGTTTGGGAGTGGGGTGAGTGTGTGGTGGAGGGGAAGGTGTGTGAGGTTTGGGAGTGGGGTGAGTGTGTGGTGGAGGGGAAGGTGTGTGAGGTTTGGGAGTGGGGTGAGTGTGTGGTGGAGGGGAAGGTGTGTGAGGTTTGGGAGTGGGGTGAGTGTGTGGTGGAGGGGAAGGTGTGTGAGGTTTGGGAGTGGGGTGAGTGTGTGGTGGAGGGGAAGGTGTGTGAGGTTTGGGAGTGGGGTGAGTGTGTGGTGGAGGGGAAGGTGTGTGAGGTTTGTTTCTGTTGCTGCTTGCATTAATTGGTGAGAGTGTCTCTTTCCTCCCTCTCAGAGAAAACACAGTGACACTGAGACTGTGTTCAGCAGACTGGACCAGACACATCACAACACTGAGACTGTGTTCAGCAGACTGGACCAGACACATCACAACACTGAGACTGTGTTAAACAGACTGGACCAGACACATCACAACACTGAGACTGTGTTAAACAGACTGGACCAGACACATCACAACACTGAGACTGTGTTAAACAGACTGGACCAGACACATCACAACACTGAGACTGTGTTAAACAGACTGGACCAGACACATCACAACACTGAGACTGTGTTAAACAGACTGGACCAGACACATCACAACACTGAGACTGTGTTCAGCAGACTGGACCAGACTGGACCAGACACATCACAACACTGAGACTGTGTTCAGCAGACTGGACCAGACACATCACAACACTGAGACTGTGTTAAACAGACTGGACCAGACACATCACAACACTGAGACTGTGTTAAACAGACTGGACCAGACACATCACAACACTGAGACTGTGTTAAACAGACTGGACCAGACTGGACCAGACACATCACAACACTGAGACTGTGTTAAACAGACTGGACCAGACTGGACCAGACACATCACAACACTGAGACTGTGTTAAACAGACTGGACCAGACTGGACCAGACACATCACAACACTGAGACTGTGTTAAACAGACTGGACCAGACTGGACCAGACACATCACAACACTGAGACTGTGTTAAACAGACTGGACCAGACACATCACAACACTGAGACTGTGTTAAACAGACTGGACCAGACACATCACAACACTGAGACTGTGTTCAGCAGACTGGACCAGACTGGACCAGACACATCACAACACTGAGACTGTGTTCAGCAGACTGGACCAGACACATCACAACACTGAGACTGTGTTAAACAGACTGGACCAGACACATCACAACACTGAGACTGTGTTAAACAGACTGGACCAGACTGGACCAGACACATCACAACACTGAGACTGTGTTAAACAGACAGACTGGACCAGACACATCACAACACTGAGACTGTGTTAAACAGACTGGACCAGACTGGACCAGACACATCACAACACTGAGACTGTGTTAAACAGACTGGACCAGACACATCACAACACTGAGACTGTGTTAAACAGACTGGACCAGACACATCACAACACTGAGACTGTGTTAAACAGACTGGACCAGACTGGACCAGACACATCACAACACTGAGACTGTGTTAAACAGACTGGACCAGACTGGACCAGACACATCACAACACTGAGACTGTGTTAAACAGACTGGACCAGACTGGACCAGACACATCACAACACTGAGACTGTGTTCAGCAGACTGGACCAGACTGGACCAGACACATCACAACACTGAGACTGTGTTAAACAGACTGGACCAGACACATCACAACACTGAGACTGTGTTAAACAGACTGGACCAGACACATCACAACACTGAGACTGTGTTAAACAGACTGGACCAGACACATCACAACACTGAGACTGTGTTAAACAGACTGGACCAGACACATCACAACACTGAGACTGTGTTAAACAGACTGGACCAGACTGGACCAGACACATCACAACACTGAGACTGTGTTAAACAGACTGGACCAGACTGGACCAGACACATCACAACACTGAGACTGTGTTAAACAGACTGGACCAGACTGGACCAGACACATCACAACACTGAGACTGTGTTCAGCAGACTGGACCAGACACATCACAACACTGAGACTGTGTTAAACAGACTGGACCAGACACATCACAACACTGAGACTGTGTTCAGCAGACTGGACCAGACACATCACAACACTGAGACTGTGTTAAACAGACTGGACCAGACACATCACAACACTGAGACTGTGTTAAACAGACTGGACCAGACACATCACAACACTGAGACTGTGTTAAACAGACTGGACCAGACTGGACCAGACACATCACAACACTGAGACTGTGTTAAACAGACTGGACCAGACACATCACAACACTGAGACTGTGTTAAACAGACTGGACCAGACTGGACCAGACACATCACAACACTGAGACTGTGTTAAACAGACTGGACCAGACACATCACAACACTGAGACTGTGTTAAACAGACTGGACCAGACACATCACAACACTGAGACTGTGTTAAACAGACTGGACCAGACTGGACCAGACACATCACAACACTGAGACTGTGTTAAACAGACTGGACCAGACTGGACCAGACACATCACAACACTGAGACTGTGTTAAACAGACTGGACCAGACACATCACAACACTGAGACTGTGTTAAACAGACTGGACCAGACACATCACAACACTGAGACTGTGTTAAACAGACTGGACCAGACACATCACAACACTGAGACTGTGTTAAACAGACTGGACCAGACTGGACCAGACACATCACAACACTGAGACTGTGTTAAACAGACTGGACCAGACTGGACCAGACACATCACAACACTGAGACTGTGTTAAACAGACTGGACCAGACTGGACCAGACACATCACAACACTGAGACTGTGTTAAACAGACTGGACCAGACTGGACCAGACACATCACAACACTGAGACTGTGTTCAGCAGACTGGACCAGACACATCACAACACTGAGACTGTGTTAAACAGACTGGACCAGACTGGACCAGACACATCACAACACTGAGACTGTGTTAAACAGACTGGACCAGACACATCACAACACTGAGACTGTGTTAAACAGACTGGACCAGACTGGACCAGACACATCACAACACTGAGACTGTGTTAAACAGACTGGACCAGACACATCACAACACTGAGACTGTGTTAAACAGACTGGACCAGACTGGACCAGACACATCACAACACTGAGACTGTGTTAAACAGACTGGACCAGACTGGACCAGACACATCACAACACTGAGACTGTGTTAAACAGACTGGACCAGACTGGACCAGACACATCACAACACTGAGACTGTGTTAAACAGACTGGACCAGACACATCACAACACTGAGACTGTGTTAAACAGACTGGACCAGACTGGACCAGACACATCACAACACTGAGACTGTGTTAAACAGACTGGACCAGACACATCACAACACTGAGACTGTGTTCAGCAGACTGGACCAGACACATCACAACACTGAGACTGTGTTAAACAGACTGGACCAGACTGGACCAGACACATCACAACACTGAGACTGTGTTAAACAGACTGGACCAGACACATCACAACACTGAGACTGTGTTAAACAGACTGGACCAGACACATCACAACACTGAGACTGTGTTAAACAGACTGGACCAGACTGGACCAGACACATCACAACACTGAGACTGTGTTAAACAGACTGGACCAGACTGGACCAGACACATCACAACACTGAGACTGTGTTAAACAGACTGGACCAGACTGGACCAGACACATCACAACACTGAGACTGTGTTAAACAGACTGGACCAGACACATCACAACACTGAGACTGTGTTAAACAGACTGGACCAGACACATCACAACACTGAGACTGTGTTAAACAGACTGGACCAGACACATCACAACACTGAGACTGTGTTAAACAGACTGGACCAGACTGGACCCAGACACATCACAACACTGAGACTGTGTTAAACAGACTGGACCAGACACATCACAACACTGAGACTGTGTTAAACAGACTGGACCAGACTGGACCAGACACATCACAACACTGAGACTGTGTTAAACAGACTGGACCAGACACATCACAACACTGAGACTGTGTTAAACAGACTGGACCAGACTGGACCAGACACATCACAACACTGAGACTGTGTTAAACAGACTGGACCAGACACATCACAACACTGAGACTGTGTTAAACAGACTGGACCAGACACATCACAACACTGAGACTGTGTTAAACAGACTGGACCAGACTGGACCAGACACATCACAACACTGAGACTGTGTTAAACAGACTGGACCAGACACATCACAACACTGAGACTGTGTTAAACAGACTGGACCAGACACATCACAACACTGAGACTGTGTTAAACAGACTGGACCAGACACATCACAACACTGAGACTGTGTTAAACAGACTGGACCAGACACATCACAACACTGAGACTGTGTTAAACAGACTGGACCAGACACATCACAACACTGAGACTGTGTTAAACAGACTGACCAGACTGGACCAGACACATCACAACACTGAGACTGTGTTAAACAGACTGGACCAGACACATCACAACACTGAGACTGTGTTAAACAGACTGGACCCAGACACATCACAACACTGAGACTGTGTTAATCAGACTGGACCAGACACATCACAACACTGAGACTGTGTTAAACAGACTGGACCAGACACATCACAACACTGAGACTGTGTTAAACAGACTGGACCAGACTGGACCAGACACATCACAACACTGAGACTGTGTTAAACAGACTGGACCAGACTGGACCAGACACATCACAACACTGAGACTGTGTTAAACAGACTGGACCAGACTGGACCAGACACATCACAACACTGAGACTGTGTTAAACAGACTGGACCAGACTGGACCAGACACATCACAACACTGAGACTGTGTTAAACAGACTGGACCAGACACATCACAACACTGAGACTGTGTTAAACAGACTGGACCAGACTGGACCAGACACATCACAACACTGAGACTGTGTTAAACAGACTGGACCAGACACATCACAACACTGAGACTGTGTTAAACAGACTGGACCAGACACATCACAACACTGAGACTGTGTTAAACAGACTGGACCAGACTGGACCAGACACATCACAACACTGAGACTGTGTTAAACAGACTGGACCAGACACATCACAACACTGAGACTGTGTTAAAACAGACTGGACCAGACACATCACAACACTGAGACTGTGTTAAACAGACTGGACCAGACACATCACAACACTGAGACTGTGTTAAACAGACTGGACCAGACACATCACAACACTGAGACTGTGTTAAACAGACTGGACCAGACTGGACCAGACACATCACAACACTGAGACTGTGTTAAACAGACTGGACCAGACACATCACAACACTGAGACTGTGTTAAACAGACTGGACCAGACACATCACAACACTGAGACTGTGTTAAACAGACTGGACCAGACTGGACCAGACACATCACAACACTGAGACTGTGTTAAACAGACTGGACCAGACACATCACAACACTGAGACTGTGTTAAACAGACTGGACCAGACACATCACAACACTGAGACTGTGTTAAACAGACTGGACCAGACTGGACCAGACACATCACAACACTGAGACTGTGTTAAACAGACTGGACCAGACACATCACAACACTGAGACTGTGTTAAACAGACTGGACCAGACACATCACAACACTGAGACTGTGTTAAACAGACTGGACCAGACACATCACAACACTGAGACTGTGTTAAACAGACTGGACCAGACTGGACCAGACACATCACAACACTGAGACTGTGTTAGACTGGACCAGACTGGACCAGACACATCACAACACTGAGACTGTGTTAAACAGACTGGACCAGACATCTAACCTGAGACTGTGTTGTGGAGCTGGATTGAACACAGCACAACACAGAGACTGTGTTAAACAGACTGACCAGACACAGACACAACACTGAGACTGTGGGGGTTCAGCAGACTGGACCAGACACATCACAACTTACTGGAGACTGTGTTAAAACAGATCTGGACCAGACACATCACAACACTGAGACTGTGTTAAACAGACTGGACCAGACACATCACAACACTGAGACTGTGTTAAACAGACTGGACCAGACTGGACCAGACACATCACAACACTGAGACTGTGTTAAACAGACTGGACCAGACACATCACAACACTGAGACTGTGTTAAACAGACTGGACCAGACACATCACAACACTGAGACTGTGTTAAACAGACTGGACCAGACTGGACCAGACACATCACAACACTGAGACTGTGTTAAACAGACTGGACCAGACTGGACCAGACACATCACAACACTGAGACTGTGTTAAACAGACTGGACCAGACACATCACAACACTGAGACTGTGTTAAACAGACTGGACCAGACTGGACCAGACACATCACAACACTGAGACTGTGTTAAACAGACTGGACCAGACTGGACCAGACACATCACAACACTGAGACTGTGTTAAACAGACTGGACCAGACACATCACAACACTGAGACTGTGTTAAACAGACTGGACCAGACACATCACAACACTGAGACTGTGTTAAACAGACTGGACCAGACTGGACCAGACACATCACAACACTGAGACTGTGTTAAACAGACTGGACCAGACACATCACAACACTGAGACTGTGTTAAACAGACTGGACCAGACACATCACAACACTGAGACTGTGTTAAACAGACTGGACCAGACTGGACCAGACACATCACAACACTGAGACTGTGTTAAACAGACTGGACCAGACTGGACCAGACACATCACAACACTGAGACTGTGTTAAACAGACTGGACCAGACTGGACCAGACACATCACAACACTGAGACTGTGTTAAACAGACTGGACCAGACACATCACAACACTGAGACTGTGTTAAACAGACTGGACCAGACACATCACAACACTGAGACTGTGTTAAACAGACTGGACCAGACACATCACAACACTGAGACTGTGTTAAACAGACTGGACCAGACTGGACCAGACACATCACAACACTGAGACTGTGTTAAACAGACTGGACCAGACTGGACCAGACACATCACAACACTGAGACTGTGTTAAACAGACTGGACCAGACACATCACAACACTGAGACTGTGTTAAACAGACTGGACCAGACACATCACAACACTGAGACTGTGTTAAACAGACTGGACCAGACTGGACCAGACACATCACAACACTGAGACTGTGTTAAACAGACTGGACCAGACACATCACAACACTGAGACTGTGTTAAACAGACTGGACCAGACACATCACAACACTGAGACTGTGTTAAACAGACTGGGACCAGACTGGACCAGACACATCACAACACTGAGACTGTGTTAAACAGACTGGACCAGACACATCACAACACTGAGACTGTGTTAAACAGACTGGACCAGACACATCACAACACTGAGACTGTGTTAAACAGACTGGACCAGACACATCACAACACTGAGACTGTGTTAAACAGACTGGACCAGACACATCACAACACTGAGACTGTGTTAAACAGACTGGACCAGACTGGACCAGACACATCACAACACTGAGACTGTGTTAAACAGACTGGACCAGACTGGACCAGACACATCACAACACTGAGACTGTGTTAAACAGACTGGACCAGACACATCACAACACTGAGACTGTGTTAAACAGACTGGACCAGACACATCACAACACTGAGACTGTGTTAAACAGACTGGACCAGACACATCACAACACTGAGACTGTGTTAAACAGACTGGACCAGACTGGACCAGACACATCACAACACTGAGACTGTGTTAGAACCAGACTGGACCAGACACATCACAACACTGAGACTGTGTTAAACAGAACCAGACTGGACCAGACACATCACAACACTGAGACTGTGTTAAACAGACTGGACCAGACACATCACAACACTGAGACTGTGTTAAACAGACTGGACCAGACACATCACAACACTGAGACTGTGTTAAACAGACTGGACCAGACACATCACAACACTGAGACTGTGTTAAACAGACTGGACCAGACACATCACAACACTGAGACTGTGTTAAACAGACTGGACCAGACTGACCATCACAACACTGAGACTGTGTTAAAACAGACTGGACCAGACACATCACAACACTGAGACTGTGTTAAACAGACTGGACCAGACACATCACAACACTGAGACTCTGACACATCTACACTAGACACAGACTGACCAGACACATCACAACACTGAGACTGTGTTGGACTGCAGACTGGACCAGACTGGACCAGACACATCACAACACTGAGACTGTGTTAAACTGACTGGACCAGACTGGACCAGACACATCACAACACTGAGACTGTGTTAAACAGACTGGACCAGACACATCACAACACTGAGACTGTGTTAAACAGACTGAGACCAGACTGGACAGACACATCACAACACTGAGACTGTGTTAAACAGACTGGACCAGACTGGACCAGACACATCACAACACTGGAGACTGTGTTAAACAGACTGGACCAGACACATCACAACACTGAGACTGTGTTAAACAGACTGGACCAGACTGGACCAGACACATCACAACACTGAGACTGTGTTAAACAGACTGGACCAGACACATCACAACACTGAGACTGTGTTAAACAGACTGGACCAGACACATCACAACACTGAGACTGTGTTAAACAGACTGGGCCAGACTGGACCAGACATCACAACACTGAGACTGTGTTAAACAGACTGGACCGACAAGACACTGAGACATCACTAACACTGAGACTGTGTTATACCAGACTGACCAGACACATCACAACACTGAGATCTGTGCAACAGGATTGCAGACTGGACCAGACACATCACAACACTGAGACTGTGTTAAACAGACTGGACCAGACTGGACCAGACACATCACAACACTGAGACTGTGTTAAACAGACTGGACCAGACTGGACCAGACACATCACAACACTGAGACTGTGTTAAACAGACTGGACCAGACTGGACCAGACACATCACAACACTGAGACTGTGTTAAACAGACTGGACCAGACACATCACAACACTGAGACTGTGAGCAAACAGACTGACCTGACCTGGACCGTATTACATCACAACACTGAGACTGTGTTAAACAGACTGGACCAGACACATCACAACACTGAGACTGTGTTAAACAGACTGGACCAGACACATCACAACACTGAGACTGTGTTAAACAGACTGACCAGACTGGACCAGACACATCACAACACTGAGACTGTGTTAAGCAGACTGGACCAGACACATCACAACACTGAGACTGTGTTAAACAGACTGGACCAGACTGGACCAGACACATCACAACACTGAGACTGTGTTAAACAGACTGGACCAGACTGGACCAGACACATCACAACACTGAGACTGTGTTAAACAGACTGGACCAGACACATCACAACACTGAGACTGTGTTAAACAGACTGGACCAGACTGGACCAGACACATCACAACACTGAGACTGTGTTAAACAGACTGGACCAGACACATCACAACACTGAGACTGTGTTAAACAGACTGGACCCAGACACATCACAACACTGAGACTGTGTTAAACAGACTGGACTGGACCAGACACATCACAACACTGAGACTGTGTTAAACAGACTGGACCAGACACATCACAACACTGAGACTGTGTTAAACAGACTGGACCAGACACATCACAACACTGAGACTGTGTTAAACAGACTGGACCAGACACATCACTGAACACTGTTACTGAGACTGGACCAGACACATCACAACACTGAGACTGTGTTAAACAGGACTGGACCAGACACATCCACAACACTGAGACTGTGTTAAACAGACTGGACCAGACACATCACAACACTGAGACTGTGTTAAACAGACTGGACCACTGGAGACACATCACAACACTGAGACTGTGTTAAACAGACTGACTGGACTTAACACTGAGACTGTGTTAGACTGGACCAGACACATCACAACACTGAGACTGTGCAGACTGACAGACTAAGAGATACTGAGACTGTGTTAAACAGACTGGACCAGACACATCCTAACCTGAGACTGTGGGACACATCACAACACTGAGACTGACTGAGACCAGACATCACAACACTGAGACTGTGTTAAACAGACTGGACCAGACACATCACAACACTGAGACTGTGTTAAACAGACTGGACAGACTGGACCAGACACATCACAACACTGAGACT